>MUZC01000167.1:472762-488564 GCA_002072015.1 Radix auricularia | reverse complement strand
TCTACATGAGTTTAATAGATTTATGTTCCTGTTTCAACGAATTCTACATGAGTTTAATAGATTTATGTTCCTGTTTCAAGGAACTCTATATGAGTTTAATGTGTAATGTGGAACTTTTTCTTGTTGACTTTTACAGATTAGATAAGGGGTGGAAATAATTCGTTGTCGAATTATCACATTAACAAAGATTAATCTCCTCTACCACACATATCTATAAAGATTAATCTCCTCTACCACACATATCTATAAAGATTAATCTCCTCTACCCCACATATCTATAAAGATTAATCTCCTCTACCCCACATATCTATAAAGATTAATCTCCTCTACCACACATATCTATAAAGATTAATCTCCTCTACCCACATATCTATAAATAAGCATCCAAAATAACTTTGTCATTAAATCATAATTTTGATAGCAACGAAACGAAGGTGTCGGGAAAGGGTTGAAAGTTTCAAGAATTCAACGAATCTTAAGTTGTTCAGTTTAAAGAACTTTTTTTTAAAATGAACTTTATAAGTATAGGGTGGATGAATGGTGGGGGAGGGGAAGGGAAACAACGGGCCTATAAGACCGTGCTAGAGCAAGCCTTAGGTTATTTTGGTCTTCCTGAGTGAATAGTCGGGTGGAGGGCACAACAACGGGCCTATAAGATTGAACATTGACAGCTTCACACTCCCCCATCCAGGTACCAACACGTGTCATGTCTGACACCAATGGTGTCACCCACTCCCCCATCCAGGTACCAACACGTGTCATGTCTGACACCAATGGTGTACCCCCATCTCACCCATCTAGGTACCAACACGTGTCATGTCTGACACCAATGGTGTCCCCCCCCCACTCACCCACCTAGGTACCAACACGTGCCATGTCTGACACCAATGGTGTCCCCCCCCACTCCCCCGTCCAGGTACCAACACGTGTCATGTCTGACACCAATAGTGTCCCCCACTCCCCCCTCCAGGTACCAACACGTGTCATGTCAATACTACTCGTCTGGCCGTGAGGCACGTCAGGGCGAGGCCTGCCAGAAGAGATGCGCGATGGCGCGCACCCCACGCCTGCCAGGCCAAGACGCGATCTCTCCGTCTATGGATTTGAAGACGCTGTGATTAGCTTCACCCAACAAGGATCCTCTGTTATACAACGCCATCCTCTGTTATACAACGCCAGGGACTATTTCAACTCGTCCACACAGCTGTTGGAATGTATCTTCTTAGTTGTTAACTGACTTCCGATGTGTTGTGTTGGATTAAGACTATGACTATGATTTCAGTCTGTTTGTTGAAGGTTTATTGGCAGTTCTCAAATCTTTCTTTCTTATCGTTTGCCATTGTGACAGTGTTTTCTCATCCAGCTGCTATTTATTGCCATGTGTTCGGTGACTTTGTTGGACCATTTGTTTCCTAAATAGTTATTAGCTTCTGACTATTTTGGACTGATGACACCACCATTTATAATGACTATAGATATGTGGCTAGTTGACGGGACAAATTTAAACACCTATAGATATGTGGCTAGTCGACGGGACAAACTCAATCATTCTATAGATATGTGGCTAGTCGACGGGACAAACCCAATTATTCTATAGATATGTGGCTAGTTCACGGGACAAACTCAATCATTCTATAGATATGTGGCTAGTTGACGGGACAAACTCAATCATTCTATAGATATGTGGCTAGTTGACGGGACAAACTCAATCATTCTATAGATATGTGGCTAGTTGACGGGACAAACTCAATCATTCTATAGATATGTGGCTAGTTGACGGGACAAACTCAATCATTTGCTTGCACTTCCGTTTCGTTTTGTTTACATTAAGACAAGCTTGTAGAACTACTTTCACAAAACTCATAAAAAGCGTCTGTGACTGAGGGTGTGACGAGGACGATATTCTCTTTAATTAAAAGGAAATCAAATTTTATCTCTTTGATGGTTGAACATTATCATCTTTTACATTTTAAAATATTTTTTTGAAAACAGCAATTTTCAGATAGAAGCAATAAAAAATCATTTTAGAGTTGTCTTTCTGTTAAATACGCACTTAAAAGTGTGTCATTAAAATAATAATTTCTTAACATGCATTACTAAAAGAAAACGTAGGCAAAAAATATTTTCAGACATCAATGTTTTTAAAAAAATATTTTCAGACTTGTCTGTATTCCATATTAAAATCTAAGTTCTTCATTAAGTGCTGATCCAATCTTATGCACACAAACTAGAATTTCTGCTACATAATAACATAGCTAAACATAAAACGACACGAAATCTTTTGAAAACGCCGACATATAATGTAGAGAGAGATCGCCTGTCATTCTTTTTAAAAACAATCGCCAGAATGACTTGATTTGGATTATGTTGTTATCATTATTATCATTGAACGATGCCTTCCGATGTTGGGACGAGACGTTTCGATGTTGGGACGAGACATTCCGATGTTGGGCCGAGACATTCCGATGTTGGGACGAGACGTTCCGATGTTGGGACGAATGAAATAGATTCGGAAATTTAAACAAATGTCATGGACTTCAGTTAAAAAAAACAAAGAAGAGCCAAATACCTCGGCTAACAGAGTCAATGTTATAACTGACAACCGAGTTTGGGGTGTCAATGTTATAACTGACAGTCGAGTTCACGGGGTGTCAATGTTATAACTGACAGTCGAGTTCATGAAGTGCTAACAGAAGGGTGGTAGCATTTATTATAACCTGTCTGGGCATCACCTTCACCTGTCATCCATGAACAGTCACCTTCACCATTGGTTAGTCTTTGCCACAACTACACCACAACTACAGCACCACCACAACTACAGCACCACCACAACTCAGACCTTTTAGTCATGGTCAACTCAGACCTTTTAGTCATGGTCAACTCAGACCTTTTAGTCATGGTCAACTCAGACCTTTTAGTCGTGGTCAACTCAGACCTTTTAGTCATGGTCAACTCAGACCTTTTAGTCGTGGTCAACTCCGACCTTTTAGTCATGGTCAACTCAGACCTTTTAGTCGTGGTCAACTCAGACCTTTTAGTCGTGGTCAACTCAGACCTTTTAGTCGTGGTCAACTCAGACCTTTTAGTCATGGTCAACTCAGACCTTTTAGTTGTGGTCAACTCAGACCTTTTAGTCGTGGTCAACTCAGACCTTTTAGTCATGGTCAACTCAGACCTTTTAGTCATGGTCAACTCAGACCTTTAGTCATGGTCAACTCAGACCTTTTAGTAACTCACTCAGACCTTTTAGTCATGGTCAACTCAGACCTTTTAGTCATGGTCAACTCAGACCTTTTAGTCGTGGTCAACTCAGACCTTTTAGTCATGGTCAACTCAGATCTTTAAGTCATGGTCAACTCAGACCTTTTAGTCATGGTCAACTCAGGCCCGAGTTGTCGTTCTTACAAATACTCTAAAAGACAACAGAAATATTTAGTCATCTATTACAGTGTAGGGAAAGTTTTCAAAACGCATATCAGAGCCTCTAGGGGCTAGTAAAACGTTCAAGTATCGACCACAACTTTATAAATTTACTAAGCAATGTTAGGGAGAGACCTGAACAAAATTCAATTTAAAAAAACTAAAGAGCTTGCGGTAAGAATTATTATTTCGCGAAAAAAATGTAAAAAACGTAAGGGGACAAAACAAAATTTATTTTTTCTTAATGTTAATAACTTCTTTGCGATGTCCGAGCGGACAGCGAGAGGGAAATGGTCAATTAGTGAAGTAAACAGCTAGAGAGAAATGGTCAATTTATGGAGTAAACAGCTAGAGAGAAATGGTCAATTAGTGGAGTAAACAGCTAGAGAGAAATGGTCAATTAGTGGAGTAAACAGCTAGAGAGAAATGGTCAATTAGTGGAGTAACAGCTAGAGAGAAATGGTCAATTAGTGGAGTAAACAGCTAGAGAGAAATGGTCAATTAGTGGAGTAAACAGCTATAGAGAAATGGTCAATTAGTGGAGTAACAGCTAGAGAGAAATGGTCAATTTATGGAGTAAACAGCTAGAGAGAAATGGTCAATTAGTGGAGTAAACAGCTAGAGAGAAATGGTCAATTAGTGGAGTAAACAGCTAGAGAGAAATGGTCAATTAGTGGAGTAAACAGTGCTGTAATTGTCTCGACCAACCGGGTTTTTCGCTATATTTTATTTTTTTATAAGACATCTTGTCTGAATACTCACCCTTCGTCTCCCCCTCCCCCGGAAATTTTTCGTTACTGGACAACGTCATCAACATCCAAGGGTTACTGGACAACGTCATCAACATCCAAGGGTTACAGGACAACGCCATTAACATCCAAGAGTTACAAAACAAACTCTGAGAAGGAAAAAATCTGAAAAAAACATTTTAGAGTCTATCCGTGACAAGTGACCCAGAGAGGGAGGGGGAGTGGCATCAAACGTTAAATTTATGGCGCTTCCAAACTTCACATTCGGGAACAGCGACATTTATGATCTTTTATATTTGGGGACTGTGCCATTGATTGAAATTGTGAAACATTGCACCAGGAAGTTTAACTAATGTTGATATGTTTTGAGTCAATGGAAAGGGAAAACGTAACAATAGATGCTAAATAATATGTAATGCCATTCGAAATAATCTTGTATCTTAAGTACCCAGAGCTCTTTTGTCTCATGACTTTAAAAACTCTTGTTTTAAAAACCATTCATTAAAACGTGGCTACTTTTTGTTTGTTAAAAGTATTATTTTAAAAACGTTTGACTTCTCGTAAGGTGACCCGACGTCCCGATTTAGGCAGGACAGTCCTGATTTCAGACCTCATGTCCCGTGGGCCCTCGCTAGTCCCGGCGGGACGCCCGTTTGTCCCGCTTTTTTCAATACTTTATTTCCTAAAATAAATACAATTAGTTTTTATTGTGCTTTGGGGTAAGAATGACTTAATATTTTTAAACTTAATTAAATATTCAAAATAGTGATAGTTTAATATAAATTTTAAATTCTTTTTTGTTAGCTAAGCCGGTTAGTTCAATCATTTCTGTGGTTATTTACATTTTCCTCCTTGATACGCTTTCCCGTGACTTGTCGACTTGTCGGCGAGAGCGATACGAAATGTAACCAGACGTCCCGATTTTTGGCTCCAGAAACGGGGATGGACCCCCCCCTCCCAGACCACGGGTCCCCGTCCCGCTTCACCCCGCGGAAAATCTGGTCACCTTACTTCTGGTGTAATAGAACCTGTGCATGTGTGTGCCAGTCTTTGGATGTGTGAGTCAAGCCCGACACTGTAGATAGTATTAATGTTAAGACCACCAGATAGTATTAATGTTAAGACCACCAGATAGTATTAATGTTAATACCACCCAATGTAGTCAATGCTGATGATCTCTGTGGTATGTTACCCTGTCGCCTATCTTGCTCCATATTGACTCAAGCCAAATATTAGTATAAAAATAAATTGGACGTACGTAGAGGCGTAACTAAGTCTTTTTCCGCCCAGAAAAAAACACTTGATAGTTGGCAAACCCGCCCTCCTGCATTTACGTCTACATCGGATAGAATCAGTAGAGTGGGTTGTTCTGTTTAGATCTATCCACAGAATATCATATCTAGATCTATCCACAGAATATCATATCTAGATCTATCCACAAAATATCATATCTCTAGATCTATCCACAGAATATCATATCTAGATCTATCCACAAAATATCATATCTAGATCTATCCACAGAATATCATATCTAGATCTGTCCACAGAATATCATATCTAGATCTATCCACAGAATCTTTGCTATGTCATTGAGAATGATTCTCCACTGTGTCAGTCTTATAATAAATTCTTTATCCCAGTGCTAGACACAGGTTTATTTACACGTGCATACTTAACAAAATTGAGTTTTCTTCCTTATTTCTTGCATAGCAGAACGACTTTGCTTTGTTACGTCGCAGAATTTGGGAGCCATGGAATTACCGCGACTTTACCGATTTCATGAAATAATGAATCGCGACTTAACCAGATCTGTATATGTGTTATACAAATATAATTAATCGAAATTGATCAATTGAATTATTTTCAGAATTAACCCAACAATTTTTTTAAATTAGTACCAGCACTAATATATGTGTCATAATTATACATAATTTGATATGTATGTCTCGTCCGTCCGTTCGTAACGCTACTAATTTCAGAAAGCAGCGCACTACTGAAAAAAGGCCTTGAAAAAAATTACTGCACTGAAAATAATTATTTTCGAACGTCCGCATAAAATTGTTCAATATGGAAAAAAATGTAAAAATAAAAATTTTAAAAACCCGTTTAAAAAAACAAACAAGTGTTTGACTATAAATTCTATATATACGAGACATAACTAAAAGAAGGTTATTTTTAATACTCTTCGCACGATACTCCAAATTCCAAAAGTTTAGTTATGTCTCAAATATACAAAGAATTTATATTTAAAAAAAAAAACTTCTACCGTCTGCCTGCTAAATTTCAGCCCAATTTGATCACGGAAAAGGGGTTATAAAAACGTGTTTAACATATTTTAAAAGTATGGTCAATATAATACGCACCGCACAGCGCAACAGGGAAGTATTAAAAAGGTCGCTCAATATAATACGCACCGCGACACTCGAGCACAAAAATTAACATTAACTAGCTACATAGAGATAAATAGCTATAATCTAAAAATTCATTAATTTCATTACAGTACATTCGATCGAATTTGATAGATTATTTTTATCATCGGCACGAGTCTACCGGCAAAATTTCAGCTGAAATTTATTTATTTTGAAAATTTCCGTCGTTTTTGACGGTTAATACAATAGTATACATAAAATATGTATATATGTTAAACACTCTTCACCTGATAAATGACTGGCCAGACTTGCTTGTATCCATGCATATAAGGGATTTGTTTGGTTTCGCCACCAAAGGCTTTGTCATTAAATGACATCAATTTGTTCACAGAAAATTCCAGTTATGTTGTGACCATATAAGATGATAATGAAATATCCTAATATTCTCTTTTGACTTGACTTATGTCACCACAGTTTTCTCTGAAAATAATTTTAGTCAGCTAATTGGGCTTATGATAAAAATCTGATTACAACATTATTAGATTAAACATTTTGAACACGTTTTTTTTTTTATAAAACATAATGTTTTACGAAAACCTGATCTATAATTAGCATTATGTCATCAGAGATGACGTCAGATCTGAGAAGTGTCTGACAACCCAATTAAAACCATTCTTTTTGCTTGGGTTAGAGCTGATGCTAATCTTTTTTTCTTTTTTTTCTTCTTAAAAAAAAATAAATCCAATCACAGTGCGGAGTTACCCCGGATTCATCAGCATTTATCAATGGCTTATCAGACTATCTGATTGGTTATATTATATTGTCGGCCTAGTATCTAAACACGTCTCTATGGGAGATCTTTGAAAATTTCATTTTCCAGATGTAACATGTCGATTCAGATGGATACGTTTAAAAACAAATGACCATTTTTTGCTGTGCAATTAGGTCTGTGTGAAACAGCGGTGTCGAAGTCTGGTCAAGTGGGTTACATAATCACCCCTCGTGGTGGCCTGTAAGTGGGCATTCAGTAGTGCTAAAAATAAACGGCCAATATTGTGTGTCTATCGCCTTGTTGCAGTAACCGAGCCTTGTTGAAATCCTCATCTAATGGCCAACTGTTAAAGAAGCAGTGTTGAGATGCGATCATTTCAGATCAACTATTGTTGGATGTTTGTCTTGGAATCGATGTATTTAATGTAATTGGTTTTGAGATAACTTCCTATGAGGATTTTATGTGCTTGGAATTTTTCGACAATACAAATCAGGGATGTTATTAAGTTAATTTTTTTTCCTCTCTTTTATATTCAAGGCTATAATAGTATGTCAGGAGTTTAGTTCCTTGCTGTTGACAGTATTTCAAGGCATTAGTATGTCTGGAGTTTTGTTCCTTGCTGTTGACAGTATTTCAAGGCATTAGTATGTCTGGAGTTTAGTTCCTTGCTGTTGACAGTATTTCAAGGCATTAGTATGTCAGGAGTTTTGTTCCTTGCTGTTGACAGTATTTCAAGGCATTCGTTGGCCTCTCTGTGTGTGTGGAGATACCAACATTAAGAACTCTCCAATACTTGTGTATTTTAAACGTTAATTAACTTCCTTACTTAAGTGATTTAAGTATTAGTTGTATGCAGGGGAAGTTGGGGAGATTAAGTATATACAGCAATGATGGCATGCAACAACAACAAAAGTTGGGCTCTTGTGCTAGTGTGGACACCATGTGTTCACACAAGAATGTTTGCCCCAACAAAGTTCAGGGGGCGGGACTATGTGACCTCACGCCAAACGACTAAGTCAATTACTATAATAATCTCGAACATAAACGACTTAATCACCTACTATAATAATCTCGACCATAAACGACTAAATCACCTACTATAATAATCTCGAACATAAACGACTAAATCACCTACTATAATAATCTCGAACATCACTGACCATGAACAGTTAGAGACTTAAATATAACAGATACTAGTCTGTAAGTTTTAACGTCATTACTTCTTACTCTGCCGGGCCGTAACTGACTGACTCAATCCCCCCCCCCACACACACCCACAAGAATCTCACAGGCGACACTCAAGTGTTAAGTATCTATAATAAAATGCTGATAACGTTCATCTTGCCGAGTGGCAATATGTCTTGACAAAAACGTGCCTCCATTCGGTGAGGGACAGGAGCGTTGGGATTGACCCCCCACCATACTATTAACATAAAGTATGTCAGAGTGTCATTGCCAAACCTATATGGTTTAACCACAGACCGAACTGGACAGGTTTAACCACAGACCGAACTGGACAGGTTTAACCACAGACCGAACTGGACAGGTTAAACCACAGAACGAACTGGTCAGGTTAAAGCACAGACCGAATTGGACATGTTTAACCACAGACCGAACAGGACAGGTTAAACCACAGACCGAACTGGACAGGTTTAACCACAGACCGAACAGGACAGGTTAAACCACAGACCCAACTGGACGTGTTTAACCACAGACCGAATTGGACAGGTTAAAGCACATACCCAACTGGACAGGTTTAATTAACCACAGACCAAACTGGACGTGCTATACCACAAACTAGAGACCGCAGTTAGCCATTGGCAGCTACAACTTTCTCTTGTAATAAATCATAACGTTATCTTGAAAGTACAGATTAAATCAAGCTTGTAACTTTGCTCCTACTCCTAGTGATCCAGTGTGTACAAAGAGTTATCTAGCTGTAGTAATGTTGAAATAGAAGGATATATATACTCCTGTTGTCAACATAGACTTATCTAGCTGTAGTAATGTTGAAATAGAAAGATATATATACTCCTGTTGTCAACATAGACTTATCTAGCTGTAGTAATGTTGAAATAGAAGGATATATATACTCCTGTTGTCAACATAGACTTACTTATCTGACAAAAGGTGTGAAAATAGACCTACTTTTTAAGATAAATATTCTTAAGTAAGGCGCGGACTCTTAATAAGAATAGACTGGGTGCTCAATGTTAAATAACGTTTTGTTTATAGGATATTCACAAACTTTTTTGTTTATTAGACTTTCTCCAACGTTTAGTTTATAGTTGAACACTACAGACGTTAGAGAATTGTATACAAATGACAATTCGTTGAGATCCAGCAACGTGAAGTTATGCCCCTTTAGAGGTCTCGTGACCTTTCTTATATAACATAACTTTGTTGCATTGGTGTCATGGAAATTGGTGTCATGGAAGTTGTTGGTGTATTGGTGTCGTGGAAGTTGTTGGTGTATTGGTGTCATGGAAGTTGTTGGTGTATTGGTGTCATGGAAGTTGTTGATGCAGCTTTGATGGCTCAACAAAATTTCATGTCTTGGCTTGAGAAGCGGGGTTGATCTTATTGTCTCGGCTTGAGAAGCGGGGTTGATCTTATTGTCTCGGCTTGAGAAGCGGGGTTGATCTTATTGTCTCGGCTTGAGAAGCGGGGTTGTTCTTATTGTCTCGGCTTGAGAAGCGGGGTTGTTCTTGTTGTCTCGGCTTGAGAAGCGGGGTTGTTCTTATTGTCTCGGCTTGAGAAGCGGGGTTGTTCTTATTGTCTCGGCTTGAGAAGCGGGGTTGAGTTGCGTATTAACTGTTGAAAATCACGACGTTTATTTTCTATATCTATACCCGAACCCAAAGAGTAACCTTTGACCCTAATCTCTGTCAGATTCGAATTTCCCAACAAAAGCCAATCGTCGCACCAGCTCACTCGGCGCACCATCCCATGACTATCTTTCAATTTCCTGGCAGTGTCCTATCGCATCTGTCTACTTATCTTAACCCGTACAACCGCCCCTTGCGTCACAACCCTCCCCAGGCCAGCCATTTGTCCGTGACGTCAAATTTCAATAACGTGACGTCGCCGCCCCTCCGACCGCCTGCGTGTCACTTGAAGCCTGTGACGTCAGAGTGTATAAACAAGCCTGATGAATGTGTGCATCAGAATCGTGACTTAGACGCTCCGTATAATTGTCTTGTCGATGAACGCGTAAAGATCGGCAGACACGAGTACGACACGACGGATAACTAATAACAACATAACCACCCCCCCCCCCAAACCACCTGCCGCGCAGCGTTTATACAACAACAAAAATAAGGCCGAATTCTGGAGTGCCACGAAGACAAGATGGCGAGTGAAAGACGTGAGTGTGAGAGCCATCACGGTGTTGTCATGCTGAGCTCCAAATGGGCCAAATGAAAATAATCAGAATATGACCTTGAACGAAATAATCTATAAGCACGGCGCGTGGGCTGATGGTTGTGACGAGCCCCCGATCTCATGGAAGGACTCGCTCTCATTGGTTCAATAGCCCTGGCCTCCACAGGTTGTCAGGCTGGTGGGTGGCCTCCACAGGTTGTCAGGCTGGTGGGTGGCCTCCACAGGTTGTCAGCCTGGTGTGTGGCCTCCACAGGTTGTCAGGCTGGTGGGTGGCCTCTGCAGGTTGTCAGGCTGGTGGGTGGCCTCTACAGGTTGTCAGGCTGGTGGGTGGCCTCTACAGGTTGTCAGGCTGGTGGGTGGCCTCTACAGGTTGTCAGGCTGGTGGCCTCCACAGGTTGTCAGGCTGGTGGCCTCCACAGGTTGTCAGGCTGGTGGGTGGCCTCTACAGGTTGTCAGACTGGTGGGAGGCCTCTACCAGCCTGACAACCTGTGTATGAGTGAGCATGACAGGATGTAAACAGGGTATGATTGAGCCTGACAGGACGTAAACAGGGTATGAGTGAGCCTGACAGGATGTTAACAGGATATGAGTGAGCCTGACAGGATGTTAACAGGATATGAGTGAGCCTGACAGGATGTTAACAGGATATGAGTGAGCCTGACAGGATGTAAACAGGGTATGAGTGAGCCTGACAGGATGTAACAGAACAGCGAATGTTTCGGCAAAAAGCCTTCCTCAGCGAACAAATAAAACGTACATAAATTACAGTCGAACCCACTTATCTTGACCGAAGTTATCTCGCCAACCCTATTATGTTGACGCTTTTTGACAAACCCCTAAGCCGTCGACTCACTTATCTTGACATCGGTTATCTCGCCAACCCTATTATCTCAATGCTTTTTGACAAACCCCTAGGTCGTCGACTCACTTATCTTGACATCGGTTATCTCGCCAACCCTATTATCTCAATGCTTTTTGATGAACCCCTAAGCCGTCGACTCACTTATCTTGACATCGGTTATCTTGCCAACCCTATTATCTCAATGCTTTTTGACAAACCCCTAAGCCGTCGACTCACTTATCTTGACATCGGTTATCTCAACAACCCTATTATCTCAATGCTTTTTGACAAACCCCTAGGTCGTTGACTCACTTATCTTGACCTTGGTTATCTCGCCAACCCTATTATCTCAATGCTTTTTGACAAACCCCTAAGCCGTCGACTCACTTATCTTGACATCGGTTATCTCAACAACCCTATTGTCTCAATGCTTTTTGACAAACCCCTAGGTCGTCGACTCACTTATCTTGACCTTGGTTATCTCAACAACCCTATTGTCTCAATGCTTTTTGACAAACCCCTAGGTCGTCGACTCACTTATCTTGACCTTGGTTATCTCAACAACCCTATTATCTCGATGCTTTTCTGGAAACCCCTAGGCCGTCGACATAACCGGGTTCGACTACAAAAAACGTAGCTGCAAGGGAATTCAAAGAGAGCAATAGTAAGAAGAGAGTAATATGAGCTTATATAGGAAAGGAGAGTGTGGGTGTGGCAAATCCATTAGGTTGTCAGTGCTGACAAAACATTCACCCCAAGGGTCCCATACTCTTGGATTAGTCTTTCTCCAGACTGACCCTGCCAGGTGTGTTTGTGCAAGAGACCATGGCTGTGACAGACAGGTCATCAATGCCTATATGGTAGCGTCCATTGAATTGTCAGGAGATAGGACACTGTCTTGTGTAATCACGTAAGCGCTCTGTGATACAGCAGGAGAGTAACCTTCCCGGTTGTTAAAAGATCTTGGGAAATTTAGAGGTTGTTTGTTGATAGATCTTGGGAAATCTTGAGGTTGTTTGTTAATAGATCTTGGGAAATTTATAGCTTATTTGTTGATAGATCGTGGGAAATTTAGAGGTTGTTTGTTAATAGATCTTGGGAAATCTTGAGGTTGTTTGCTAATAAATCTTGGGAAATCTTGAGGTTGTTTGTTAATAGATCTTTTGAAATTTATAGGTTGTTTGTTGATAGATCTTGGGAAATTTAGAGGTTGTTTGTTAATAGATGTTAGGAAATTTAGAGGTTGTTTGCTAATAAATCTTGGGAAATCTTGAGGTTGTTTGTTAATAGATCTTTTGAAATTTATAGGTTGTTTGTTGATAGATCTTGGGAAATTTAGAGGTTGTTTGTTAATAGATGTTAGGAAATTTAGAGGTTGTTGTTAAAAGATCTTGTAAAAATGAGAGCTTGTTGCTAATAGATCTTGGGAAATTTTGAGGTTGTTGGGTTGTTAAAAGATCTTTGGATACTTCGGATCATTTCAGTTTATATTTTAAAATCTACCATGTTTTATTATTTCATTTTCTTTCAGTCAGTAAGTGTAGAAAATTTGATGTATGATTGGTGGCACTAGTAATATATACTTTATTATTTGAATGTTTCCACCCTACCAAAGACTTTAATACATTCTGTGACGATACAAATTAGCCAGCGTGTATGTCATTTAACCCAGACTCTAATGATAAGCCTAGTTCTGCGCTGCGTCATTTTGGTGCTAGTCTACAACTCAGAGGATGTGAAATAGAAGAATGTCATCGGCGGATCAGAATTTCCTCGGATGTTGTTGACACGTTGTGACATGGAGGAGGTCTCGTCATGGCTCTTGTACGCTATCTGCCCTTGTCGAAAACACCAGAAAGATTACGAGAATACAGTGAAAGTGGTGAGGCCAAGTAAACCCAACTCCACAAAACAATGCTTTTCTTAAGATTTCTAAACTAAACTAGAATGCATTTGTTTACACCATTCTCTTTATTTAAATCATGCAACGTTTTAACACTGTATTGATATCTGACATGTTTATGTCTCATAACTCATTGGTTAGAAAGACATGCCAGTAAAAGAAAAAAAAATTCAAGTATCTCATTAAAACAACAATATTTCTTCTTTCAGCTCAGGTAATGAGTTTAAAAAATGTGAAATCGTTATTTGGCTGATGGTGAAGGAGGGAAGGGGGGAGGGGGGTAACAAAGCGTGTTCGTCTGAAATAACACAGGGCTAATAAATAACATGAATCTATATTCTGCTTCATTACTATTCTTTAAAGGTTACATGTTTTACATTTCGCCCATAAGGTTCTTATTGCATATACTTATTTAACACAACACTTAAAAGGAAAAGTAAGTTCACATTTTGTATTACGAAAAATGTATGTCTAGTTTAGATGTTGCGTAATTTTAGTTTAGATGTTCCGTTATGGCCAAATTAAATGACCGTGCCGTCATACACACAATTGTAGAAAAGCTCTGAGGTATGGAGACTTTGAAACAAATAAATTATCACTTGGTCTCATTTTAAATTTTTTTTTAAATAACTTATTAGAGCATCCTGAATCTTAGCTTATTTGAATATCCCAAATCTTCCACCCAGGACTAATTTGTATAAGCCACAACTACAAGGTAAGTTAATCAAGGTAACCTTCCTTTTTGTTGATGTTCTATCACCAAATCTAACATCCTGGAATTATGTTCAGACTTAATCTTTGAGCATCCGCTCATCTTTCATCTGTGCAAGAATCTTAAAGGTAAGAAAATCCAGACCTAATTATCAGCCAGTTATCTCCCAGCAGTTCTCCAGGTCAAATCAAACACCAATACAGTGACACAGAAAAACAAATATCCATCCAAGACTGCTATCTTTGTGCTCTCATTCAACCCCTCCTCCCCCCAATCCCTTTGTATTTCCCAGGATTCCACAACAGGAGAGACCACTCCCACAGCAGAGCAGACGTCAATCATGCCTCAGGTGGCCGTGGTGACCCAGAAGGTGCCCCTGGATGCCACCAACGAGGAGGAGGAGCCCATCATAGAGATGCCCCCACCTATGCAGATACAGGACCACTCGTTCAAGCCCGAGGGCAAGGAGGTGTCCACAGATGACGTCACTGCTAAATTGGTGAGGACCCACAACTCTTTGTTGAAACATATTTGGTTCATTACAATTGTCTGCCATGATCTAGAAATTGAGGGCCCACAACTCATGTGTTGAAACATATTTGGTTCATTACAATTGTCATGAGTTATGAGAATGAGTTATAGTCCACAGGTAACACCTGAGGGGGCGGGGGGCTTCCATGAATGACATGGGCTTATATGAGAACTAGCAATTTACCCGCGCTTTGCTGCGGAAATTAGGGTTTCAGCTAGCATTTTGAACCCGCGTAACACTAATTAAAAACACCATTTGAGTTTAATCTGAATGAAGATGGATATACCAAATATATTAACTTCAACCATTCAGGCTCCTACGTACACAAGAACTTGGAGATTTAAAGATGCGTCTTTTTTTTATAAACCTCACATTTGGGAAAAAAACTATATTTCGACAATCGTCACCCTAGTGAGAGGTGATTTAATCTTACCATCGCGGGAAGGAATGGGAGAAATACTCAACTTCCCAAAGTTTTAAAGCTTCTACCTACACGGAAACTTGGAGAATTAGCGTTGATTCAGTTTCATATCGCCCATTTTAGGGGGGGGGGTTTGGGCCCCCGGCAGCCCATGAGTGGAAATTTTTAAAATTTATATAATTATTTTTCCTTGTCTACCTACACGGGAAATAAAAGAATTATAGATGTTCAATTTTATATTTCATATTAGAAAAAAAAACGGGTTTTGGGGCCCAGGCCTCCATGAGTGTGTATTTCAAAATACTTTTACACCAACTTTCGTTTTGAGAGGGTACTTAACAATTTTCCCAAAGTTTCATGCTCCTACCTACACGGAAATTTGGAGAATTAATGATGAGTTGGTTTTAATATAATAAAAACTATATTTTGGTCCCCGGCCCCCATGAGAAGGAGTTGTAACATTATTTTTAGCAAATTTACGTCGGGAGCGTGTACTCAAAAAATTGCCAGTTTCATGCTTCAACCTATACGGGAAAAAGGAGAATTAGGGATTTTCAATTTTTTTATAACTCATATATGGAAAAAAGTTTTTGGGGCCCCGGCCCCACATGAGCGAGATTTTTAAAATTCTTTTTCGCCATTTATTGTCCCAAAATTTCATGCTCCTACCTGCACAAAAAATTGGAAAATTAGTGATA
>MUZC01000167.1:449304-469938 GCA_002072015.1 Radix auricularia | reverse complement strand
AAAAATTCTTTTTCGCCAATTTACTTAATGAGGGGGTACCCAACAACTTCCCAAAGTTTCATGCTTCAACCTACACGGAAGGAGGAAAATTGGTGACTTTCAATTTTTATAAAGCCCATATAAGGAAATATTTTTTTGGGCCCCCGGCCCCACATGAGCGAGATTTTTAAAATTCTTTTTTACCAATTTGCGTTGATAGTGGGTACCCAACAACTTCCAACTTCCTAAAGTTTCATGCTCCCCACCTACATGGTGGACAGACAAAATATAGATTTTTAGTTTTTAAATTTGGGCCCCCAGCCCCCCTGTAAGAGAAATTTTAAAAATTATTTCACCTGCTAGCATCGTGAAAGTGTATTTATATACTCCTCAACATTTGATGAGTCTACCTACTCGGAAAATAGGAGAATTGGTGATTTTCAATGTTTATATAGCTCATTTAATGAAAAAATCGTTTTCGGGGCCCCAGCCCCCATGAGTGGGAAATTTAATATTCTCTTTTGCCAATTATCGTTGGAAGCATGTACTCAAAAGATTTCGTAAGTTTCATGCTTCTACCTACACGGGAAATAGATGAATTATTGATTTCTATTAGCATATATCTTATATAAGGAGAAAAACATTTTTGGGGCCCCGGCCCCCATGAGTGTGAATTTCAAAATTCTTTTTTGCCATTTTTTATTGTAAGAGAGTCTCCAACAACTTCTCAAATTTTCATGCTTCTACCTATACGGGAAGTTGGAGAATTAGTGATGTAGGCAAAAAAAAATTTGGGCCCCCGGCCCCACAGTAGTGAGATTTTCAAAATTATTTTTCGCCAATTTTTGTATTCAGAGGGTACCCAACAACTTCCCAAAGTTTCATGATTCTACCTACACGGGAAGTTGGAGAATTAGTGATGAATCAGTCAGTCAGTCAGTCAGTCAGTGAGGGCTTTCCCTTTTATTAGTATAGATGAGTTATAGTCCACAGGTAACACAGAGGGGGCGGGGGGCTTCCATGAATGACATGGGCTTATATGAGAATGAGTTATAGCATCCCACAACATTTTTGACAACCTATTAGGTTGACAAATAGCATCCCACAACATTCTTGACAACCTATTAGGTTGACAAATTAGGAAATACTCTCCTTGGAGGTTATAAGATGATATCCCATCCTTATTACCAGAAGAATCTCTTGGCCTTATTAGATGATATCCTTATTACCAGAAGAATCTCTAGACCATATTTACATGCTGTGTTAAAGCCAGCTTTAATTTTGGCCAACTCTATCTCCAGCTTTAATTTTGGCCAACTCTATCTCCAGCTTTAATTTTGGCCAACTCTTTCTCCAGCTTTAATTTTGGCCAACTCTATCTCCAGCTTTTATTTTGGCCAAATCTGTCTCCAGCTTTAATTTTGGCCAACTCTATCTCCAGGTTTAATTTTGGCCAACTCTATCTCCAGCTTTAATTTTGGCCAACTCTATCTCCAGGTTTAATTTTGGCCAACTCTATCTCCAGGTTTAATTTTGGCCAACTCTATCTCCAGCTTTAATTTTGGCCAACTCTATCTCTAGCTTTAATTTTGGCCAACTCTATCTCCAGCTTTAATTTTTGGCCAACTCTATCTCCAGGTATCTCAGCTTTCCCTGAAGCCCCAAGGAGACAACCCTAACGCCAGCACTGATGTGGTCAACCCAATAGACAACATGGCCAAGCATAGAATGGTAAGAAATCTTTCAATCATGTTTTAATTATACAGCTGTTAAAAGGTGGTGAGTATTGTGGAGGCCCTGGGGGCGAATTGTCGGCGCTCAGATGGATGGGTCCTTTGAATCGGGACGGGTGCGGCCGAGGAACGTGGCCAAGCTTGGATCCTTTGATATGGCGGCGACTGACGCCAAGCTTGGGTCCTTTAATGTGGACGGGGATTGACCACGGGCCAGCGGTGTCCTTTGAAGCGTTAAGGGTGCGGGCGAGAAACGAGGCAAGCTTGTGGACGGCAGCAGGCCTGGGTGTGGTAGTCTCGGCAGAGGTTGGTACAAGCTTGACCGTATAGGTGCGGAGACGGACGGGTATAAAGGGGATGCACTGACGAACACACGAGGGAGAGAGTTGGGGACACAGGACAGACAGACGGAGAGAGATATAGGGATAGGACAGAGTTAGGATCATACTGAGTAGACACGAATGTTGGTTTGATAAGATAGTAAAGATGTTGAGGAATTAAACATAACTAGTTTTGCATTCTGGCTTGGAGTTCAGTGTTTGGATAATAAGTTAACAAGTGTGTGACCAAATCTTTCACAGTACTCAGGGCTACAGATAGTCCTTGTAGTAAATAACTAGTAATGAATGTCTGTATAATGACTAGTAATGAATGTCTGTTTAGTGACTAGTAATGAATGTCTGTATAGAGTATAGTGACTTGTAATGAATGTCTGTATAGTGACTAGTAATGAATGTCTGTATAGAGTATAGTTACTAGTAATGAATGTCTGTATAGTGACTAGTAATGAATGTCTGTATAGTGACTAGTAATGAATGTCTGTATAGTGACTAGTAATGAATGTCTGTATAGAGTATAGTGACTAGTAATGAATGTCTGTATAGTGACGAGTAATGAATGTCTGTATAGTGACTAGTAATGAATGTCTGTTTAGTGACTAGTAATGAATGTCTGTATAGAGTATAGTGACTAGTAATGAATGTCTGTAGTGAGTATAGTGACTATTAATGAATGTCTGTTTAGTGACTAGTAATGAATGTCTGTTTAGTGACTAGTAATGAATGTCTGTATAGAGTATAGTGACTAGTAATGAATGTCTGTATAGTGACTAGTAATGAATGTCTGTATAGTGACTAGTAATGAATCTCTGTATAGTATCAGAGAAAATGGCTCAGTACTAGTCTTTTCTAAGAGACTTATGTTATCACTTTATATGCTTATCGCTGGTTTAAGTCTAGTCATGCATTTTTATTACAAATTCAAATGTTTATAGTGTGTTGGTTTTCCTGGTGTCTCCAGACAACCCATTCCACATCCAAATTCAAGATGAGAAAAAGGAGAATTTTTATTAGTTTGTTCTTGCCTATGGAACAAGAAAAAAATATTTTTGTGACTGTGTCTATCTGAATGTTGCATTTCCAAATAGAATTAATTGTTTCATGTATTATAACTTTAACTACTTTGCTCTTTGTTTGTCTATCCTCTAGTGTTTCAAGGTTTAGTGATTTAACTAATGGAGTTACTCTTGTCAGTAATGAATATTCACCAGTAATTAATCTTTCAGCTTTTTTATAATTAATTCTAGTTTCTCTATGATGTACCACTATAGTGTGACTACTTGCCATCTCAAGTTCAAAGGTTGACTAATGACCTCTTTATTATCTTATCTACCACCATCATTGTAACACTGATCTGAGTCCTACTGATGCCTAGCCATGATACACCTCTCCCTTCTATGGCTGGCTGAGGCAATGACTTTAGTAACCAGATTTCACTTCCTCAGTGCTACATTTCAGTATCTCAAATATAGTTTGTCTGTTGGACCCCTTTCTTGGGATATATCTCATATAGTTTGTCTGATGGACCCCTTTCTTGGGATATATCTCATATAATTTGTCTGTTGGACCCCTTTCTTGTGATATTTCTCATATAGTTTGTCTGTTGGACCCCTTTCATGGGATATATATCTTTGACACAAACAAAAACAATACGTCGTTTGTTGTTACACATTACATTTTTGCTGATGATGTTATGTTGAACTCCTTGTTTAGTACAATAAAATCAATGTTCCTATTTGATATTTAATAAAAATCAATGTTCCTATTTGATATTTAATAAAATCAATGTTCCTATTTGATATATAATAAAATCAATGTTCCTATTTGATATATAATAAAATCAATGTTCCTATTTGTTTAATGATAAAATCATGGGACTTATTCTGTCATGTGACTGTATCATTCAGTCATGTGACCATATCATTCAGTCATGTGACTGTATCATTCAGTCATGTGACCATATCATTCAGTCATGTGACTGTATCATTCAGTTATGTGACTGTAGTATTCAGTCATGTGACTGTATCATTCAGTCATGTGACTGTATCATTCAGTCATGTGACTGCTCTGATATATTCCATCCTTTCCCTTGATCCTTGCTGTTATGAAATCTGAAAGAAAAAATTGCTCTCGGGCCTTCAAACATGTTTCACCTTGACCTTTGTTCATATTTTATTGATGCCAGTGGGGCATGTCTTAATGCCATCTAGAAATATACTGCAAAGTAATGGCTTGAAATGATTTAAAGAAGCTCTTTGTTCTCTCACTTGGTAACTTTGATGGCCTGTAGCTTGTGAACAGCTGCAGCTTGAACAGCGACAGGTCAGAGGGTTGCTTAAAAAAGCTTAAAGTAGCTTTAGTTGTAAACAAATATTTGGATAATAAACCTTTTTTAAAGCATAAAAACTAGGTCTTTTTTGACTGTTTGTAAAGCTGCTCTGATAGTTGGGAATGGTTGTAAAGCTGCTCTGATAGTTGGGAATGGTTGTAAAGCTGCTCTGGTAGATGGGAATGGTTGTAAAGCTGCTCTGGTAGATGGGAATGGTTGTAAAGCTGCTCTGGTAGATGGGAATGGTTGTAAAGCTTCTCTGATAGATGGGAATGGTTGTAAAGCTGCTCTGATAGATGGGACTGGTTGTAAAACTGCTGACAGATAGGGATGGTTGTAAAGCTGTTCTGATAGATGGGACTGGTTGTAAAGCTGCTGACAGATAGGGATGGTTGTATAATTGGCGAACATTATGAAATTTCCAAAAGTCTTTACTAATTGAAATTCTCATCAAGCACCATAAAAACCTTCGTAGCTGCTTCCATGTTTACTTGGGTTATATCTAGTAATTATATCAGAAAGTTATTCTTTTAACAATTTTAATGGGAAGGTTTAAGTCAATGAACTTGGGTTTGTTTGTTTGTTTTAAATTCCTTTCCAGGCTTACTATCTCTTGGTTTATTTAACACTTGCCACTCTGGCCCTAAACCTGGCCAACATTTTCAGGCATCTGGTAGGCAGCACCCAGGGTTGTGTTTACAAATAGAGTCATCTCAATGGCCCACTTTACAGCTCTACCCCTCCCCCATCACATTTAGCTGTCAGGAAATATTATGGTTCTATGACCTACATAAGGCTTCTGACCTGAGAAACTGGTGGGAGGGGGGAGATGGGGGAGATCCTGAACATAGGACTTTTCTGTCAGGAGAATTGGTTTTTAAAAATTAGATTATAATGAACAAATTGACAAAAACTATATTATGATGAACAAATTGACAAAAACTATATTATGATGAACAAATTGACAAAAACTATATTATGATGAACAAATTGACATTAACCTGGCAAAAAAATGGAAAGATTTAACAAAATCACACATTCCCAGAAAGTGAAAACATATATACCTAAAAGAGTGACATTAACATTTGTGTATACTGGTAAGCTGTTATTGTTGATGTGTATTGTATACTGGAAGGCTGTTATTGTTGATTTGTATTGTTTACTGGAAAGCTGTTATTGTTGATTGGTATTGTATACTGGAAAGCTGTTATTGTTGATGTGTATTGTATACTGGAAGGCTGTTATTGTTGATGTGTATTGTATACTGGTAAGCTGTTATTTTTTATTTGTATTGTATACTGGAAGGCTGTTTTTGTTGATTTGTATTGTATACTGGAAGGCTGTTATTGTTGATGTGTATTGTATACTGGAAGGCTGTTATTGTTGATGTGTATTGTCTAAAGACAGCCAGCATAAATCATTCTATAGTAGATGCACATAGACTTGGGCAGCAAGAAGAAGATACACATTTATATTTTCATTGAAATGACAATGTTTATTATGACTTAGGGTGACCAGATCTTTGGAATAAAAAATATCTACAATTCTTTCAAGGATGTAACAGCTGAAAGTGATGGCCAGTCCCCCAGGTCAGATTTGAACCCCAGCCCATTGGGAACAGAGGCTGAACTCAGTCAAGCTGATGCCACACTGAACCCAAAAGAGACACAAAGGAAAGAGGAGGAGGAAGATGAAGACAAGGGAGAGGAAGGGAAAGATAAGGAGGCAGAAAAGGCAAAGTTCCTCAAAAAAAGACAGTAAGTTTGGTTTGTTGTGACTAAGAAGATCTAATAAAGCTCAAATGATCCAAGATTTGGTTTAAAACTTAAGCTTTAGCTTCTGTGTCTCACATGTAAGGTTTTAGGTTTGGACTTAAAGTCAATCGTCTGTGTTACAAACACTGTCAGGCTAAACAGAAACAAGTCAAAAAAACTCTAATGAGTGTTTATACGCTATTTCCAACAAAGAATTTTCTCTTTTTTTACAGCGTAAATCATTCTAGATTACATTAAAAGTCATTTCAAATCAGTAATTGTGAAAGTAAACAAAGTATGAGTCATATCACCTCAACTCTACATCACACCAGGACAGTGTTGATATATTGCGTACCATGCAACAGTCTAACATTTGCATTCACAAAGCGGGAAAACCCCATGGACTATCATTCGAGATTACATTAAAAGTCATTTCAAATCAATAATTTTGAAACTAAACAAAACAATGCTTTAAAAAAGTGCTTCTAAAATTACCTACGAAAGGAGATTTTTGAAAAATTCCTTCTCCAACATTGTTCTAAATATTATTAGCTATTGTTTGACCTTTGTTTCAATCCGATAAATGTTATGGCTGGCAAAAAATTTACAAAATGCTGATATTTTTTCGGGTTTTTTGGATTGTCCAAGAAATCCAGTAGACCTTTTTGGTATTTTTTTTGGCCATTGCATATCCTTGGGACCTCCTTAGCATATTTGCAAAAGACCCTAACCCTCTAACTGGTATGGTTCTGGAGGAGTTGCAGGATCAAGCTTGACAGACATTTTGAATATATAAACCCTATTTTTCCAAGGGAAATGGCGTTAAAAAATCAGCAAATGTCCTGTTTAAACTGCTAATGGAATTAAACAAAATACACAATGTACTTATAAGATTTTTAAAAAAAGGTAAATTTGTGTGCTTTAAATGTCATTCATTTTACAATAATGAAACTTTGTTTTAAAGACCAACAACCTCTCTCTGTTGACAGGTTTGTGGTTCAAGAATTGTATGACACAGAAAAGGATTATGTTAAAGACTTGGCCACTATAGTAGATGTGAGTTGACATAAGATCAGTCACAAAGTGGCTTTCTATACGTTTTTATGACATTGTCACTGTGCTTTGATGTCATTACAGCATTGTGTTACGTTTTAAAACAAATTCACATTCTCTCTACGGTATAACTGGTCACTTCTCTGAGACATCATTTAATTAGTGGCTGTGTTTTTGTTTGTTTGTAATAACATGGATTGAGAAAGAAAGAAATTATAAGAAATAAACACAGAATAAGTCCAAATTAGAAATATTGTTATTTTTAGTTATCTGTAGTTGTTATTTTCTTTTTCATCTGCAGTGATGAAAGATGATAAAAGATGATTGTAGCCTTAAAAAATTATTTTAATTTAAATATGTTGCAACACTACATTACAGTAATTATAGCTACATGATAGTTGTTAGGGCATTTTTATAATTAGTAGGGCTACATGATAGTAATTAGGTCAGATTTTACTATTGATGGAGCTACATGATAATAACTAGGGCATGTTTTATAATTGATAGGGCTACATGATAGTAATTAGGGCATGTTTTATATCTGATAGGGCTACATGATAGTAATTAGGGCATGTTTTATATCTGATAGGGCTACATGATAGTAATTAGGGCATGTTTTATAATTGATAGCGCTACATGATAGTAATTAGGGCATGTTTTATATCTGATAGGGCTACATGATAGTAATTAGGGCATGTTTTACGATTGATAGGGCTACATGATAGTAATTAGGGCATGTTTTACGATTGATAGGGCTACATGATAGTAATTAGGGCATATTTTATATCTGATAGGGCTACATGATAGTAATTAGGGCATGATTTATATCTGATAGGGCTATATGATAGTAATTAGGCCATGTTTTATATCTGATAGGGCTACATGATAGTAATTAGGGCATGTTTTATAATTGATAGGGCTACATGATAGTAATTAGGCCATGTTTTATATCTGATAGGGCTACATGATAGTAATTAAGGCATGTCTTATATCTGATAGGGCTACATGATAGTAATTAGGGCATGTTTTATAATTGATAGGGCTACATGATAGTAATTAGGGCATGTTTTATATCTGATATGGCTACATGATAGTAATTAGGGCATGTTTTATATCTGATAGGGCTACATGGCCTACATGAGGGACAACCCATTGCCTGATGAGATGGAAGGGAAAGACAAAATTGTGTTTGGAAACATTCACCAGATCTACGATTGGCACAATGAGTGAGTGTTGTAAAAGTCACATTGTGTTGAAGTTTTTCTGACTGGCACAATGAGTGAGTGTTATAAATGTCATGTTGTGTTGTAAATGTCACATGTGTTGAAGGTTGTCATTGAGAGATACACAAGGACCTTGACCTGGTTCATGTCAAAATAGTTATTGAAAGGTCACTTGTTGGTGTGCAGCATGAAAACTGCGGCATTACACTGGCAGATATTGAGACGCCATGAAAACTGTGGCATTACACTGGCAGATATTGAGACGCCATGAAAACTGTGGCATTACACTGACAGATATTGAGACGCCATGAAAACTGTGGCATTACACTGACAGATATTGAGATGCCATGAAAACTGTGGCATTACACTGGCAGATATTGAGACGCCATTTTTCTTTCATTTTGAAAAGAAATAAGCGTAATCATTGGGGTTAAATGGGATGTGTATAGGTCAGCATGAGTTATTGATAGTGCTTTGATCATTGGCAAATGGCGATGGCAGTCTGCTTGTGCCCAACTTAGGAAGACAAAATTAATCGTAACAAAAATCAGGTGTATTTTATTTATTAGTTAATCATAAAACTAATTATCTGTTTGTGACTAAATGATTTATTGATGATTTTTATTGATCTCCTTTGCAGGACTATGTTGTCTGAGTTGGAAACATGTTTAACAAATCCCAATAAAGTGGCTTCTATATTCATCCGCTATGTAAGATATTATTTAGTGGAAAAAAAACTTTTTTTATTAAACATTGAAATTAATTATTAATAGATTTGTTATTATTTTATAGAAACATTTTGTATATGAGTGCAATCAAAAATAGTCCTTCATCTTTAAACAAATTAATAATTAAGAAAAATAAGGGTATAAATATATTGCCATACACAATGGAAGAAAATCATTCATCTATTTTGACATCAAAGTTATCTTTACTGTTCAGATTTAAGAATAAAATTGTTTAAATTCCCTTTCATTAAAATTCATCCAATTGTTTTCTTATTGTGCAAATGTCCTAATATTATTTATGGGACAAGCATTTTTGTTTAAACTTGTAAACTTCGCTACAAAAAACATCTTGTGGAAAAAATCAGTTTTGTGTATGTTTCCAACAGGAGCGGAGGCTGTATATGTATGTCAAGTACTGTGAAAACAAACCAAAGTCTGAGTACGTTGTCTCAGAATATCTAGACACATATTTTGAAGTAAGTCATTTTATATTTATTATGTATTATTCTAGCACTGTCGCATTGTAGTGCAGCACTGTCACATTGTAGTGCAGCACTGTCACATTGTAGTGCCTTGTTGGGGAATGGCTAAAATGGCAGCAAAATTACTACAAAAAACTTGTAGTTCCAACAAGAAACATTACTTCCTTTCTTATCTATTATATACTAATAAAAGCCAAAGCCCTGACTAACTCATCACTAATTCGTCAACTTCCCATGTAGATAGAAGCATGAAACTTTGGGAAGTTGTTGGGTACCCTCTCATGACAAAAAGTGGTAAAAAGAAAATTTTAAATTCCAAATTATGTGGGGCTGGGGGCCCAAAAACTATTTTTCCTTATATGCAAAATTTGAAAATCACTCATTTTCCTTTTTGCCGTAGAACTTTAAACTGTAGGAAGTTGTTGAGTACACTTCCGCGATGGTAACAGGTGAATATATATTTAAATTATCACTTACTGTGGGTCGGGGGGGGGCCCCAATGTAGCTTTTCCATTAAATGAGTTATATAAAAACTGAAAATTACTCATTCTCCCATTTCCTGTTAAGGTAGAAATATAAAGCTTTCTGTAGTTGTTTAGTAACACCCCCAGTGGTAACAGGGAAAATAATTATATAAATTTTAAAAATTTCCACTCATGGGTGCCCGCGGTCCAAAACCTTTTTTTTCTCTTAAAATGGGCTATCTAAATCTAAATCAACACTAATTCTCCAAGTTTCAGTGTAGGTAGAAGCTTGAAACTTTGGGAAGTTGTTGAGTACCCTCCCGCGATGGTAAGAGGCTAAAAAAATTAAATCATCTCTCACTAGGGGGACGATTCCTAAATATAAATTTTCTTCCAAAATGAGTTATATAAAAAAGGCGCATCTTTAAATCTCCAAGTTCTTGTGTACGTTGGAGCCTGAACATTTTGGGAAGTTGTTGAGTACCCGTTAAAGGTAAAAGACAAAAAAGAAATTTAAATTATCAGCTCGGATCACAGAAAGTATGTAAATTTTTAACTTTTTGTTTTTGTTTTTCCATGGGGCCATGACAGGCACACAAGACGGTTTAAGTTAATATATAATTTAGTATATCCATCTTGATTCAAATTTAAATCAATAGGTGTTTTGAATTGGTGTTACGCGGGTTCTCAACGCTAACTGAAATCTTAATTTACTACAGCAAGGTGCGGGTAAATTGCTAGTCTTATATATTTCCTTTCTTTACTTATATATTTCCTTTCTTATCTTAATAATAATAATAATAAATTGAAAATTTATATAGCGCTGTATCCCAGCTAGGAGCCGAGCTCACAGGGCGTTACATGGAGATAACAATACATATATTAATTAAATTAAATAAACATTCACATCATACTAACTACAAAAATGACAATACGTTATACATCAGCTACGTTAATCATTAAAAGAAATTAATGTTGTTTCATTAATTCTGAAAATAAATTTATAAAAGATGCGTCTTATGTGCAGTCTTGAAGGACTTAGTAGCCCACATTTTACTATATTAATAATAATAGAAAGATGTAAACACTTGTTAGGTTGTACAGTACACTATTACAGTTCAGTAATGTACATAAATACCCTGCAACACTAGACAAGTAAGCAAGTACGTACATGCAACAAGTTAGTGACTGTGGCTATACATGTACAATACATACATGCTTAAGTAAAAAAAAATAGATTTCTAAAAAGTAATTACAAATTAGACAACTAAATAATTATTAAAATAAAATTTTAAAAAGTAATTTAAGCAAGTAGAGAGAGAGAACCTTTGCAATGCGTACATACCTTTGAAAAAAAATTATCATGGTTTTATGGATTTATGGTAGAAATCCATTGTGGTGGTATCAAACTGACAATATCCTTATTTATCACTTGATTGTGGTGGTATCACTCTGACAATATCCTTATTTATCACTTGATTGTGGTGCTATCGAACTGACAATATCCTTATTTATCACTTGATTGTGGTGCTATCAAACTGACAATATCCTTATTTATCACTTGATTGTGGTGCTATCAAACTGACAATATCCTTATTTATCACTTGATTGTGGTGCTATCACTCTGACAATATGACATTTCAGGAAGTGCGTCAAAAACTTGGCCACCGCTTAATGTTGCCAGATTTATTGATTAAACCTGTCCAACGAATCATGAGATATCAACTTTTGCTCAAAGTAAGTGTGACTCTTATCTTATCTGTGCAAGTGTTGTTAATGTGCAAGGGTGGTTGTTACTGTGATGGGGTTGTTGTTACTGTGATAGGGTTGTTGTTACTTTGACAGGGTTGTTGTTACTGTGACAGGGTTGTTACTGTGCCAGGGTTGTTGTTACTGTGCCAGGGTTGTTACTGACTACTAAAATGCCATTTTGATGACAGGACATTCTCAAGTACACTGAGAAGGCAGGAGAAGACCCTTCAGAACTGAAGAAAGCCTTACGTGTCATGTGTGTGGTGCCTAAAGCAGCTAATGACATGATGCAAGTTGGGAGACTCCAGGGATTTGATGTCAGTTCATTATAGTTTAGTGAAGAAGGTTTAAGATGGACTAAGTCATTTTTATTTGTTAAGTTTTTATCACAAAAATTATTGGTTTGTTTTGTTTTGTTGTTTTTTTTTGTTTGTTGTTTTTTAACGTGCTAAAATTAAAATTAAATATGACATCAATTTTATTTATATTTAGTTTTATTTTCTCCTTCATTTTAATTTATTGGTCATTTTAAAAAATGTATTTCATTCTTTAAAACAATTAACATTTATAATTATACAAGTTGTGTAATCTGATTAAGTTTTGTTCTGACAGTTAGACAACCTTAAAAATGTCAACTTAAATATAAGATTGTTTCAAAATCTACAAATGTATTTATTTTTACATTCTTTTAAAAGGGTAAAATTACTGCTCAAGGCAAGTTATTGTTACAGGTAAGGATTTAATTCAATTAAATTTATAAACATTTATACACAATAAATAGTATTTAAAGTTCTCTGGTACTTTCTTAAAGTATAATCTGCCTCATAAATTCTTGAAAAGATCAAATTTCTATTGGAAGAAAACAATTTTATCATTTGCTTGAAATCATAATCATTCTACTAATCCAATACGACAGTAAAAATGAGGAACAACATTTGCTGATAAAACTTATAATTTGACTGTCATGTCAATGAAAATGGAACACAGTGATTTGTTTAGAATGAAACACAATGTTAACATTTAATGCCCCAGAAGGTTCCGCCTCAACCCCATGAGGATTTCCCGTATTGCAATCAACTGGTTATGAAATTTTTTAAATTGTGTAAAATGTATTTATATTATTATTGTCATACTGACTTCATTTAAAAAAAATAAGAATGGTTGTTTTAGATAACCAAATGACCGTTTGAGTTTAAAACTATTTTTACCTGTAGTTTAGAACTATTATTTTTATAATAAAGTATTGCAAAATCACATCTTCAAAAAAAAAAACTAACATAAAAACTACAAAAAACTTCGCAATCATGCGATAACACTAGCGAGGGAAACAGCCGCCATTACCGGAAGTCGAATGCGTCATCTTTCACGCACTGACGAGTTTTTACTTTCTGTGATTTCGTTTCTAAAGAGAGTTCTATCAAGGCACGCACAAACAGGCTTAGGCATTACAGACGAGGCGCGCGTTACCACGCTTTGGGGCATTAAACGTTCATATAAAAATAATAATTTGACCCACATATCGATGCTCAATGAAAATATGGAACACAGATTTGTTTAGGATAAAATATAATATAACAATAATAATTATATAACAATAATAATTTTGGGGGTTTTTTGAAAAAAATTAATAGAGTGCTAGATGGCATGAACGAAAATATAGGACAGGAATTAATGTGGGTCAAGATGATTACTACACTTAAGTTGTTCAAAAATATCACAATTTTATGAGAAAACAATCATTTGGATTGAAGTAACAGCCGATGTGCAAATTAGGCCCTCAAGTTATTTGGATTTGTCAACATAAAAGAATTGACATTGTCTAGAAACTGCTCAGACAAAGAGACATTGACATTCCCTTAAAAATACGCTAGCTTATAGTGTTGAGATGAATGGCTTCCACAGTTTACATACACACATACACACACATATATTATATATTATATATTTATATTGACCGAGAAACATTTCATATACTCATGTCCATAAGTAATTAAAAGTACAGAAAATTAAAACTTAGAAACATGTTTTATTTTCTAATATGTTACCATCCACACCCTTTGAGATTGTTGTTTTAATGAACTTTCAAATTACTTCAGTATTTTATTCACATGGTTGACATATTGACGTGATTGACATATTGACATGGTTGACCTGTCCTTTCAGGACACTCTCAGTGTGTCAGAAGTGACCTCAGGTGGGCAGCAGAAGTTTAAAGAGAGAAGAGTCTTCCTGTTTGAACAGATCATCATCTTCAGTGAGATGATAGAGAGAAAGAAAGGAAACTTCTCCAATGCCACCTACATATACAAAAACAGCCTGAAGGTAAAACAAAGAGAACTCGGAAAGACAGAAGTCTTAAATGACATGTTGACTCAATGCTATAGGCTTGACATTAAATAACATTCAACTTGTGGCAATTTCTCGATGTACTTCTGAACTATCAAGTTCATTGTTATACTCATTGAGTTATATTGGTATAAAATCACTGTTTAAAACTGTATGGGATATCATGTCATTTTACAAGTGTTTTATCAAATTTGCTTTTATTTGACTAATCACCTGCACATTTTCTAATTTATTTCCTTTTTAAAAAATTTCCCAGTGTATTACTACACAGTAGGTTAATCTGTGGGGGGCGTGGCGGTCTAGTGTTAGCATGCTGGACTGCCGAACCACTGCAAGAACTCGAGTTGTGGGTTCTAGCCGTGGTACTGGCAAGGCCCTCGGGGCATTGTCCTAACCACACAATGCCATGCTCGTTAGTGGTCAATGAAACTTGTGAACGCTACTTCACTTGCCCCCATAGGCCTTCATGATCTGAAAGGGTTATTTATTATATTATAGGTTACTCTGTGGGTCCAAGGGTTATTTATTATATTATAGGTTACTCTGTGGGTCCAAGGGTTATTTATTATATTATAGGTTACTCTGTGGGTCCAAGGGTTATTTATTATATTATAGGTTACTCTGTGGCTCAATCCTCAAGTCTTGTGTAGAAATGTTTTCTCATCCTAAGTTTTGACTTCACTAATTTATGTAATTAATGAGCAGTCATCATCATACTCCTCGTGCTCATGAAACTGATTTGTGTAATTTATGAGTGCTTGCAATCAATAATTTATGAGTGCTTGCAATCAATAATTTATGAGTGCTTGCAATCAATAATTTATGAGTGCTTGCAATCAATAATTTATGAGTGCCTGACATCATTAATTTATGAGTGCTCGACATCATTAATTTATGAGTGTTCGACTTCATTAAGTTATGAGTGCTCGACTTCATTAATTTATGAGTGCTCGACATCATTAATTTATGAGTGCTTAATATCATTAATTTATTAGTGGAGTGCTTGATATCATACTTGTCACGTTCGTGTCCTCAAAACTCAGTTTCCATTGATGAATAAAAAAAAATATTTAAGGTGAACAAAATGTCCTTGACGGACAAGGTCGATGGAGAGCCTCTGAGGTTTCAACTGACCGACAAGACACCAGGCTCAGATATCCGTTTGATCATCCAGGCCAACTCAGAGGAGAACAAGGAGACATGGATCAAGCAGATTCGGTCTATTTTGGATATGCAAGGAGACTTCCTCAGAGGTATCTGTCCAACTTTTCTATCCATGATATTAGAATCCAACTTTCTTTTGAATAGCAAAGACATAGTTTCCCCTCTCCCTGATTGTATTTTTATGTTTGTCAACCAACAATATGGATCTTTGCATATTTTCTTTTGAAAATACAATACACTAAAAAAATGTGTATTGAACTTGATCCACTGAAGCAGGTCTTCAATGTCAAGGTTACAAAGTTTTAAACCTTAAAACCCATTTCATGATTTACACAAATGTAAACACAATAATTTTCACTATCATACAAATATCACTGCCAAAGTCCCTTATAAAGTCATGTCAAATTGTTATCACTACCTCAAGGTACAGTGTTGGTCTCACTGTCAATTATGTCAGAATTGATCAAAATCAAATCTGTTGATGTCTTTTCTTTCAGCCCTTCAGTCTCCAATAGCCTACCAGAAGGAATTAACCAAAGAATTGTGAGTGACCTAGTTAAGGATTATACTAATCTACTTTGTCATGATCTGTTATTGAATGTTCCAAGAGATATAAAAATCATTACCTTTAATTTTAATTTGTTTCTATATGTTTTATAACTTTGGGATTTTCTTCTTTAAAAGTTTTGTCGAAGTTTTTAACAGTTGTTTTGATGCTTGAAATTGGTTTTATTTTAATTTAGACTAATGCCATTCTCAAAACATTTTCAAGACAAGTAAGCCATGGAGTAATGCCTTAGACTTAGACTTGAGTGAAGTAATGTTTTAGACTTGAGTGAAGTAATGTCTTAGACTTGAGTGAAGTAATGTATTAGACTTGAGTGAAGTAATATCTTAGACTTGAGTGAAGTAATGTTTTAGACTTGAGTGAAGTAATATCTTAGACTTGAGTGAAGTAATATCTTAGACTTGAGTGAAGTAATATCTTAGACTTGAGTGAAGTAATGTCTTAGACTTGAGTGAAGTAATGTCTAAGACTTGAGTGAAGTAATGTTTTAGACTTGAGTGAAGTAATGTCTTAGACTTGAGTGAAGTAATATTATAGACTTGAGTGAAGTAATATCTTAGACTTGAGTGAAGTATTATCTTAGACTTGAGTGAAGTAATATCTTAGACTTGAGTCAAGTAATATCTTAGACTTGAGTGAAGTAATATCTTAGACTTGAGTGAAGTAATATCTTAGACTTGATTGAAGTAATATCTTAGACTTGAGTGAAGTAATATCTTAGACTTGAGTGAAGTAATATTATAGACTTGAGTGAAGTAATATCTTAGACTTGAGTGAAGTATTGTCTAAGACTTAGTGGTGTTAAAAATGATAATCTTCAATGCCATGATTTTTTGTAGTGAGTAATTGATTTGTTCTTGCTGCACTACTTTAAGCTTTGTCATGGATGCTGGAAAAATTTCCTTCAAGTAAAGAACCGTAGTGTTGTCTTCCTCAGTTTTGATCAACTAAGTTAGACAGACACTGTATTCACTATGTTGTCTTCCTCAGTTTTGATCATCTAAATTAGACAGACACTATTCAGTATGTTGTCTACCTCAGTTTTGATCAACTTAATTAGACAGACACTGTATTCAGTATGTTGTCTACCTCAGTTTTGATCAATTAAGTTAGACAGACACTGTATTCACTATGTTGTCTTCCTCAGTTTTGATCAACTAAATTAGACAGACACTGTATTCAGTATGTTGTCTACCTCAGTTTTGATCAACTAAATTAGACAGACACTGTATTCAGTATGCACTGGTTTAGTTCATGGCACATTCAAGTTAATATCCAAACACATTTTGTTGTGTGTTGTAATAGTTACCCTGTCACCAGTGATAGACACCCTGTCACCAGTGATAGACACCCTGTCAGCATCTAGATTGACACAAAAGCTTCAGCTACTTACCAACACCCCAACCCCACCACTGTTCACAATTTGTTTCACTTTATTATTTACTTCATTTAAAGTTCACAATGTTTTAGCCTTAATTTCAAGTATTTTAGAACACATCAAGATTTTCTAGAGTTCAAAAAACTTCCAAGTAAAGACTGTTATAAGAGTTCTTACAGAGACGGATTTGGCATCTGGAAAACTAGATTCCAATTCAAACATTTTCTTTATCTCCTCTTTAGTGAAACCGCTGTTGAAAGAGTTTATATGCAATGTAGATCAGTGTTGGGATGCAGAGCTTTAATGATAATATTCTCTGTGTTAAAGTATGTGTTGACATCTCATGTTTATTGCTGGTTTATTGATAGATGGACTGACTGGAGTGCCTGGTTGGCCATACATGTCTCTTTATGATTTAGATGGACTGACTGGAGTGNGGGGGGGATAACGGGAAAAAAAAGTTAACAGACTTCTGCCGCGAGTGAACGAAACTGCGGTTACATCACAAAAGCTTTGATGTCAACATCAAACGACGCAGGGTTACAATTTCCTATGTTCTCTTGTGAATTCTCAAACTTAAGAATTATAATTATATTTAATTTTCGTGTCTTGTTAACTTACGCCAACCGGCGTCTGATAGCCTATCGACCGGCACTTCGAGAAGCATTGAATTAAAATTTAAAAAGTCATTAAATAAATTTTAAGTGACCAAATATTTCAGTGGAAGTTTTATTTAAAGTTACCCTTTCGATGTGACGTCACATTTCTTCAACCCCCTCCCTCCCCCACGTCACGCATCGCCACAAAAGTGGGACCCCCCTCCCCCCCTAGGTGCGTGACGTCATTTATGGACGGCCCCTTTATGGACGGCCCCTAATAAGAATAATATAAACAAGTAAAGTTTTAAATAATTGAAATATTTCTTTTTTAATGTTACCTTTGTTGTTAGTAGATAAAAGAATACATCAATATGTTTAGGATCAGTTGCAGACTCATACATCGTTTTTAGCATGGCTATGCTTTCTTCGATTTTCCCACTGATGCAGTAGGCAATGTGAAGGCATTTGTAGAAATCTGAACCAAAATTGATATTGCTGCTTTTCAAAATATCATTCAGTTCTAATAAACATTTTACCTGTTTAATAAATATGAAGTATTTAGTTCAGATTAATATTGAAATGTGTGGCAGAAAATTAAAATCAGTTCATGCTGAGCTCATGTAATATAAATGGGAATAATAATAAAATGAATGTATAAATAGCATAATTACAATTTTAGGCATACAAGTATAAGCAAAAATAACATTAACATGAATTCAAAATTTGAAGGGAAAAAAAGCCAATTTAAATGCACAAAAATCTTTAAATTATAATAAAATGAACTTGATATTATTATAAATATTAGATAAATACATACCTCACCAAGAGATGACAAATGTTGTAACAATCTCAATATAACCTGCATTTCTGGTTTCATTCCACTTTTTAGGGATACCATTAATAAGTTTACAGCTTTCTCTAATTGCCATACTTGTAAACAATGCAAAATCTGTTTTTCTATAGTCATGGTTGCGAAAGACATAGATTCTATTTCATCATCAATCATTGGTTCAATGATAAAAGAAAGCCTTTGAAGAACATGTTTAGATTGTTTGGAAACACTGGCACCAGTATTATTCTGTGAAAGCTGTATTTTGTCTGTACCACTGGTAATACCAGAATGAAAAAAATTCATCAAAAGCAAAGGCTTGCTTGTACATCTATTTCCCACTTTTTGTGAGTGTATAAATAAAGTTGGTTTCTTGAAAAAGTGCATCCCATACTGATGTTTAACAGTAACAGAAACAGTCATGAAAAGGTGTGGTGAAAACTCACTAGTTTGAGAAAGTGGGGCTGTTATGATTTTAATTTGACGTGATAAACACAGTCTGGTACTTGTACAAAACGCTAGGGCTGAGATGGCATTCATTATTCATCAAAAGTTGGGATGGTGTCAGCTTCGTCTTAATATTTAACTTAATTTAAGTTTAAGAGTATTAGAGAATAGCAAACTTGGCAGCTGAGGCAACTCTTTGCAATTTCTTCATTAATTTCACTTTACTTAATTAATAAGTAATAAGGATTAAGATTATTCGTAAACTAATTAACATTTGTCTGACTTTCTCAAGTAGGCTAATTATTGTGCTATAAGTAATAAATTAATAAATAATAGGTTGAAGTTATAGTTCAAGCTAAGTCTAAACTCATCAAACTCTCTTTCACTGGCCTTCATTCACAGGGATTTTTGTATTTTGCGGAAAGTGAACAAAATATAGTAATATAATATAGTATAGTATACATTATTTTAGATTAATCTCCCTTAACTAGTGGAAATTCCCATTATTTCTTTACACTTTATTTTTTAATACAAACATTCAATATATTAATATGATAGATAGTCTATAGTATTATTATTAGGGCTGCGGAAATTACCGATTAATTTCTTGATTAATCGGTAAATTTTTTATCGATTAAAATAATTTTTTAAAGTTTTTTTTTCCTAAGACCTCGAAATCACTCTTTTTTCACTATGTTGTTTTCCTTCACATTTTGTGCCCTTTTGGCTTTGGGACATTTTTTAGAATGCCCATAACTAAAGTATTTAATTTAATTTTAAAAATACATTATTGTTACGGGACTTGACACTACCTTATCTTAGATATACAGACGCTCCTTCTATGCAGAGTAGACCCCTCAGCCGACGCCGCGCGCCGAATACGCCGCCAAATTTTTGTCCGCCGAAAATCCGCCGGAAAATATGCGGCGCGCCGCATTAGCCGCCGAATTTTGTCAACCGTAAATCCGCCGAAAAATGAACGAGCCGCCGAAACGTAATTTTGTTTTCTTAAGTTTCATTGCGTTCCGTTTTAAGATCGATTGTATTTTTAGAATAACCGTCGCCGGAAGTGTGACGAAAATAAGTTATTTGTATAGTTTGTTTAAACCTAAATAATATAATCACTGATACAGTACTTGCATGTTATCTTTTTATTAAAATCTTAATTTATAAAATACTAATTAAAATAAATACAAATAAATAATTTAATTAACTTAAATTATCGTTAAGCTTTGTCGTAAATAGGCGACTTATTTTTACTCAATTATGGCTCAACGATCTTCTACCTCTAGTCTACTAGCAGAAACTGAGAAAGGTAAGCCTATACTAACTATACTATACTATATATAATATAACTATATTAACTATATACTATAATAAAATATAATAATATAATTGTTTTAATTACCTAGATAAATACTAGTTTAGTCAATAACTGATGATTTTTAAGGGTGATCCTGAAGCTTTA
>MUZC01000167.1:432134-445924 GCA_002072015.1 Radix auricularia | reverse complement strand
ATATAGCAGTTTGTACGTTAAAAAAGACTAATATTAATAATAAATTATTTATTAATAATTCGTAGAAAAAAAATGAAAACCTTTTTTAAAAATTTTATTCAATATTTTATCGATTAAAATAATTTTAATCCATAAAAACATTTACCGATTAATCGAGAAATTAATCGGTAGTTTCCGCAGCCCTACTATTATTAATTATTTATTAATAAATTTAAAAAAAATCTTTAAAATTTCTTTAATTTGAATCACCATTTTATTGATTAAAATTATTTTAATCGATACAAATTTACCGATTAATCGAGAAATTAATCGGTAATTTCCGCAGCCCTAAAGATAATCTTTATGTTTTTGTTAATCATCAAACAATTTCTATATAACTGTATTACTTTTCTCTCTTTTGGTTCCAATCTAAGGCCTTAGATTGGAACTCCCAGGGCCCAGGGAAACGTCAGCGAGAAAGACCCAAGCGTACATGGAGACGGAGGATGTTGGATGAGGCTGGAAGAACTGGAAAGAGCTGGGAAGAATTGAAGCAACTGGCAAGGGACCGTGCACAGTGGCGAGCTTTGACAGAGGCCCTATGTTCCACAAGGAACCCAAAGGACAAATGGTGATGATGATGTAGGTATTTTTAAAATTAATTTGAAATTTTCATCCAAGTACCAAAACTTTAATACATTCTTTAGCATATTGTTATTGCTAACAATGTTTTAAAAAATAACTCAATTTTAAAAAATTCAATTGCCCATTTTTATTAATTCCCTTGAAATTTTCAGTTTAAAAAACGTCATACATCTTTATTTTTAGCTTCAACAAAATTATCGATTAATTAATCGGTAATTTTTCAAAAGTTAACTATCAAATTTAATTGATAACAGACCTAATTATTATCATTACCAAAAACAGCACCAACATGTCAGTATTGTCAGTCAGTGCCATACTGTAGACTGTAGTCTAATTGAAATATCAATTTTAAATGGTAGTATAGAATATAGTTTGACTGTGCTTTCTTATACTTATATCTTAATGGAGCTAAATTATTCATAATAGCATATAGTATATACTTAGGCCTCTTGATCCAAACTAAAAAACAAAGCAAAAAACTAAATTTAAAAAAATAATTTAAAATAAACTATTTAAAAAAAAAAAACTATACTATAATAATAATACTATAATAAATCAAGTGTTCACTAAAGTCAATTTGTTTAATTAAGCCTACACTATGGGCTACCAAGTTAAGTAATAGGGTGAGTGTTGGTGTAGTTAACATTTTTAATAAATAATTAAATAGATATGAATTTACTCAAATTATAATTATTTGTTGTTTTTTGTGTGGTTAGTTTTACATCAGCTAAACAGTTGTTTCAAAGCATAGAGTTTACTATGAACAAAGGGATCAAGAAGTCAACCTTCCCATTCCCCACAAAAAAAATTTTGAAATCAAACAAACCATTAAATATTTTTCTAATGTTTATTTTAAATATTATAATGGTTATTATGGAACTTTTGTTTCCCAAAAGGATATATGTACTGTGCAAGCATATTGAACGCTAGGTGTTTCACCTTAATTTAAGGTCTTTTGCAGTGGCATAACAAAAAAAAGGTTTATGATACATTAGAAGTCAACAAGGGTAATAAATTCACTAGATCACTGTAGCAGAAACATCTGATAAGCTTGCTATCCACAGTAATGATGGTGTCTACCACACATTTCTGGACTCAACTCTTTATCTAGCACACAGGGTACAGCTTTCTCAGGTCTTAAGTTTTGTGGTGTGATATGCCAAACTAAAAATTAGTTTAAAAAAAACAACAGCTAAGAATCATTTTAGTGAGGCAATAAAGATTCAGCAAATATAGAGTCATGGTCGAGATACTGAAACCTCACCACATTACTTCTAGTTCTAGCCAACTGTTTGACATAATCTTATGAAAAAGCTGGTTAGAATAGATGATTGGGCATATATCTGGAATTAAATGAAAGAAATCAGAGTCTTGTTTGTCAACAGTGACACACAGTTTAAACTTAGCAGGAATACGCTCAGCTTAACAGGTTCCACTTGTTTAATTTGTTTAAAACACTTGGAAGAAAATTTTTTGTTCATCTATGCATGACAATAAGTTTTAAAAAAGATGTGCCCTATAAATTATAAATAGAAGTCTGAAACACACTCTGATGCATGATCAAAATTGGTTTTAAGGCTTTCCATGAAAAACTGATAGAAAAATTACCAAAAGGCTTAACTATGTACCTCTTATCTTATCTTATATGTTACAGACGCTCCTTCTGTACAGAAGATTATTGCGTCCTACGTATTTCTATGGTTTGTGTTTAGTCCTGTATTCTTATTAGAGTTTTAAATGATGATAAAGTGTTGGCTTTCTTGGTTTCTTCAGGCAACCCATTCCACGCCCGAATACCGGATGGAAAGAAAGAAAACTTGTATGTGTTTGTTCTTGCATATGGAATAAGAAAGGTGTTTTTATCTTTATGTCTATTTGAGGGTTGTATTAAGTTATCTTTGTGTTGTATTTCTAAATTAGAATTAATTGCCTTATATATAATTACTAATTTACTCTTGGTTCTTCTATCCTCCAGTGTTTCAAGGTTTAATGATTTAACTAATGGTGTTACTCTTGTCAGTTTTGAATATTCTCCAGTAATGAATCTGGCAGCTCTTCTTTGGATTTGTTCTAACTTATCAATATTTTCTTTGGTGGATGGGTCCCATACAGAAGATGCATATTCTAGTATAGGTCTCACCAGGGTGAGGTAGCATTTTAGTTTTATATCTTTGTTACATTTGTAAAAGTTTCTTTTTATAAAGCCTAAGGTTTTGTTTGATTTTTTAATAACTTCATTGACATGGGGGTTCCAAGATAGTTTCTCATTTATTATGACTCCTAAATATTTTGCATCTTTAGTTTGGGTTAGTTCTTTTCCATGAATGAAGTATTTGAAATTATTTGTTTCTTTTTCTTTGTTACTCTTAGCAGTTGACATTTTTCTGGGTGAAAGGACAAACTCGTTAGTTTCCCATTTTATTAATTCATCTAAGTCTTTTTGTAAAATTTTGCTATCTTGTTCTGACTTGATTGTTCTATAGATTATACAATCATCAGCAAATAACCTAACTTTAGTTACTGTTGAGATATTGTTGGGTAAGTCATTTATATAAATTAAAAATAGTAAGGGACCTAGGACAGTTCCTTGTGGAACTCCTGAGTTAACCTTTATTGGTGTAGATTTAGATCCAATAATTATTACAGTTTGCTCCCTCCCAATAGGAAATCTTGGATCCAGTGATTCCAAAGTATTTAAGTTTTTTAAGTAAACTAAGGTGGTGAACTTTGTCAAATGCTTTTGAGAAGTCTAGTAATATTGTATCTATTTGATCAATATTATCTAAGCCTTTTGATAGATCATCTATTAGACCTATCAATTGTGTTTCACATGATCTGCTCTTCCTAAAGCCATGTTGGTGTGGGCATAGGGCATTATATTTGTCAAGGTGGTTAACTATTCTGCTATATATTATGTGTTCTAGTAATTTACAGGTGATATTAATAAGTGATACAGGTCTGTAATTACCAGGGTCGGACTTATCACCTTTCTTAAAGAGTGGCGTTACATTGGCTAATTTCCAATCCTGGGGTACTTTACCCTGGTTTAGAGAGGCTTGAAAGAGAACTACAAGGATTGGGGACAGTTCATTGCTTAATTCTTTTAATAACCTGGCAGGTAATTCATCTGGGCCAATAGCTTTGTTTATTTTAAAGTTTTTTAGGAGTGAATGTATACCTATCTCATCTACAGCTATGTTACCTATTTCTTCCATTTTATTTAAATTTATTGAAATTTCCTTGTCGCCTGAGGCAGAAAATGATGATGCAAAATATGTGATAAGGATATTAGCTTTAGTCTCATTATCATTATAGGTTTTATTATTTGAACCTTTTAGTGTGGCTAAACCTGAAGGCTCCATTTTTTTTTATTTGATAAAGGACCATAAGTTTTTATTGTCATCTTTAGTTATCACATTGTTTATATAATTATTTTGGAGGTTACGGCTAAGTTTTTGTGTCAAGTGTTTAATTTTTAAGTATTTTTTGTGTATCCTTTCTAAATTGGTAGCCTTAAATTTCTTACATAAATTCTCCTTTAGTTTGCAATACTTTTTTAATTTAAAATTGAACCAACATTTATTAATTCTATTTGAAGTTATTTTTGTTGGAACATTCTGATCCATTATGGTTTTTAGATTTGTTTTTACCTACCTGAAAACAAAAGCAAAACAGTAATGAGCATCCATATTAAATTTTAACATCATAGTCTTTAATACAATTTACAATTCTGTAATGCCATGCTTGGAAAAATTGATGTGAGAAATCTTGTTAAAAAAATGAATTCCAAGAGAGCTGTGACTGATATTTAAATGGAGCAAGAATTAGTCCAGCTACATGTTTGTATTTGGGACAGGTTGCTGTAGAAAATAGCCACATGAGTTGTGAAAAATTCGGTGACTTACTAGAGTTGCATGAATTTCAAAGAATAAATATTGCCTATTATGAAGTGCATATTTGATTGACTTCAACAATAGCTGTGAACATAATTTTTACTACTTGAAAAGACTTGACTAAAAATTAGGATTTCTCCATAATCTTTAAAACTGATCTGATACAATTGTCAAATCAGTTTATTAACTTTGTACAAATTTACAAAATTTCTTCTTCGCACATATATCCATGTTGACAAACTTTTCAGGGAAATAGGAATATTGAAAAATACTTCTTATCAACCAGAATAAAGTTCTACTGGTAAATCCTTTTGATCTTCTTGGTTTTATTCCATGTTAATGTTACGAAGAAGACTGGAGAGTTGATTAACAATAGTAGTTTTACGACAAACTGCGAGAGCATAAGTAAACTTAACAATTATTTTGTTTTATTTCAGTAATTGAGTAATTCAATGGTACAGGATCATTCCTTCTATTTTGTTCTTTTATCTTAGTGTTGAAAGAGAATCTTTAAAAAATAAATTTTATGAACAGTTTGTGTCAGTAAAACCAAGAAAAATAAATCTTAAGATAAGTGGACCAAATAAACTAGTCTAGAAAATAATGTAAATGTAATGTAATTTCTATTAATTTGTGAATATTAAAAAAACCCAAAAACAACAACCAACAAATGCATAAAAAAACTGTCCTCTTTTTTTCAGTTTCCAGTGCTTTATTAATCTCATCTTTCGTTGGTTTTACATAAATCACATATTTTTTGTTTTACATACATACAATACTTCTCAAAATAGGGATAATTAGTTTTTAAAAAAAAATTGAAGTCATCAAAATATTTCCAAAAATCGTGAACTTTGAAATTCTATTACATGAATTGAACTTCTTTAAATAATGAGGTATGAATTAATAACATATTTCATATTAAGTTGAAATTTGTTGAATGTTCTTATTGACTACATTAAAATTTCTTTTGAAATAAAGAACAAAATAGTATATAATCATTTTTATATAGCAAATACACTCAAGGAAAGTGAATTCATAACATTTCAAAATACTTAATTTTGACATTTTTTCCCTTTATAACATATACAAAAATAATATACATGCCATAACAACAAATGCAATTTAATATAGACCCAAGACAAAAGGGTCAGATTAAGATTGTGTAGCAGTTGAAAAAGGTTAACACATGCCAACTCTCCACACACATATTCACAAATAATATTAAGCATTCAAACTTCTGGAAATATAGTTTTAGTCTGTTCTCAGTTGCATGTTTGAGATGTCTTGTATTTTATAAATCGCGCTAGGTTGGATTTTGCCATCATTACAACTGCATAATTTTCTCCAAATTTTCTACGATTCCCTGAGACCTGCAAAAAGAAGTAATTTAATTTAAAAATGTCTGAAGAGATAAAAAAAGGGGCCAGTTTTGACCAGTCATTTAGGCTTTTTTGATCTGAATATTCCATAAAGGGAAATAGTTAAAAAGTTATGGAAAATCTCAAACTCTTTTGATCTATTTTTAATTATGAACATTCAACTTAACTTTAATTGGAAGAACAATGAAAAAGTCATATAAGTAGTTGATAAGTGTGTCATAGATAATTAGAGCTTGCAGCTTATTTGAAGATAGTAGAATACCTAAATTCTAATCTATAGATGGTGTTTTAGTATGTGTGCTATCTACTAACTTGACTGGAATAGTGTAGAATTTCATTTAAATGATAGCTTGTTGTTTCATTTATGACATTATATCTCGTGCAAATGATCACTTAAATTACATATAAAAATTCTTACCCTAGTCTTGAAAGAAGGCTGCAGAGCTCTGAGCTTATCTACCAAACCAATTTCTTTAGCTATGAAATCTGTTGAATCTTCTTTAAAAACATCAAACAATGAATCTAGTGCCTCCGCCACAACCACAACATCTTCATTGTGACAAGCCACCTCCAGAAGGATAATTCCAATTTTCTAAATATAAAAATTATTTAATTCAATGAATTAATATTTCTGGATAAAAATAATTGAAATGGAAAAGTTGTGCTTGACTTATCAAATTAATGGTCAAAATAGTTGATAACATTTCAAGTGTATAAAATAGTTATTTAAAAAATAAAATATTATTAAAAAACACTTGATTAAAAGCTCCAGCAGAACAGTGATATGTTGGTACTTCTGCCATGTGTTTTCTAAATGTCTAGGTAAGAATGACATACAACAAACTTAATATTAAAAAATGGCCCCATATCTCTTCTTATAAAATCATTATGTGAAAAGTTGCTAATTTGTTGCTGAAGTGCGCCAAAAGGGAGATTTTTGTGCCAGTTTGTGGTACCTAAAAGTGCAAAACTTTTCGTGGCTCTTCTGACAACCTTGAAGATTACAATATATTTTTCATTATGATTTATTATTGTTATGATAATAGAATAGAATTTAACTAACCTTAAGGAGTGGATAGGATCCAGTTGATATAATACATCCAATTGTAGATATGATTTTTACAACATTTATTTGCACCTCTCTGTTTTCAATATCTTTAGCCAATCCCACAAGAAAATCTAAATCAGTCTCTTGCATATGACTTATCTGTTTTATGGAAATGGAGAACATAGCATATTGATGTAATAGCCAAATGCAGACCTTTAAAACAATTAATAAACCTCCACCGTAAAATTAATTAATATTTTATTTCAAAATTAAGAAAGTGGCACATATTTATACTCAACAATCTTTGTCTCAATATGGTATTGCATGATTATAAGTATAAGAAAAACTTTCATTTAAATACAATATTTACCGAATCACTATTCTCAAATTTTACATTTGAAGCTTGAACCTCAGAAAGACGCTGAATAACTGCTCTCAATGCACTTGTTACTGCCCATTTAAAATCCTGATCAGTGGATTCTGATAACAAGAAAGAGAATTTTTCAGTAACTGTAGATTTGGGTAACAAGTTAGGCAGGAAATTAAATGAAAATACTTGAGTTAAAAAAAACAAAGTTTACCTCTTGGCAAACTGGCTAAATAATAAAGATCTGTCCATAATTTCATCAGAGACGTTGATTCTGACAAAAAAGCTTCATCCACAGCTCCTACTATATTACTGAGACAGAGTAAAGCTCTAGTTTGGAGGTCGAACAGTCTATAAATAAAGTAAAAAGAGAGTCCATATTTTCAAGCTCACAAATTATAACACCAAATGTACTAATATACTATCACTTATCCCAAAGAGTTAAAATTTAGTTAGGTAGTTTTGTTTATAAATTATGATAATCAAAATTTTATTTTATTACTTTTTAAGGGTATTTCTGCCACAATTAGAATCTAACAACTTGGAAATTAGTGATGTGGCCAATGGAGAAGCTTTTTGTAAAATCTGTTGAAAAAAACACAAGAAGTATGTGTTGTCATGGTAAGAATTACATTTACTTTTTATTATAAGCTTTGCACACTTTAATTAATGCTTATACTGATGGAGACAGTGGTGGTGGGCCTTAGTTAGTGAAAAGTATGACCATCTGATGGATCCAGACAAGCAGGCAGAAATTAATAAACGAGGAAGCATTTTGTGGAAGTGCCTTGTCAGGGCAATTATTTCAGTAATCCCTGAATATAAGTCCAAAAGTGCCTAACCGGCGGTTAGCAAAAGGTGCAGTCGTAAAGCTGACACAGTAATTAATGTATTTTTTTCCCCTGTGTAGTTAAAAACACTTGCTAACAAAAACATATTCAAAGGTATGAAGGAGGCTTATTTGTAGAGTGACAAATAGTTTCAAATGAAGTTTCTAAGAATACTTTTAATACCGGATGATTAATGAGAAGGTGTATTTGATAAAGATTATTCATACCTTAGATATTATGTCTCTTTCTACAAATGCTGAATTTATCTCACTAGTTAAGAGGAGTTCAACCTTCAAATTTAAAAGAAAAGTGAAAAGGTTTACAACATCAAAAAGAAAAATGTATCTGTGGACACATGTATTACAACAAATGTTAATTTGACTTTGGGAGAAAAGAAACTTACTGGGGCATTTAGACTAGTTGTTTCCATTGCCTGGTCCTCTGAAGATTCTTCTGAGCCTTGACTTTCCACATCCTCCCACTCCTCTGAGGTGATAACAATTATTTTTTAAATGCTGGGCAACTTTTTATAGCTTCATATCATTCAATTTTTTTTAAAAAAAAACAAACAAAAAAAACAATAAAGATAACTTGCGGTTTAATCAACTAATTGGAGGAAATTAAGGTATCGTATTTATTCAGTTGAGAAAATTTATAATTGTTATTCTATGTTATATCTGAGTATCAATCTCAGTGCTATCAATTTCACTAAAGATGTGTGGAAACCATCCTGAGTGATTTTTTATGTTAATTTTATACCTTTGAGCTCATATTGTTATTAAAAAATAGGAATATATCCATAGTTCCCAATAAGTGCAGCTGGGAAAATAAGAGTAAGATTACAGCTGTTTAAGCTTTCATAGAGTGAACTAGAAAGACCTTATTGCTAAGTATGAAATCAATGCACATGTCACTTAACTGGCTACTATTTTGGGGATTCATAAATTAAAACATATTACAAATTGAACATTACAAAGGCTGTAAAGCAGCTGAAATAATGAAGCGGGTTGAACACTGACAAAAATTATGGATAGGAAGAAAATGGGAAAATATGTTTTAGCTTGCAGCTATAACAAACAGCTGGCTGGTGGTTACTTGAGCAGTAATTTAGACCTATATGAAAAGTTTTATTAAGTGGCAGATATATTTAGTTTACAATGAATTCAAAGGAAGGCATCGCTGAAACTTGAAAGACTATGAACTTGGTTGTTGAACATCAATTTGGATTTAGTGACCTCACTTTATCATTAAATTAATGAATCTTGTTCTATTGTTATTGTAAGAATGATGCACCAGATACACATTAACAAACATTTTCTAAAGTGCTCGCAAGCTAAAGCTAAGCACAAGTAGTGCACACTTTTTATGATAATGATAATATACAACAAAAATTTAAAAAGACAAAAGAAATGAGATAAGACTGTCTAGTACAAGTAATATAAGTACCATCTGAACAGCACAAGTTTGCTAGGAGTTCTAAGCTGACAGCCTGAGCACTCAGCAACTTATCCACTTCTGGCCAAGCCATCTCACTTTCTAAAGAGACATCCTGAAAACATAAGCAGATATTACTCTCCAGGAACATGAAATTCTTTACTATGTAATTATAAGACTGGAGCAAACATCAATGGCACTTACTGAAATATACATTCAGCATGCTATTATTAACATAACACAACATTCCCCTATATCAGGGGTCTTCAAACTTTTCTGGCGGAGGGCCGCATTAACTGTCAAACATCAGTTTGAGAGCTGACTACAGTTTTGTGGTAACTTACAGGTAAAAATATTCTTAGATTAAAAGGTCTTCATGGGCCAGATGAGAGGGCCACGTGGGCCGTAGTTTGGAGACCCCTGATCTATATGATGAATCCTCCAGTCATGGATTTTCTTTTTCAGAATACAGCCTATTGGCTCTTAATAATGGTCCTGACACATAATATTTCACTAAAATCTAAATAACTAATTGATAGCTAACCAGCCCACTTATTAATCTTTATACTTTATCAGTGGTCTTTCTGGTCTTTATTAAGTGGTATCTCACCTCTGTTGTTTGTTGGCTGCTCTGAATAGCAGCATCTATGACAGCAGAACTATCTAAGTCTAGTACTTCTACTATAGCTGTAATGATGCCTTTCATATAAGCAGACAGTTCTATGTCTAAGTTTAGCAAAATTCCTGTAAAGGGGGGAGGGGAATAAAAAAACTTTTAAAACTTCTGCTTTAATTTCATACCTGATTTAAAATCTATGCAAATGAAATAAATGGTGTTGTACCTGTATTAAAACTAGGGGTTGTAGGGCGCCTACGGCACCCACTTTTTTCAAAAGCCCAAGTAACTTATCCTTGTTTGAAAAATACAAATATTAGACTACCTGAAAAGTACATTCAGTATTTTATAATTATAAATCCTCATATCCTCTTTTTACATTGTTCCCTTTTCCAAAATTAAAATAGAAACTAAAATAATGAAGCCATATAATATTTTTTATGACAAGAAACACCATACACTTTTTTAATCATTATTTTGCACACCTCTTGATGCACACCTTGTATTGTCATGTCATAGCGTTATGGATCCATCCACCCAGTGACATGGGCTATTATATTGTTTCTAATAAAACTAAGGTACCAATATATACTTTCTTTTAAAAAAACATAGAGAGCAATAACCATTTAGCAACAGCATTGTCTTGTACCAACCTGTGGATAGTGTTCTTAACAAGACAGCATCAACACCACTTGGAACAGTGGTAATTATGTTCAACAGATTTGAAACAACATCTTGTATTTGACATAGAGCTGAAACTTCTTCATTGTTTTCACTCACCACCTGCAGACATCTTGCTAATAATAAATGTATATGGAAATAGCACATTAGTGAGATTTTCAAAGCACTTGAGCTAAAAAATGAAATTAGCACATCTTTTCTTATTACAATGTTAATGTTTACATTAAAGGAGACACACAAATCTGATTTATTAACATCCGAAATGTACAGATTCTCAATATTTATAAAAATCTTTATTTAATATTTAGTTTTGAGCATTTACTTGCATGTTTTAAAAATATTACATAATTTGAGTTGACTTTTAAATTATGGCTACATCAGTGAGGAGTCTGTGCTAAATAATACTTAAGATTTTTATAGGAAAAGTTCATAATACAAATGGTGTATTAATTAAAGCCCCTCTTCAAATAATTTGCAAAGATATGTACAACTACTATTTAACTACTAAAGTTGATGTCGGTCTATTCATTGAATTCAAACAAAAAAAGTATTGCATCAGACTTAGAAGTAAGCAGTGATGACAAGAGACGTATATTAAAACGCCATATTCTTTTTCAATCACAAACTGAGCAGGATTATGTAAAATTGAAAATTTGTTTAAAGATTTAACAAACAAAAAATTAACTCTGGGTACCTTAATATGAAGTTACAGATTTAATAGGACCAGTCCTGCACTTAGGACTAGTCCTGTTAATAATTTTCTACAAACCATTTAACATTTAACCATACCAGATTGAATAAGTATCAGTGTAATTTCTTAGCAGTGACCAATGGAAAAGTAATTTAAGGCATGTTTGAGAGTTAACTTAAATTACTTAATGTATGTTATAATATTATAATAAAAACTGTTTGCTTACCAGCAGCAATGGATAAAGGATAACCAAATGTTTGAACAGATAATAATGGTAGAATGACTGTTAATAACTTTTCCTTGTTGAACCATTTAACAGCTACACTGCTACTTTCACTGTGGAGATAAAATCTTTTTGTCATGAATTATATCAATATTTATAATTTGTGTAAATAATTTCAAATCATAACTTTTCTATACTGAAACAATATTTTCTTCTTTCCAGCAATGAGGAATTCTAGGACCATAGCTGCTTTTTTTTTTTTTTTTTTTTTTTTTTTTTTAACCTTTTAGTGATGTATGTTATATTGACCTAAAAAGCAGTATATTTAAAGATATCAATTTATAGCCTTGCTAGGTAAAGTTACAACTGTGCAATTGGATTGCATGCAGAATTCAATTCAGAAAGAAACACCATTCTTATAAATTTCCAACAATAAAAAAAGTTAAAAATACTGAATCAGAGTAACATATTCTTCACAAAGGTGTCTAAAAATCAACCAAACATTTGGCTGCATAATGATATTTTGATTTCTCAACGGGTCAAAATACTTCCCCCATCCATATGTTTTGTTCTAATGTATCATCCCTTTTTGACTATAAAGCTGCCTATTACTACACAATTTTAATAATAAACAGACCCATGCTATAGGCTTTACACACAAGGGCTGATATGTACCATAGATTTGAGAGAAGTTCAATGGCTTCCACTAAAACATCTGTGCTTGCATCTGATTTGGCACTATCTTTCTGCATCAACCAAGTGTCACCATACTGAAATTATATCATTATTAAATTTTATTAATCATGACACATTCTCTAGGTAACTTTAAAATCAACCAATGTCACCAGTGCTACTTTAAATAACCCTGCATAAATTCTGAATATATATGCTAAATTATAATCTTTAAAAAAAAAAAAACATGTAGACATTTGAAGTGTAATTTTTCATTTTGCTTAACAGAAATTTTAATAGCTGCGACACAAGCTAAAACATTTGGTGAAAGGTCATTCTCTTTTTGTGCAGCCAAACAATGGAACTCTCTACCATTAGATACTAAATCCTTCAAAATTGCACTTAAGATGCATCTTTTCAAAATTTATTTTCAAAATTAATGAAACAACATTTCTTTTTAATGAGTTAATGATTAACGTAGCTGTTGTATAACATATTGTCATTTATTATATAAATAATTATAATATGAATGTTTATTTAATTAATATATGCATGTTATCTCCATGTAAGGTGCTGTGAGCCCAGCTCCTTGCTGGGATGCAGCGCTATATAAATTACCAATTTATAATTATTATTATTATGTCATAGAGGGTGGAGCATTATAATATTAAGAAAATGAGAAAGTAATAAATAGATGAACTCCTCTTTTCCATTATTTGATGCATTGTTTCTAGTACTTAAAATAAAACACCAATGCAGTCGCATGGTTCCCAACAACAAAAAAAACAACAGTATTTATGTAAATGCTACTTTATTTTTTAAAATTTAAATCTTGATTTGCGGGGAAAAACATAAATTTACAATAAAGTTTAAGAATAACTTAAATAAATTATATAAATGCCCCAAGATAATAATTTACATCCCTAGTGATTAATTGATGAAAATTAAATAGTGTTTTAACAACCTTAATCCAGAATTCAAGAAATATAATGAAGAAAAACGCTTTAAAAAACTCGCACGTTACCTCTTTTAAGAGGGCAGTTAAAGGTGTTAGAATGTCATGTCGGATCAACACTTCACAGACATCAAACTGACCATAAACACTCATATTTCTGTTATTCAGAAGGAAAAAAATTCTCAAATTATTTTAATCAGTAATTTTAAACAGAATGCTATAAGAATTATCACTTTTTCAACTTTAAAAAAGATATTAGAAAATTAACCTTTAAAATACAAATAAAAAAGATAAAATATAAAAGGATATACAGTATATACTTGTTCTAAAGCCCACTATTTTAGACAAAATCTAGGGGGAAAATTGGGGGGGGGGGG
>MUZC01000167.1:374533-432111 GCA_002072015.1 Radix auricularia | reverse complement strand
GGGCGGATTTTGAGTGGGGATCATTTCTGTTTTATTTTCCCTCTTGTGAATGCTATAAAAATGACATCCATCTTCACTGTTATTAAAATTTCTTTGTTCTTCAACGTAAACAAAAGTAAACAATAATAGCGACAATTTAGCTTGTAGTTTCTTAAAAAAATGTTTACACTGTCCTATTATTTTTTGGGTCAGCTTATGAGCGGGTTACACACTTTTCACATTATTCTCTTCCAAAAGAGGGGGTGAGGTGGGGGCTTATGAACGAACGGGCTACAGATTGAGTATATAAGGTATCTTGTTCAACTGACCGTAAAGCACCAAGTGCATTTTTTCGCACATCCAGACAAGCATCAAGAAAGAGTGGAGCAGTAATTTTTACAGCATTTTCTTTAAGTAGATAACTTATGGCTTTAGGCTGGGATACAATGCTAGCCATAAGCTGGCAACCACATGCTCTTTCTTCTGTACTTGTTCCTTGTAGCTGTTAAAAGTTTTAGTATAAAAAATCATATAAAGCACAAAAACAACACAATAAAATGTTTTATCTGACATGTTCTGGCACATCACTAGTCATCTTTATGCCAAAACTGAAAAGACCCACAGCCCACAACTCAAAATATACCATGCAACCTTGATACTAATTATAGATTATGGAGGTAAATATTCGAGATAAATAATGACATCAGTATTTTGACAGTCCTTAAAATGCAAATTTATCTTGTAACATTTCCTTCTTTGTTTAGGGTCACAATTTTATTTATGAAGACAACAGATTGATTGTAAAAAAAATCTTTTAGGATTAAAAAATATATTGAGTATAAGTACCTTTTATTGCAAATTGTATTTTGAAACTCATTTTCTCTTATGGCTTTTCTTAATAGTCAACGTGTGTTACTGATGATATCTTGTATTGTGCTTGTGTCCATTCTATTTAAAGTGGTTAAAATTTTTAAACCCCATTTTTAATAAAAAACAATTTTTAAATGTCGCCTAAATCCTATTTTATCTATTTAAATTCCCTCAAATTGAGACACAAAGCCATAAAATAGGTCTGGAATTTGAGCATGGCCTGCATGGAATGGGTTGTCTAAAAAAAACCAAAGAAAACCCACACACTATTAACATTGAAAACCCTAATAAAAATGCAAGACTAAACATAACCATGGATAAGAATAATGCTTAGTTACCCATACTGCATTAACATGCCATACACTAAAGTTATTTTTTTTGCATACATAACATATTTATTATAATTAAAAGAATATGGAACACATTTAAAGGCAAACTTAGACAGGTAAATAAAGTATGCACTGTTCAGGTAAAAATAATACAGCGAGTAATTGAATTACGCCAGTCCTGACTTACGCCACCCCCCCCCCCCCCCCCATAAATAAATATATTAAAAAATAATATGTTATCATATCTCTTTTTTAAAATTATTTTTTAAATTCATGCTGTAAGGCATTAATTTCTCTTTTTTAAATACTTTTTTTATGTCATTACATTTTTAATAGAACTATAAGTACAGTACATAACAGTATATATATGTAATATATTAATATATTAGGGTTGCGAAAATTAACAATTAATTTCTTAATTAATTGGTAAAAAATTCATCGAATAAAAATAGTTTAATCGATAAAATAGCAATTAAAATTAAATAAAAATTATCTAAACATTTGTTCATTTTAATAATAGTTTTTTAAAAAAAAGATTTTTAAAGTGTAAACTTAAAAAAAAATTATGTTTTATCAGGAAAATGATATTAAAAAAAAAAGCATTGAATTAACAATAACCCAATTTAAATTCATTGACATTATTTTGAACTACTTATATTTAAATATATCTCCTAACAATATTTTATTTTTATTCCAGTTTAATATATTATACATAGTTATTTTTAGCTTTAGTAAAAATTATCGATTAATTAATCAGTAATTTGTCAAAAGTTAATGATTAAATTTAAATTAATTGATAACACCCCAAAAACTAAAAAATATATTTTAATCCTCTGCCTTAAACTGAAGTTCGGGTTATGTTTCTTAAGACCGTATCAACATCCTAACCCGAGGACCCCTTGTACAGTACGCTACAGTACAATTCAGTAATAATATGCAACTGAAAAACATTTTAAATGCATGCATTGTCACAAAAAATATGCACTGTACATACATATAATATGTACATTCAGTATGTGATGCATTTATGTTTAAATTATGTACTGCATTGGAATAATAATTTTTAAAAACAATATTATTGTTTGTGCACTCACTAATATGAATGATAATAAAATGATGCGATAGGGTTAAGAGCCTAACCCGAGAATTTGCAGGGGCCATGAATCAGATATACAAAAGTATACAGAAATAATACACACAAACATGAACCTAATTTTAATACTGAAATACTGAGAAACAAACTGCTGATAACGTAAATTGTAGATTTAAAAGAAAAAAACATAACTTCATAGCAAATTGTAAATAGCAAACTGTAAATTGAAATCAATAATCGGTTCATTTCAAGAATCTCGGCCGTGACGTCAAGGTCATCACCGGTGCCGATCTTTGTTGTTATGGCACGTCCTTAAAGAAGCTAAAATTAAAATTCAAAAGATATACCTAACCCAAACCCTAAAATCTTCCATTTTTGAAAATCCTTTTAGATTTATAGAACTCTGGTTCCAGCAACTGATAGCGTCGTGACGTCACGGTCAAGATTCCTTGCATTAGCTCAATAATCACCAGTGCCACAATCTTATAGTCCTTTATGCCTATAGGCCGCCTATACATGATAACTATACTGTACGTCTAACTATGGCATGGGATCTAAGTAAAAACTACTTTTAGTTACTTCCTTATTTTATAATTACTTTAACTTTATGATTTATGTTAATTTTTGCATTTTAAAGTAAAGTTATAACTAACTACCTTTAAATTTATGTGGTAATCCTGCAGTTTTTACACGTATATTATTATTTCGCAGCAAAATTTATTCTTATGTTGAGAACTTACGTTTTTAATTTATTAAATGCATTATTATATCTTGTATTTTAGCTATTACAAGGCTAATTTGTAATTTGTATTAATTTCTAAGGCTTTTATTCAGCTTTTGAAGCTACATAATTGTATTAGGATACATCCCTTTTGTTTATCTAGCATTGTACTTACGGGATTGTCACAGTAAGATTCCAAATGAAATTTTCTCACTTAAAAACAAACAAAATAAACATGAAACATCTAGTAACAAATGAAAAAATGAAATTGTCTTTAATTCAGTAAATTTATTTTAGCATGGGTAAATAACATCTGGCAAGCCAGGCCCTTGTAAACAAATTGGACATATTGTGACTGGATTATGTATAAGTATAATTAAGGTGACCAGACGTCCCGATTTAGGCGGGACAGTCCCGATTTCAGACCTCATGTCCCAGGGACCAGTCCCGGCGGGACACCCGTTTGTCCCGCTTTTTTTCAATACTTTATTTCCTAAAATAAATACTATTAGTTTTATGGTGATTTGGGGTAAGAATGACAATATTTTTAAATTTAATTAAATATTCAAAATAGTGATAGTGTTATATAAATTTTAATTGCTTTATTGTTAGCTAAGCCGGTTGGTGCATTCATTTCAGTGGTTATTAACATTTTCCTCCTTGATTCGGCTTTCCTGTGACTTGTCGGCGATAGCAATACGTAATGTGAACACACGTCCCGATTCCAGACTTCATGTTCCGCTAAAGTGACCAGACTTCATGTCCAGCTAAAGTGACCAGACTTATGTCCCCCTGAATTGACCAGACTTCATGTCCAGCTAAAGTGACCAGACTTCATGTCCCACTAAAGTGACCAGACTTCATGTCCCACTAAAGTGACCAGACTTCATGTCCCGCTACATTGACCAGACTTTATGTCCCGCTAAAGTGACCAGACTTTATGTCCCGCCAAAGTGACCAGACATCCCGATTTCTTGCTCCAGAAACTTGGGGGGAGGGAGATTTCAAATGCACCCCCCCCCAATCTGTGGGTCCCCGTCCCTCTTCGCCCCGCGGAAAATCTGGTCACCTTAGTATAATAGTATTTTAGTATTTTAATAGAGAGCCGAAAAAATGCTTTGAACTTATTAATAAATTAAAATCGAAAGTTCACAAGAGTCAGAGAAAAATAAATTTCACATTCACTATGAATCGTGAAATAATATACGTTGTAACGAACTGTAAAAACTGCAGGATTACCATTTATGTACTCAATAATACATATAAAAATCAAAACCTTGTCCATTATATTAGTTATAGCCGCAGGTACTGCCTGATTTCCATCTTCTCCCTGAAGCTCTGCCTCTTGCTCTATCTCTTTTTCACTTTTCAAACCAGTTGGTGATGGTTTGAGAGACCCAAACCGCTTAACCTTATTCTTTCCCATTACGAATTAATTATGAAAACTCTCTGTAAAAAGCAAAGCTACATCGATAATTTTCATAGGTCTATGTCTAAAGAATATCACTTTCTGATAGTCGTCAATGACTGGGAGTAGGTAATTTTGAATAGTAAGTGGTCTACTTATTATTATTATGATAACAATCATGCGTAAACAAATAAACCATGTGTTAAGAACTTCCCATTGCTATTGATACAATTAATATGTGAATAGAATATAATTGTGAACACTTCTCCAACTCTCTGAAAGTTGGACCAATTAAAATGTGTCCATAAACGAAATATTAATTTTTTTAATAAAAAAAAAAAAAGTTGTTTTAAGAAAAAAAAGGAAATTTTATATTTGTTCTGAAATTTAATGCTAACATACATATTTGATATAATATAGTATTATTACTGGCGGATGAGTGACTCATTGTTGTTCCTCGACGCTGGATGGGGTAGGGGTGGGGGCATGTTAAGACAATCCCATTCCATTTATAGCCCATAGACATATGACAGATTTACATTGGGAGTCCTTAAAAAGAAATAATTTGTCATTTTATTATTATTTTTAATATTGATTGAACACAGTCCCACCCCTTATATCTTAAATCTTAGATATACAGACGCTCCTTCTATGCAGAAGATAATTGCGTCCACAGACCATGAGAGATGCAAGTTATGCAGCGGTCACAGGCCACGGCTATAGGGGTTCCACGCATTACCCCAGCCGCCTAACTATTGTCTAGTTAGGTACCCATTCGGAGCTGGGTGACTCGGGGACTCCTCAGGCCCCGAGAACAAATCCTCACTTTCGTGTGGATTCGAACTCGTGACCATCAGTATGACAGTCGAGAGCGCTACCTCTCGGCCACCACGTCCCACGGCCCATGGTGGACTATAATCTAATATCTTATAGTTAAAAAGATTCAGGCGTGGATCGATAAATAAATAATATATATTTATTATATTTTAATTATAATTCTTTTATATTTATAGATTTATGCGTGGGGATGTCACATAAAAGTACCACATCTGGACCTGGGATAACGCACATCATCACACATGTAATAATTTACAAAAATACGCTAAACGCTCGGTGTTTTTGAGATGGAATAATTGAATTGATATTAGTTATACAGGTTACATTTTTAAATATATAAAATAGAATCGTATTTTTTTATTTTTTAGAAAAGAAGCGTAGTTGTAGTAAGCCCTTGCATTAAAAAATCCTCCAATCACAAAAATGCCCCCCCCCCCCATTTTTCTTATTCTAGGACTATCTCAATCTCAGTTGTCCCGAACGTGGGTCATCCGTAAATCTAATTGCACATTCATTGTATCTTTAACGTTTGTCGTCTGCTAGAATATCACGCCGTGAACTGAATGTGAATGTGAAAAATCTCAGAAAACAAGCGTCAACTTTAAATTAAATGAACGAATGCAACTGAAAAGTGTTAAATTTAAATTAATTTAATTCATAATGAATGACACTTTAATCAAATTATTGATTATGATTCATGATTGTCACATAATCCAAGTCATTGTGTGTTGTCTAAAAATTAAAATACAAAATACCACGGACCACTGGCTTCCTACTTTAACTGTGTAATCTGTGTAATGACTAGTGACTAGTAATGTCATTACACAATGATATGTAAATGGAGCCAGCTATATTTTTTGCACATCCACCGAGTCTTGGTGAACTTTGTGGTATAACCGTAACTGTATCAAGGGAAAATATGAACATTTCTTCCCAGTTGAATGAAACAACACAGCCTCATATTGCAAAGACAGTTAAGTGCAGGTATGTTTGTTTAAATTAATTAATTAAATTAAATATAAATATAGTTTAAATAAAATAGTCTCAATTTAATTACGTTTTTTTCCCCTTTAAATTTAACTCTACTAACTTAATAAACATATGCATACAGTCATAGAGGGCATACTAATTACTTTTTAGGCTATTTCTTTCTAACTAAAGTATCTTTGACTTTGTTTTGTATTTCTAAATTAGAATTAATTGCTTTATGACTTTATGCATTATCATTATTATTACTTTACTCTTGTTTCTTCTATCATATAATATAGCCGCTATTATTATTTTTTTTACTTTTTGACTTCCAATTATTTGTAAGTGATGGGTCGATTAATAATTAAAAATAATTTAATCGTTAAACTTTTTAAGGATTAGTTGAGAAATTAATTGTTTATTTCCGCAGCCCTAGTCAATACTAATTATTAGCCTACTAATTTGGTAAATTTTCCAAATCATCAAACAAGTCAAACAGAAGAAACAATATAAACATATATGTTTTCAAAATAGTAACGTATATTTATTTTAATAGTATGTTTATTGATCTAAGAAAGAAACTTAGTTTATGAGAATTTATATAGAGCCCTGAGCCTTTATTAAATTCCTTTCTATCGTTGATTCAAAGTCAACGTTCTCACTTAGATCAACAGGAAGATTCAAGTAAATTTTTATAGGGTATTGACAAATTAGGGAGACCTGATGCCATTTATTTTTCAGTCAAGAATGGTAGAAACTCTTTAAGTTGTTTGAAGGTATAATATTCAACAATTGCTTCTTCAAGGTTAATGTGTTAGTAAATTTTGCATAAACTTCAAAGAGAATCTTTATTTTCTTCCAACATTTGTGATACAATAGAAATAAATAGCTGTTCCCCTAAAGTCATTAAAGCGATCATCTATTTATTTTAGAGGTGTGTCCAAGATAAAAAAGTACGTTTCAGATTTAAAACTAGTATTTGGATCATAAGCCCTTTCATCTCTACTAAGTTAGCCTGCCAGACTTTCATTTTTTGCAATTCGCATTTCTTTAAATTTTGTTTTGACATCTAGTTTTAAACAATTTTCGTTAATAAATGATTGGACATGTACTTTCAGAATTTTAAAAAGCTTAATCGCTTCTCATTTCAACAAACGTATTTCTTCCAACATTGATAAATCATTTGGCAATTGCCATGTCAATACCCTTGTGCTGCAAGTGGTTTGATAACACGAAAATATCAACCAAATTTTGTACAAATAGCATCAGAAAAAGCAAAAAAATATTTTGTTATTAAAACTGATAGTCTCATGGCTTCTGCTCTGACACTTCCTTTATGTTATGTTGATTCCCCTGAATTTATATCTTCTAGAGTTGCTAGAATAGCAGAGAATGATCCAACAACTGCATCAGCTGCATGCTTACGACTTGCCCATTTTGTATTAGAAAGTCATTTCAGAGTATTTACTGTTGATTCATTTTGAGATTTATGATGTTCTTTATGAGTATGTAGACGTGGTAAACTAAACGTAAAGAATGCATACAACCTTTCAGATGTGCCAAAAAACAACTGTAAATCACTGTTTACAGACATTGCTTTGCTAGTGACCAAATTCAAAACATGGGCACAACAGTGAACATAGATGGCATTTGGTGAATGTTTGAAGGCCACTCTTAATTCTAGACATCACAGATGTGCCACTGTCTGCCTTTCCTAAAAAAATTGTGATATGAATGTTTCGCTTTTGTAATGTGTAGTTCCGTTAAAATCTTCTCAGCAAATGCGGATGCAGCATTGCTGTTTATCAAAGCATAAAAGCCTATAAATCTTTCCACAACATTTCCTGATTTTAAAACTGAATGTCAAGTGACATCTTATCAATTTTAGATATTATATCAATGGTTGAATCAATAATTAAAGAAAAGAAATGTGAAGACTTAACTTCATTATCAATTGCTGCCCATAATTCAGATGCAAATGATTGAATTAAATCTATTTTCACCTCATGACTTAATTAAATTTCATTTTTCTTTTCAAACTTTAGATGACTGTCCAAAGTGGAATCTTAGTTGGCTAATAAACTTAACATTTAACGAAAATTTCCAGTATTTCTACAACTACCATCACTAAAGCAAGAATTTTCTCTGTGTACTCTGAATGGCAAACCTTGTTTTGCTAAAAACAACGTCACATCTATCATTCATTTCAATACTTCTCTATTCTTTTCCACTTAGCGACGCTCCTGACTGACCAAACCAGATATTACAGTTTTGAAATACGATATTTAGCAAGCCAATATTGTCATACTGCAGTATAAAGGTTTCATGTTTAGCAATCTTTTTTTTTGGCTCTAGTAACATCTTTTTAGTGTTCATCAAGGGCGTCTTAAGGGGGCGCCATTTTAGACCCAACAGGGGTGCGGGGGGAGGGGGCAACCAATACCCCCCTGCCCTATAGCTAAATCTGCCACTGTTATTACATCTGTAATGTTGTTTTTTTTAAGCCTAAGGTTTTGTTTGATTTTTTAATAACTCATTGACACAGGGATTCCATGATAGTTTCTCATTTACTTAAAAATGCTATAGAAAGTGTGTTATATTTTACTTGGCTTAATATTAATTAAAAGAAAACTAAATATCTCTTTAAGTTCCTGAAACAAAGCAACAAGGTGTGAAAAATTGTTGCTTGCGGAATTTTTAAAAATAAGTTCCTTTATTTACTAAAAAATGTATGGAAACCAAGAATGCCAGGAATTGTTTGAAAAATATATGAACTTCAAAATTATTTTTTAAATATAAACTATTTAAAGGGGCAAGATGACATAAACAGACTGATCTGCTCATCTTGCACATTTAAAAATCTTAAACATATAGTGAATACTGGCATGAGTAAATAATTTTGTTTTATTAATACTTCTGTTTTATCTTAACTTAAAAATCTGTTTATATATTTTCACCTTATACTTGAAAAGGGAAGTAATATTTACAGAACCTGATGTCATTGGAAGCCCTTCTTGTTTCTCAGACAACAGTTTCAGTGTAGTAATGAAGGTATTTATAATATGGATTTATCATTGTTGCTCAATTTAGGCACTTTTATAGTGAGTGCTAAAAACTTAGGGGAAGCTTAAGTGTTGACCTTGTATATTTTAAAATTATATTTTTACTACAAAAATTTTCAAGTTTTGATCGATGGCAACAAATCTAGAGTAAAAGAAGAAATCAATAAAGATTGCATCATTTATTTTCACTCTTAAAATTATATCAGAAGAAGCATATGTTGTTACCAAAACTATATATACGTATCTATTAATGAATTGTCTAAAATGAGCAGACTACTCAAGTACATTATGCGAGTGGCGTAGCTAGAGGGGGGGCGGTCCACCCCGGGCGGCACACATTTGAGGGCGGCAGTTGAGGTCAATTAAAAAGTACAGCTATTTTTGACAATATATTCATAATTTCGAATCTTAATTTAATTAACGGGTCACACAAGATTTCTTTGATTACATATTGGTTGTTATAACTAGCGCAAACTCCTTAAAAACTTTAAGATTGCTCAAAAAAGGTATCGATTTGTTTGGAAAAGCAATCGATATACGTCACAGATGGCGCTTTCTGTGAAAATTTAACACAAAAACTCGTCACCGCTGGGCCGAAAATATAATATGCTATTAATATCTCCTTGGCAGTTTTTGCATGGAATTTCCACATGTGCAGAATAATTTGCGAACAAGTACCAGCATGGCATGGTGGTTTAAATATTTTATTAAACTTGCAAGTAGTAATTTCTGTTACTGTTTCAGTTTTCATAAAAGTATTGTAAGGGAACTATTAAATTTATTTCGTTTTTATTGCATTAAAATAACACAAATTAAAATACGGAAATTTATTAAAATGTTACGCTTAGCCAATTAAAGTAATGTGCAAATTTCTTCTTCTTCCTCGTTCTCAATATTGAATATTGAGTTTTGCGTGCCACGAGTTTTGCGCCAATTGGCCCGTGGTCTCCGACTTCAGCCTGCTGTATTTTCTGGATTTGCTTCCATAGCCTTTGGTCAGCCAAGACCATCTGCAAGGCAGCAGTTGTTTTTTGGCAAGTGATGCAGCGTACACATGCCACGGCTAAGGGTTCCACGCATTACCCCGCATCACCCATTTGGAGCTGGGTGGAACTCAGGGACGCCCTTGGGAACAAGTCCTTGGCTTCCCATGGATTCGAACTCAGACCATCGGTACGCCAGCGCGCTTGCCACTCGACCACCACGGCCCCAATGTGCAAATAATTTGAATTATGACAAGAATATGAAAATATTCAAATTTCTGCCATAGTTAACACCACAAAAGTCATAAAAAATTAAAACTGACATCTGAAGAAATAACTAGTAAAACAAGAGCAGATGCGGGCTTTCTACTTGATTCAATGCAACCTTTTTCTTTTCTATGTTTTTTTTTGTTATCTCAATTTATGGGAACTCGCTTGTATTTTAAAAAAAAAATTAATGCAAACTCATTTCATGGAACAAAATGAAATGCTAATACAAAACGCTGTTATATAAGCCAAAACAATTTGTGAAAAAATATGAGTGTTGAAAATTCAGAAGACGTGGTTATATCTTTAGAACAAGAAGTGCAACAAGAATTGTTTTTATAAATGGATAGGTTTAAAATAATACAAAAGAAAGCTTTGATCAAGTGCATTTCCTTGCAAGAAACTATTCGTATGTAATACCATATCAAACCATGTAACCTACTAAATGAAGAATTTGCACAGCAAATAATTTACTTTTTTGACATTGACAAAGAAAATTTCAATATTGAAAGAAAAAGGATCCCGGTTTTTATAGCTGTACCTACACTACTAGAAGAGGCATTACATTAGAAAAAACGGGGGGGGGGGGCATTTTATCTATTAAAATTTATTCAACAGTATAGATTGGAACATTATGTACCAAACAGAAGAATTGTAATGTTGCTAACAATTTTCTCAACAATTGCAATCAGTGTTGCTAGTTGTGAAAGGAGCTTCTTTAAACTGATGTTGATAAAAGAAATATCTTTGTTCCACTATGAGGGATTTAAGACCATAAAATCTTGCAATATTGACAATAGAAAAAGATATTACAAATAATTTGAAATTTTGATATCATAATACACGTTTTTTCTACTATGAAAGTTAGTAAAGAAAATGTATAAATATGTTTACAATTTCTTTGTAAAAAACATCATTTATCTAGAAATACAAAATAAAAGCATATTAATTGGTAATGTTTTTGGAATATATGTTACCACATTGGGGGGGGGGGGTGGACCTGCGACCTCAATAACTTTCGTGTGGTCTTAAAAAAAAGTATCTTGTATTTTTGTAAGTATGCATTTATAGCTATATCGTTTTATGCATCATCTTTTATTACTGCTTACATAAATATGGCATGCAAGAGTAAAAATGTTTCCAATATCTTATCTTATCTTCGATATACAGACGCTCCTTCTATGCAGAAGATAATTGCGTCCACAGACCATGAGAGATGATCTGTTGGCAAGTGATGCAGCGGTCACAGGCCACGGCTATAGGGGTTCCACGCATTACCCCAGCCGCCTAACTATTGTCTAGTTAGGTACCCATTCGGAGCTGGGTGACTCGGGGACTCCTCAGGCCGCGAGAACAAATCCACACCTTCGTGTGGATTCGAACCCGTGACCATCGGTATGACAGTCGAGAGCGCTACCTCTCGACCACCACGTCCCACGTTTCCCACCTTTACTTCGCTTCAATTCCAATTTTTTGATGTTTATTGATTTATAAAAATCCATCATATGCAGTGGCGTCGCTAGGAGGGTGCGGTGGGGGCGGGCCGCCCCGGGTGACACCATCGGGGGGGACACCAGACAGTAAAATTCTATATATTCCCGTTATTTGGCACTGGAAAACTCAGAGGAGTTCTATGGGTTAAATCATGACGGGGTGACACCAGGAGCTACCACCCCGGGTGACACCATGAGCTACCGCCCCGGGTGACACCAACCCTAGTGACGCCTCTGATCATATGATTGACTTAAGGGGCCAGCCATAAATAACTTCATGCTATTTTGGCTGATTTTTACCCCTTCCCCTCGTTACACGTCATCATAAAAATGTAGACCCCTTTTACATATGACGTCACAAAATTTTGCACCACCCCCTATAAAAACCGTATTTTCTATTTGAAAATGAGTATATTTCAAATTAATTTTTTGTCCTTTGAGTATGTTTTTAGTATAAGGCTGCACTATAATACGTAACACGTGTGAAGTCATGTAAAACGCCATTAAATAAAATGCCATTAATTAAATATTGAAGTGGAACTTTTACTTAAAGTTGTGGGGTTTTTATGTGACGCCACATTTATTAAACATTCCCCCTCATCACAAATGTGTGAATCCCCCCCCCCCCCGCGTGATGTCTAAAAAGGGCGGCAAATTGGAGACCGCCCCGGGCGGCAAAAGTTCTAGCTACGCCACTGCGTTATGCTATTCTTATTATTTAAAGTTTGGTTTCCTAACTTTCAACAGCAATTATAAAGACAGACAAATAAATATATGTACAGGACTTTAGAGCTTGGCAGAAATCAATCATGATCATTTTGATCTGATTCTCATATTTGATATGGTTAGCAGATAGCTATTGAAATTGATTATGAAATAAACATTGTCAGTATGTGCAAGTGACTGATGGCACATGTCCGGGTGTAAAACCAATCCAGGATTTTTTGTCATATCCTTGTGCTCTGCAGCAGCTGCTCTGTTGGTTTCATGTTGTATTAAGCATTTGATTAAAATCAGACACCATGATGCTTAGTACATTTTTAAAAACACATCTCCTTTTGATGCAGACCTAAAAAATATTTCAAATAGAAATGCTTATGATTTAACAATAAATAGACAAGTCAAAGAAATAATAATTGTCTGATCTAGGGGAAGGAAATCAATCTGATTAAAAATAAATCTATTTTCCTGACACTTGTATGAAAAAAAGTCTATTGATTCACAAATTAGCTGTTTTGATTATTATTAAATCATTATTCAAACAAGGTTAATGCAATAATATAATGAAATGTAGAAGTAGAGCATATATATTTTGAAAGCATGTTGACTTGATTTAATACAATTCATTGATTAGATTTTTAAGCCTAATTTTTTTTTTTTCAGTCTAAAAAAAAACATATATTGTGTTGTGGGCTTAGATGTTTGTGCCTCTAAGTGTCTTAATGGCCCTAAGTGTTGGTTTATGGAAAACATTTTAAAATCCTGTATTAACTTATTGAAAATAAATAATAGAAGTTTATGCATGTATTAGTTGCTAAACACAATTAATATATCACTGATTAATGTTAGGCCTATCATCTCTGTCATCTGTTAATAAAATTTACATAAAATAAGGATATCATTTAATATCTATGATGAGTGTTTCTCATGAAATGATTATTAATAGATATCTTATTTTTTTACCATCCAGCAAAGTTTTTTTAAAACAGGTAAACTGCAATCAAGATTACATAAGCAAGGGATCCAGGTAAATGTTTTTTTTTAGACTGAAAAAAAATAAATTAGTTTTTACTTTAAGCTAGTTGTAGTTTATGACAGTTATTTTTTGTCAGATGAAAACATTCCCTTATAAAATTTAAAACTTAGTATTTAAATTCATAGTGTTTTACATTTAAAATATTTAGATGTCAGCCAATGAAATGTTTAAACAATATTCAGTTACCCTATTGTGTTTTTCTGTACAGCATGAAAATGAATGGATATAACATGAAAAAGTAATTTTAAATGCATTGTATTCGTTTCATTTAGATTTAGATCAAATATAATACATATAAGTGTAAGGTTGTGACAGTTTTTAAATCTGGAATATAAACTGGAAATTATATTATTTTCAATTGAAATAATTTCTTACCTTATTGGAACACTTTTTCCAGATCAGCAAACCTTTTAGAGTTGATTTCCCTCTGTATCAGTCCTGCCTCAAGTATACATTAATTGCAAGATTGGCCCCTAATTGGAATAAGGCAGGAGAATGGTTTATTCAAGGTTTCTTTCTAAAATGATTTGCTTTAATTTAAAAAGAATAAACATAATTTTATAATTACTGTTCAGTTTTCTGCAGAATAATAATAATTCATTATATGTAAAATTTGTCAGAAATTGATTATTAATTGTATCCATAACACAACTTCTTTCCAAGTGCATATAATCCTATGTAAATGAGGGGATCAAGTCTGATAGTCTTTTCTCGTGTATGGTAAAGCCAAAGTGTACTACATTAGCAGAAGCTGATTTTGACCTATACTCAGGTTAACACAACATTACACAGGTGTTGTCCTATAAGTTGATTGTAGCCTACCAGGTGACAATTTGAAGTTAAAATATGTGCTTCTTTGTACATTCAATCATTAATTTTCCTGGAATCGTACAGCATTGCGCTATATATTTTATGTGTCTGGAAAAGCAGAAACTATTTAATTAGACTCATATAAAATAGATGAACAATAGCTTTGGATTTTATTAAGAATTTCTAGAGATTGCCATTTTTACTAAAACTTTCAGCTATTCATCTGTCCTAAAACATATTTTGGTCTGCCTTGATAGATAGTTAGCCTATGTCAACAGTACATTAAGTTCTTATTTGTACTACTAATTGATTAAAAAAAACATTCTTTTCCATAGGCAGAGACTTTTTAGTCCATAATGGCTACAGTAATGCTATCAGTAAGTATTTAAAATGTGTTTTCTATAATCCTTGTTCATCTGAAAATGTTATAACAATTTTTGTTTTGTCTTGGAAGCTTATAGAAATTGAATAATATTTTATTCCAGAGATGGATCTTTGCGTAAATAAAGATGAACTGTTTGTATCCCTGACTGGAACAGCTGTCAGATTTCCTCCTTTACAAATTGAAGATTTGAACCTAAGTAAACAAGAAATGATGAATATTTTAAAAGCTACTGAAGAAGAGTTCAAAGAAACAGATATTGTAAGATGTGGTTGTAATGTTTTACCAAGACATGTGTCAAAACTGGCATCAACCTGGCAAGTAAACCTTTAAACAAAGTCAGTGGTAATTTCCGGAATGTTGCGAACCTGTTAAATAAGTGTGGTTCTGAAAGAGATATGAAAACCATTGAAGAGAGACTTGGTGGAAGTAAAAGCTTTCCAGTGAAAAATTCAAGAGATCAAACCATCCTTTCATTGAATTACAGATTGGACAAGCAGGAAAATTCTTTTTTGCAAGGTCATGAAAAGATTAATGCCAACATGTCCAAAGAGGTGGAAGATGTGTCCCCAGCAAGATCAGTTCTAGTAGGAAATATAGGAGAAAATTTGATGCAAGCTAAAAANTGTCTGGAAAAGCAGAAACTATTTAATTAGACTCATATAAAATAGATGAACAATAGCTTTGGATTTTATTAAGAATTTCTAGAGATTGCCATTTTTACTAAAACTTTCAGCTATTCATCTGTCCTAAAACATATTTTGGTCTGCCTTGATAGATAGTTAGCCTATGTCAACAGTACATTAAGTTCTTATTTGTACTACTAATTGATTAAAAAAAACATTCTTTTCCATAGGCAGAGACTTTTTAGTCCATAATGGCTACAGTAATGCTATCAGTAAGTATTTAAAATGTGTTTTCTATAATCCTTGTTCATCTGAAAATGTTATAACAATTTTTGTTTTGTCTTGGAAGCTTATAGAAATTGAATAATATTTTATTCCAGAGATGGATCTTTGCGTAAATAAAGATGAACTGTTTGTATCCCTGACTGGAACAGCTGTCAGATTTCCTCCTTTACAAGTAGGTTTTCTTATCGAATGATTAATAATTATGTTTAAATTATCATCTTTATATTAACATTAATTTTACCCTTTATTTTGTATCCAATTTTCATTGCCTAGAATACCATGAAACCTTAAAACCCCTCATAAATAAATAAATGCATTTCTATTTAATAATTTCTAATCATGAAATGGTAATTATTTTCCAAGATTGAAGATTTGAACCTAAGTAAACAAGAAATGATGAATATTTTAAAAGCTACTGAAGAAGAGTTCAAAGAAACAGATATTGTAAGATGCGGTTGTAATGTTTTACCAAGGTATTCAATTATGTATCAATGTAGATTTTTTTAGTTCTCTCTAAACTTATAAAGATTTAAGAAAGGCTGTTTTTAGTTACACAATTATTTTTAATATTTTAAACTGCAATTTTTAGACAACTCACATTTTATGACTAACCAACAATTAATAATGTGCCTAGTATGAATCAAGGACAAATATCATCTGTGTCTTTGACTATTCCAAGATCCAGTCCATTTTCATCATATAGAGAACTAAAACGACATTGGAAAAACATGGTGACTACTTCTATCACTTTCAATTACGTTCGGCTTCTTGTTTTGTTTTCCAAATTTACAAGTTTTTTATTCAACACACACAAAATGCTCTTTAAATTATATTTCCTTAATAAGATATGAAACAAGTTTGTTTCATCAGTTCCAAAACCTCCTTACAAATTAAATTTGTGCTTTGAAATCGGAATTGAATCTGTGTTTTAAAAAAATCCATTCAAATTCCAATGTTTGAATACCAAGAAAAATTATTTCTCCTTCGTAAAATCATTGAAACTGGACTAATCAGATCTTTGGATCGCAATATATTATTTGAATCTTAGTCCTTTCCTTTAGGTCTCAGATTATCCCTCCTTGAAAACACTCTTTTCAACATTAGTCTATACATAGCTTTCACTAAATCATGGTAAAGGACCTCAGCTAATCATAAATTAATAAATAAAAAATTGCATCATCAGCTGATTGATTTTTATTAATCAAATCTAAGAGGATAGTTTTCCATTAAATTGTACTTCCATGCTTTCAATCTCCTTGAGATCAGGGTCGTAACTCCTTTTACCACAGCTTTTAATTTTTTCCCCAACTTTGTTCTACAATTAATTTTAGGCATGCATGGTGCTTACCATTTATTAATTTCAAATTTTGCTTTCTTATTTTTCTCACTTAACTAATTATAATCTATGAGGGATTAAACAGGCATAGATGGTTAAATGAGCAGGAAATAAATCACATGAGATGGTTTCAAATGTTCTGGCTATGAGCTAAAAGACTAAGTGTTTTGAGGACTATAGCCTATTGAACACTAGATAAATTTTGTTTAGCATTGCTTGGGATTGGGATTCTAAACAGTGTTCAAATTTTGAATGATTTTGGTAGACAATTTGACTCAGATTCTAAATTATTCAAGTTCTTGGTTGGTCTGATGCTGAGGTCCCAATATTAATTTGAACTTAACTATATGTTAACATACAAATTCATTAACAGGTTCATTTTTTAAATTGAACCTCACATCTTTCATTAGTAATAATTATCACTTTATCATTTAAATATCAAAACTAAGTCTATGTTTTTTTAATATGATTGATTTTTTAAAAATGTGAAAGAAAATTTGATTTTTACTTCATGAAAATCTCAAAACTACTTAAATCCTATCCTTTCTTTTCTGATGATCACAGAATATCACTATAAGTTATTAATAATAATTAATAAATATTAAAAATATTAATCTTCATTAAAAATAATTAATTTTAAAATTGGGATTATTTTTTAAAAATCCCAGTATGGATACAGACTCCCTGAGACAGATGAAGAAATTTGGTACTGTCAAGTTGGATTTTCAACTTCAACTTGTGGAAAGCTATATACGTATACTTTATTAAGTAAATATTTTCTGTGATGTTATGTAGGTGTTTTATTTTGGCATTTATAATAATGCAAGAAATAGATATTCCAGCAATAAAAACTTAACACATCTGCAAGATATCCTAATATATGTCTAAGAACTGGCCCTCTACAACTGATTCCAAGAGTTGACCCAAAACCAATATATACCATATTTCTGCAAGACATCCATACTAGAATGTCAACCATTTGTGGTACATCTCTTAGGTTTCATCCCAAAATCCACTTTGCTGCACCATCTTTACATCATGCAGGACAGGTAAATTTTATGTTCTGCCTTCACATTAAATAATTGAGTTTACTAAAAATTTCATAGCAGCTTTGGCTTCAAGATCTGTAGCAACTAAAAACAAAAATTCAGTATAAACTATAAATATAAGACTTAGACATGGTTATATAGTTATTTATTTATGCAACCAAACAGTTAAGTGATTCAAAATTTCAAATTCTAGACATGTGTCAAAACTGGCATCAACCTGGCAAGTAAACCTTTAAACAAAGTCAGTGGTAATTTCCGGAATGTTGCGAACCTGTTAAATAAGTGTGGTTCTGAAAGAGATATGAAAACCATTGAAGAGAGACTTGGTGGAAGTAAAAGCTTTCCAGTGAAAAATTCAAGAGATCAAACCATCCTTTCATTGAATTACAGATTGGACAAGCAGGAAAATTCTTTTTTGCAAGGTCATGAAAAGATTAATGCCAACATGTCCAAAGAGGTGGAAGATGTGTCCCCAGCAAGATCAGTTCTAGTAGGAAATATAGGAGAAAATTTGATGCAAGCTAAAAAATGTGCTAATGAAATAGATACTTCCCAAATTATCAGTCAGCCCCTATCAAAAGCTAAATATAATGAACAACACCAAGTAAGAGCAACAACACCAGTCCACAAAGTTGTGTTAAATACAGATCATAATTTTACACAAGATATAGAAGAAATTCCAAAGCCCAAGTTTGTTCCCATTTTTAGAACTCAATCTAAGAAGAGTTTCTCTCAGTCTTCTTCAACTTCAAAAATCATTTCCAATGAAAGAGAAAATCATGTTCCTTCATTTAAACCTAAGATCATTCAAAATTCAAGTATCAATGACAAAATACCTTCAAGGATGTATTCTTCTTTGCAATCCAATTCTATAAACATCTGTAATAACTCAAATTCAATTGTACCATTATTCAAGACTTCAAACAAACAACCTTTACCCATTAATTCTGCAAATTATAAAAATAAAGATCAATTAGACATGCTGCAGCTACCCCAACAAATGACTCAGAAAAGCAATAAAAATTGGACAGAGAAAATAAATAATGATACTATTAGTCCAATAAATGTCATGAAAAGTAGGGAGCAAATATCAGATGGTGATCATAGCACACCCAAATCTAACAATGTCTCAAAGAGGAAAAGTGGAACAGAGGTAAATACTTTTTTTGCATTTATGATTGCTTCATTTAGAACTAACTTTTCATTAATGATTTGATCGAAATAAAATAAAGGACAAAAATTTTGTGTAAATAATGTAAAATGTACAAATGTAAAATTTGCAGCTAATGCCTTCATCAGTAAAAATAAAAGCATGAAGCAATAATTATCAATTAAATTATCATTGATTATGTAATACACTGTACATAGTTCTCTACGTCTACCCTATTAATAAAAGAAAAAAAAATCTGCACAAGTTCCCATAAAAAATAAACACAGCAGAACTGTAATCAAAGAATAAGGTAGTGCTATATATGACAACTTTATAAGAAAAAGACAGAGCAACAAAGTAAAATTTCTATTATGGGTCATACCAAAGTCATGGAATTACACAACAAAATCTGTTTATTTACTTATTTTTCATTTAAATTCTATCTGGTATATACTCACATATAATATACCTGTGTAATATCCAATATTCCATCATGGTTAGAAATATGAAAGTTTTCATAAACTCTAGGTCCGATCTAAATATGTATATGCTTAAAATATTTTTGTCTAAAAGAAAATACAAATATGACAATCTTTTTGTATAGGGAGATATTACCCTGAAGAAACCAAGACCCAAACCACAAGTCCATTGTTTAGACGTGGAATCACTGGCTAGAGCAAATCAAGTAAATATTAGTATCCTAGAAATAACTCGCAAAAAAAAAAAAGAAAATGTATTATAATTATACTTTCTAATAAAAAAAATAGTTGCCAATGTTTTAAAAAGTAGTTAAAAAGTTTCCTCAAATAAGGATAGTCATGAGCTCAAGTCTGAGTATTATGGTTAATCAGTGATGCCATGTTATCTTTAAGGATAACTGATGTATTGGAATGTGGTTTAAGTTGTTTGCTTCCACCTAAATGTATAATACTACAAATCTTTGCTGCATTAATTTGCCAGCAATCATGATTTCGTTAACATGATAGTGCTTCATGTGGTATCTAACTAGTGTCTTTTGCTTCAGATTCTCCTTTAGGAGGAAACTATAGTAGCACAGAATTGAGGGGTCTATGTCCTTCCTACTGCTCCCTAAACCCTATCATTTAATCTTGAGTTGAAATGCATCACTTTCTGAATGTTTGCAATATCTGTAAAATATGTTTCAACCTCATTAAGTTTGAGTGATTTCTCTCCCTTAACAAATGTTTGGTGATATTCTGGAAAAACACATCCACTAAATTTGAAAATTAATTAAAATTGTTTTGTCCTTATCAGCCTCCATGCAACCTTTACAAAGTCTTCCATTTTTTTAAATATACCAACTTTTACTGCTCATTGTTTGAGTTGTTTTTTTAATGTAAAGCAAGTAATTTAACAAACAAATTTTTTTGTTGAGTTTTTGCTAGTTGTATTTTTTAAAATGTTTTTATTACCTATTTCCTCTAATTTTATTTTCTCTAGTTGAACAAGGTGAATGCTGTTACCTTGGTTGCATGGCTGAAGGAAAGGGGTGTGATCTGCAAGGCTAAGGACAAAAAGTCTGACCTAATTGAAAAAACTAAGAAATACTTAAATATTGTTGATACTGAGAAATAATTTGTTTATTTTGAAATAAATCATGCAGTAATAAAAAAAAATTAAATTCTGGAAGTGGTGTTCTAGTCAAGTATCTTATTAGTAATGCTGCTTATAAATTGGTAACTTATGCTGATGACATTTTTTTAGTAGAGCTGGTTAAAGTGTACAGGCCTTGAGGTGCACTGATTGTGCTCATTCTTGCCATCATTTTTTGATGGATAATTATCCATGTTTTTACATTTTCACATGGGGCGCGGTGGTCAAAGTGTTAGTGCGCTGCGGTACAAAAACAATTCTAAAATAAAAATAAAAATCGGTCACGGGTTCAAACCCCGGTTCTGGCACCCCTACGGGTAGATGATGCTCGTTAAAACCTTGGCTGGTAGTTCATCTAGGAGAAGGAAACTCCGAGTACAAATCCTCCGCTGCCTTGCGGCTATACCTGCCTTGCGGGAAAGGCTAAGGGAGTAAACCCTGAAAGAAAATCAGGAATTGGAGCACCTACAGGCGGTCTATACATAAGACTTATGTACATACCGGCAGCTCCTGCGACGCCAATGGCAGCCAAGCTGCATCGACGCAAGTCGTTCCCTTGGTTACACCATTGACGTGGAGAGGGGGGATATGCTGTATGGGCAGCAGCTAATTCTCCATAATACCCGCCCAGGCTTGCATCACCTCTGGAGAGGACACTCCAGCGTCGCCGCAAGGTGTCGACAAAACACGGGAAGCAGCAGTTACCGGTTATAAGCCAAAGCTCAATTGACGTAGAGCTAGGCGCCAGGGGCTGCTTCCGACGGTGGGAGAGACTACCAATGTCTCACTGGACAGCTACCGCCCGCCTCAAACTGGGCAGCCCCCAGTCAAATAGGTGCTATCCCGTCATGGCCTGCCTTCTCCACTGGGTGCGTGGAGATTAGAGTACCACTCAACAAGTGGGCCACTAAGCCCTGCACCAAGAAATACAAAAAAGAAAAAGAAGACCCCAGCTCTTCGAATCGCTAGCTGGAACGTGAGGACTATGTGTCCCGGCATCACTGATGATCTGCAGTCCATAAACGACACACGGAAGACAGGAATAATCGATAGAGAACTTAAAAGGCTAAAGATTGACATAGCATGCCTTCAGGAGACCAGGCTCCCAGACAACGGTTCACTCAAAGAGGCCAATTACACCTTCTTCTGGCAAGGCAGACCGAAAGACGAACCTAGACAGCATGGTGTGGGTTTCGCTGTTAAAAACACTCTTCTACCATCCATTGAACCACCGTCATCAGGCACGGAGAGGATCCTCACTCTAAGACTCAGAACAACTGCGGGCCCAGCAAACATTCTTAGTGTGTATGCCCCAACACTCTATTCAACTCCGGAAGAGAAGGACCAGTTCTATGGAGCGTTAGACCAGGCAATAGCCGGCATCCACAAAGACGAGGCAATCTATCTCCTAGGAGATTTCAATGCTAGAGTGGGGAGCGACCACGAAGCCTGGCCCACCTGCCTTGGACTATTTGGAAGAGGAAAGTTAAATGAAAATGGACAAAGGCTTCTGGAATTGTGCTGCTCACGAGGCTTGTGTGTGACCAACACTTTCTTCAAGTGCAAGGATATACATCAAGTATCTTGGAGACACCCTCGATCCCACCAATGGCACCAGCTGGACCTCATTATCACCAGGCGTGCACAACTAGCTAGCGTCCTACTCACTCGCAGCTATCACAGTGCCGACTGTGACACGGATCATTCCCTTGTCGCCAGCAAAGTACGAATAATGAGGAAAAACTCGTACCACACAAAGAAAAAGGGAAGTCCACGCATCAATACCTCCTGCATGAAAGACCCTGCGATAGCGCAGCTGTTCAAAGACAAGGTGAAGGAAAGTCTCTCAAAGATGTCCCCATGCGTCACCATTGACTCCAAATGGACGCAACTGAGAGACACAATCTATACATCCGCAATACAAGCCTTTGGCAAAAAATCTCACAAAAACACGGACTGGTTTGATGAACATTGGGACGAGATGAAACCCGTCACTGAAGCAAAAAGGAAAGCTCTTATGGCTTACAAGGAAAAGCCTACACCTGACAATTTGCATGCTTTAAAAACAGCTAAGTCACTTGCCCAAAAGGTTGCACGTAAATGTGTCAATACCTACTGGCTTAAGCTCTGTTCCAGTATACAATCAGCTGCAGACATGGGCAATGCAAAAGTCATGTACGAAAACATCAAAAAGGCAACGGGCCCCTTGACGTCAAAAGCTGCTCCCCTAAAGTCCAAAAATGGAGAAATTATTCAAGACCAGGCAGCACAGCTAAAACGGTGGGTTGAGCATTATCTGGAATTGTATTCAACAGTTACCACAGTCTCCAGCACCGCTCTAGATGACATCCCAGATATGCCACTCATGGAAGAACTTGATGTCGTGCCCACACAGGAAGAGCTGAGCAAAGCAATTGACAGTCTAGCTTGTGGAAAAGCGCCTGGGAATGATGGAATACCACCAGAGGTTCTAAAGAGTGGCAAGACAGCTTTACTCCAACCATTGCACGAGATTCTGTCCCTCTGCTGGGAACAGGGCTACATCCCCCAAGACCTAAAGGATGCAAATATAGTGACACTATATAAAAACAAAGGTGATAGGAGTGATTGCAATAATTATCGCGGCATTTCACTCCTTAGTATTGTAGGAAAGACCTTTGCCCGCGTTATACTAAAACGTTTACAAAGCCTAGCATCCCGCGTCTATCCAGAATCTCAGTGTGGTTTCCGGTCCGGTCGGTCTACCATAGACATGGTGTTCTCCATACGACAGCTCCAGGAAAAATGCAGAGAGCAGCAGATGCCACTATACATTGCATTTGTGGACCTTACAAAAGCCTTCGACTTAGTCAGTCGCAACGGGCTATTCCAAATACTGGCAAAAATTGGATGTCCCCCTCACCTACTTGCCATCATCAGACAGTTCCATGAAAATATGCTTGGCACAGTACAGTTCGATGGAGCTAAGTCAGAGGCCTTCCCTGTCAGCAGCGGAGTTAAACAAGGTTGTGTACTCGCACCAACACTCTTCGCAATATTCTTCTCTGTACTTCTTCGATACGCATTCAAGGATAGCAGTGAGGGAATCTGGTTACATACCAGAGCTGATGGAGGACTTTTCAACACTGCCCGCCTCCGAGCCAAGACCAAAACGACGGATGTCCTAATTCGAGAGCTACTATTTGCGGATGATGCGGCACTAACAGCACATACAGAATCTGGTTTGCAACAACTCGTGTCAAGCTTCTCCAATGCCTGCAAAGAATTTGGTCTGCAAATCAGCTTGAAAAAGACAAACATCATGGCCCAAGACACTCGACCTCCTCCTACCATAAATATCGATAATGAAAACTTGGAGGTTGTGGACAGCTTCACCTACTTGGGATCCAAGGTCTCCAATACACTGTCCATTGAAGAAGAAATAAACAGCAGAATTGGCAAGGCAGCCGCAACAATGGCTAAACTAAATAAGCGGGTCTGGCAAAACACCAAGCTAACGGAGAAAACCAAACTGTGCGTCTATCGAGCCTGTGTCATCAGTACACTACTATATGGGAGCGAGACATGGACCACTTATACATCACAAGAGCGTAAGCTTAACAGCTTCCATTTGAGATGCTTGCGCCGCATCCTTGGTATTAAATGGCAAGAAAAAGTGCCTAATAGTGAGGTACTAACGCGTGCCAATACCCAAAGCATGTTCTCAATTCTTAGTGAAAGACGCCTGAGGTGGCTAGGACATGTCAAAAGAATGAGCCCCGGCCGCATCCCGAAGGACCTCCTATATGGTGAACTTGCTTCAGGAAAGAGGAAAACAGGTCGCCCACGCTTGCGATTTAAAGATGTCTGTCAAAGGGACATGAAAGCAGCCAAAATACATACAAGTGACTGGGAGTGTAAGGCAGAAGACCGATCTACGTGGCGCACAGTTGTCAAAGAGGGCGTCATAGTAGCCGAGGAGCCAAGAATGGAGGAGGCTGCAGACAGAAGAGCTAGGAGAAAGGCCAAAACATTTGGAAGCACAGAACTCGTGTGTAAAAACTGTGGCAAAGACTGTCACTCAAGGATAGGACTGCACAGTCACTCGAGGAAATGCAACCCAACCCAACGGTGATGCACCATCGTCTCGCGAGACGGAAGGATGCCGGATACATTTTCACATTATTGTGTATGTTTTGGAAGAATGTGTAATACCATCTTTGTCCAGTGTATTCGTAAGATTATGTTTGTGAAGAGAGTGTTGAGCCCAGTCCTAGTAGTCCTAGGCTGGAGTAGAGTGCTTTATTAGTGCACCTAATAATAATAATAATGCAATACAAGAATACTAATGTAGTGATGAGTCAATGCATCAGTTTGAAGATAGATTTCACTCCCTCAAGGGTAGGACCAAGTGAGTGTGCATCCGCTGACTGGCCTTGTACTTTATAAAGTGGCCTGGTTATCCTTTATTGAAGTTTATTGCAATAAGATTTTTTTATCTTTGAATTGGTACTCAATGTAACATCATACAATAGGGGCTTTCTTTATTAATTGTAATTTTGTATTTAAAATATTCACTTCAAAGACTAAGGTCAGATAAATTATTTTACTCCTCAAAAAAAAAACAAAAAAAAAAACAGCATTATAATAGTAAAACACAGAACATAAAATATTTCATTGAAACAAGAGAACAATGATTTATACTTGTTTAAACAGTTCACAGATTGTCTTTAAATATGTAAAATACTCCTTTACAGTGATTTAATATTCTAGTAAACAATTTATCTTATAACAATAGAATTCTCTACCATTACACATTCACAGTATTTCAACTACTAAAGCCTTCAAGACTTCACTAAAACACATCTCTTTAAACTTTACTTTTGAAATTAATTAAACAACAATCTAATATTACTTTAGATCGTAAACATAGTTTTTATGTACCACAATGTCATTAGGATATGAATGTTTTACATGGAATGAATACATAATTATGTGTGTTACTATTTTTATGCAAAAAACTATGAGCCCAGTTGCTAGCTGGGGTACTGCGCTATATAAAATATCAAGTTATTATTACTATACTATAAAAAATATGATGACAGGAAAAGATTTAAAACAATATGAAGTGAAAAGCTATTACTGTTAAACAACCAAAAAGGGATATGCACTTTTTTATTATGATTTGGTAATGCTGAAAGACATCAATTATTTTAGATACACCTTGTATTGGGACTAACCACAACATCATTAAAATAATTATATTAAATATTTGAATGGTGATAACAATTTTTGTCCATTCAAAATAATATAAAGAAAAATATATTATCATAATGATGCATCTCAGAACAGATATACTAATTAATAATATCAAATTCTGTTGTAATTCTTAACAACATACTGTATATACTCATTCTGAAGCCGACTTTTTAAGGGAAAAATTCTAGGGGAAAATGTTGGGGGGGGGTCAGTTTATGAGCAGATCATAGGTGATTTGTGCATGTACATTGAATATGGGTGTTGTTATTATAGATCATAAAGGTCCTTGTCCATATTCTGCAAGATTAGACTGCTCTACCAGAAGCTATAATATTTAATATACTATTAAACATCTGCACTTACTTTATTTATTCATTTTGTATACTTTTGTGAATGTTTTAATAAATTAAAAACAAAATTTTGTTGTTAACAACGAATTTAAATTTAAATGTACGTGCTTTCGCCACTATCTTCCAAAAGAGTGGGGGGGAGGCTTATGCACAAAGGGGCTATAGAACAACTGTATACGGTACTTTTCAATGACAGGCAATGTGTATATTTTTTTTGGTTAAAAGTCATATTATAGAATCTAGTATGTAGAGTTTTGATTAATCCACGAATGCCCTCTCATGGCAAGTTTAAATAAAGTTCATCAATCTTTCATTTTATTAGTAAAGGGATAATCGAAAACAAAGGATTTCCTAGTAAAAATATAAATGAAAATGACATAAGCACTTGAGTTGCATTCATATGACACATGACTTGAAAATAGGCATACAAGATTATTTTTTTTCTTTAAAAAGTTATTTTAAGCATTTAAACATATTTCTAGTTCTTTTCATTAGAGTTATTTTATAGTCATATACACATATTTATTATATAATATGTTATTAAATTTTATTTTGCATTCAAATATCAATATATCCTTGTATTTCTTGCAAACAAAATTTAAGTTAACAAAATTCTCTCTTCAGAGCAGACTCAGCTTTCGTTGAAGGTACACATATGGGATATCTGTGACTAATTTATTAAAAGCCATTTTTCACCTAAGCCTTAACAGGCAACAACAAAAATCACATCAAGAAATTGTGTAATGAAAATTCGTCAGTTTAAATAACAAATGACTAAAGTTAAAGGCCACAAGAATTTAACATTGCAATGGTATAAGAATCATCAATTACTTCATGTATAAACAAAAGGAGGATATCAAATAACTGTTACACCATACAGCATTTTATTTCAAAATCAGAATGTATAAGATTCAACAATAATTTTATAAAATGAACAAAATACATAGAAATCACCAACACACAGCATGTAAAAAAAAAACTATTTAAATTTAAGATAGTTCATGTAATAAAATGAAACATTATTGCACAACTTCTAAATTGATAATGGGATTAATGTAATGCTATGTACCGTACGACACAGTGGGGAAAAACAGACACAATAAATGTAATAGAACATCATAAATTTTATGACATTGATAGGGCATTTATAGTTTATAAACTTTAATAATAATAATATTCAATGAAATAATTATAATGCCATACTAAGCATAAATAATCTAGCAAAAATGGAGCAAACAATGGCATCTTGATGAGAAATTGGATCTTTAGTTTGAGAAAACCAAGATTTAATTCATAGCTATGTAAAATTCAATATAGCCATTTCACATTTATTTTAAAATGTTGATATGTCAATTATTTTCAGTGTCGTGTAAGCTAGATGGACCCACTTTTCAAGAGATGTAAGCGGAAATCCTATTTCATACAAAAAATGTCATGGAAGACATTTAAAAACAAATATGCACTTTTATCCCCATAAAGAATAAAATGATGCTAAAAGTAATGAAATATTTTCTATATTTCTTCAAAATATATTAATTAGCAACAAATTAAAACACTTAATAAATCATTGAGCTGAATTTTTTTTTCAAAATAAAAAGTATACACACTTTAATCTAAAGAACCCATTTCTATTCTAGTATATTTCAACGTTTAGTGGATTTGACGAATATTTACTGCTGCAACATCTTTTTATCTCCCAAATGAAGAATAAACCATTATAATTTTCCCTAGTAGTCATGAAGCAGACTCATAGCTTCAGCAGCTTTAGCTCTGACAAGTGGGGAAGCATCTTTCAGAAGCAGAATCAGAGCTGTAAAAGGTAATTAAGTTAAAAGTGGAAATTACAGGATGTGGTTGCTTTATGATATAAAAGAAAAAAAAATTCATTACATCTTTGCGTATTTCTAAATTTTAATACAATTTAGAATGTTGTCATAAATTGCAGTTTTCCCATCACAAAGATGATTGTTCGTTAAATTTTTTTATTAAACATTCAATTCTTATATTTTCATTAAAATTAATTTATAATACATTATATCTTAGTTAAAAGTGAAAAAGAAAAAGATATAAAAATGAACTATAAATCACTACTTCTATTTTTTTTATGACAAACTCTTTTAGCATCTTTTCTATTATTTCCACATTAATAGGCTAAGATATATCTCACCTGAACAGATGTGTTCTTTAGTTATGTTAGATTGCATGTCTTTAGGTAAGTTTCCTAAAAGAAACCCTGGAGTTGCACAGAACCAAATGTAAAAATAATTAGTCCGTTCATAAATTTATTTTTAAAAACATTAAGATGTTATTTTCTTTCAATTAAATAATCTGCATGATAAAAATTGCATAACTCATTAAAAGAAATGCATAGATTATAAGTACATCAATAACCATATTTTTTTAACAGCAACCACATAATTGAAATAAAAACATCTAGCATAACCAGTGTTACAAACAAAGCAGATTACCAATGAACATGGCTGCATTGCTTTTGATCTCTGGCCAGGTACTCTTGAAAAATGAAACACAACCCATCACATAAAAATTGATCTTTTCTTTAAAATCTTGAATCTGGAATAATAAAAAACATCAGAAGTTGATTTCTTCCAAACAGAAATTCTTTCACAAGCATTTTATAGTTAATGGTAGTCTGCTGTAGTGTCTCTAAGTGGAAAACAAAAGTTTAGTGGAAGTTAACTTACGATAAGTTTGGCAAGGTCATTCATAAATTCGCCATAATGAAGATGTCCATCTTCTATAAGGTGTCGCTGAAATTTGTCATTCATAACTTCAGACCTCATGAGTGGACCAAGGTGACGCAAAGCATATTTGCAGGCCTTAGAAGAAACAAGAACAATAAAGTAAATCCCCAGGTTAACAATGAAAATATTTTTTGCTTATTAACGTTTAAATTGACAAAGCGTGGTAATGCACGCCTCGTCGCTATTACAAAAGCACGCCTCAATAGAGCGCTCTTTAGAAACGAAATTACAGAAAATAAAAACTCTTAAGTGTGTGAAAAAATGTGAATTCGACTTCCGGCAATGGCGGCCATTTCCCTTGCTAGTGTTATCGCTCAATTCGAGAAGTTTTTTGTTAGTTTTTACCGGTTTTTTTTTTTGAAGATGCAATTTTGCTATACTTTATTATAAACATAATAGTTCTAAACTACAGGTAAAATTAGTATTAGACTCAAGATGGTCATTTAGATACGTAAAATAACCATGCTTATCTTAAAAGATGAAGTCAGTATGACTATAATAATAAAAATAAATTTTACGCAATTTTTTGAATTTTATAACCAGTTGATCGAAATACAGGAAATCCTTACGTGAATGAGGCGGAAGTTTAACAAAAACCTTATGGGTCTTTAAACATTAAGAAAAATAAAGCTTGAGATTAAAAAAATTATCTTGTGTTTTTGCATTATTATGAAAAAAAAAGTCAAAGAACTAAAACCTTTGGGGCCATCCATGAATGATGTCAAGCAAATTTTTAACCCCCCTTGTCACACTTCCTCACAAAAACTTCCAATATGATGTCACAAATCCCTATTTTTTAATGGAAAATTAGCATGTTGCTATTACTTTTGTTGTCATTTAAATATGTATTTAGTGTAATGTTGCACTCTAATATCGTGAATCCATTGAAAACATCATTAAATAAATTGAAAGCAATCAATTATGTAATTTGAACTTTTACTTAAAGTTGCACGCTTTTGATGTGACGATGCATTTCTTAAGCATCCCCCCCTCGTCACACATCTTTACAAATGCATGACCCCCGCCCTCACCACTAGGCGTGTGATGTCATTTATTGATGGCCTATTAAGTTCAGTTTTGTAATAAATTTAAATAAATGTTTCTTTTCCTACCTGCCGGACTTCTTCCTCCTTGTCATTTAAATGTAATAAGAGGCTGATAAAGTTGCTGTGAATTTGTTCCAGGAATGGTGCTTTGGAAGGCCCATCTCCAAACCTAGACAGGTTTCCAAACAGTCGGAAGGCTTGAGCCCTCACAGCACATTTATCCTAATGTTTAACAAAATATTGATAATATTAATATCGGGGAAGGAAAGCTTCAAGTAAGCAAAGTGAAGTCAGAATAATACGCGTTTAAAACACTGAAAAAATTAACACAATTATTTTACTGAAAATGTTAACACTGTGAGGTAAAAATAAAAAAAAGGTTAAGCTTCCAAAAAAAGATCTTCAGAGGTCCACAAAGTTTCTTAACTTTCAGAACACAAAACACTCATTGTTCATGTGAGTATTGGAAAACTAAGGGTCATATTTCATAGTTTTATTTTCCTTTTTAACAAATTTTGTTTATGGGTTGGTAGTTATTTGATTGAAATACACCCCCCCTTCCTTTCCCCACTTTTCCATTTTTTTCTTATGACACTGAAGTGACCTTGAGTTAAAAATTTAATATGTTCTTTTTTTTTTATACCACTTAAAAATTCTGAGAAGGAACAGTTCCTTTTAAGTTCAGGATCTTTGCTTGACTGAGGGTAAGACATAGTGAAACACATTACTGAAGATAAACTTCAACATGCAGACTACAGAATTCAGACTCAGGATTGAGGGGTGGCACTACAAAATGAGTGCTGTGTCTATTCTTGTAATTTGCTAAATGATATTCAATTTCTTTTGTATAAGAAATAGTTGATAATTATTGTAGATATAAAATTATTACTTAAAAAAAACCCACATAAAATAGATATGGACATGTTTTGCAATAAGATTTATATTCTGGTACTATCCCTTTCATTCATCTTTATTAACTTTAAAAGAATTTTAAGCAAATACTAATTTTGTAAACAGAATAACATTTTGAAAACAAAAAAAATAATTTTTGTCAAAACCTTTTCAAAGCATGGCCTAATCTTGAGAGAGACATTGATGAGAATGGCTCGGATGTGCTCCTCCTGGATCTCCCCGAGAATACGAGAGAGCCCACTCATAGCCTCAATAGTGATGTAATCCTCAGGGTCCTCCTTATCGTCCATCCCTGCCATCATGGCTGACAAGATTGTAGTTGCATACATCTGTACCTGGGACCAAACAAACAGTAACTTAATTAAAACAAGAAATGTTCTTACTGAAATGATTCTCAAAAGTTTGAGCATCTGCTCACAGGGTGGGGCAAGTTACAATTTTTCGTACCAGAGCCAATTATACAAGGAATTTTAAAGATTTATAAATATTAAATATATAAATCTATAGGTGATAGATATATTGACACATATTAAAATATATTTACATAGTCTCTCGCATAATGATTGGATCATTGAGAATCATTATATAGTAAACTAGTAGGGTCGTAAAAACGTGTCTCATTGAAATAGTAAGTGTTGAGCAATAGTTATTTGTAGTAAGTGTTGGGCAATAGTTATTTGTATCAATTTATCAGATTTGTTGACATGTCAGACATAATTTTTAGTGGCCCAAAAAAATAAAAAGCATAAAGTGTAGTTCAAAAAAATATTCCCATAGGTAATGTGGAAAAATAAAATAAAATAAGCAAAGATAAAATTAAAAACTTTGCAAACAAATTATGATTTTTAAGTTGCGTGGATTTTTGTCTGGAGGATTAATTCGGACAGAATTAGAGACCGGTGTGACTGTGCAATAGATATCAATTTATCAAAAAATTATTGAGTGGATAAGAACACAAAATGAAAAACGGAATCGAAGTAAAGATAACAGATTATGTCTTGTGATTTGTCAGTGGTGGGCAGGACGAATTCTAGGCTAATGAAAATCTCAGAAAATAGCACCTCTTAATTAAGTTTTTAATGTTTAATTATTACAGTGAATTATTAACAATATTATGCATGGCCATCAAAATAACTCTATTCACGAGTAGTTTGATCTTGAAGAGTTTAACAACTAACATGTTAAATTAAATTATGACTTTATACAAACTGTCTTCTTGATAGACAACTAAGTCTTCTTTGCTGTGCATAAATTTTGCTAAAAGAATTTGTAAAATGAGCCAGAATTATCAATATTTCAATTTTTGTTCCTTCAGAGAAAGAAATAACTCAAAATAGGTTAACCAATCATCAAAAGCCTAAACAAATTTACATGAAGCCTCTAGACAACAAGGCATATTAAAATTAGCAACAAATCCATAAAAACTATTAAAAACTTTCTTTAAATTTCTTAACTTCCATCAAAAATGATTTCCATCTAAAGTCAGGAAAACATTTGTCAAACTCTGGACTGCACTCATTAAAACACCAGATCACGTTTAAAAAAAACAAACTAATAGAAGATCTACACATTAAAAACTGTGACCAAGAAGAATTATCTGGCTGAAGAAAGCCTTTCACAATGTTAAACATTGAGAAATAAATGACAGTTCTCATTTTTATTGAGCTTACCTGATCCTTGCCAACACTTGCAATATTTCCTAGCCCCCTGACACACAACATGCGCACAATGTGAGACTCATCTACCAGACGTCCCAACAAACTGTTCATAGTCAGCTGGACCAGGTCTTCATCTCCTTTACATTTCTGGTTGATCAGCTGCATGTACAAGAATAACTATGTGAGGCAGTACAAAGCATTACATTATTTATTTATGGTGCTGTTGCCAGTGATCGGCCAGCAGGGGTAATTACCCTATTTAAAAAGGGAACTCCTGGGGGTAATGCAGATACATTGGGGGCATACAAAATAAACTAGAATTCACTTTGGGAGTAACATCAACATTAAATTATATATTTGAGGAATCATAATAATTTCAACATTTGACCTCTCCTTGGGGTGACTTATATTTCCTCTACTAGACACATTTTTATTCTCTCTCCTGAACATGAATGTAGACTTTTAGATACAATTTCAATATTGCCAAAGACAATGATATGTTTCACAGCAGAGATTAAAAATGATTTTCAACTTAGCAAAAGAAACAGTTTATTCTTCTTCTACTCTAGTCACAAATGCTAAGGACAACAGAGGATAATGCTGTGAAATTAGAAATCTCCTATCTCATTAAACTGTTGATAAAATATTATCCATCTACCTCAGCAAAGAATGCTGCTACTGTTACTCTCTGTGATTCATACAAACTTGATAAAACTGATGTTAGAGAGTTGACAATATCCCCAATGTGAGTTTCTTTCTCTTCTGAAATCAAGGCCCTGAAAATGACATAAAATCAGTCAACAATAAAAAACAAAGTGGGTTTCAATATACAGTCGAACCGACTTACCTCGAGCTCGGTTAGCTCGACCACCCTATTATGTCGACGTTTTTTATTGGAACCTCCAAATTCTCTCTTTGTCTTAGCATTTTCTCGTCGTTTAATTCGATTTTTTTAAGTCGCCGAAACCTCATAACACGAGCACAAAAAAGGGTCAAATTTGCCACTTAACATTGGTTATCTCGATCCCCATGACCAATCGCCAGCTTTTGAAAATGTTAGCTATGTCTGCTGGTGACGTCACAGCCCACTTGCGTTTTGCTCTCAGCGCTGTGTTGTTTCTGGTACTATGGCAATCGCCGGCTTTTGAAATTCTTAGTTTTTATCAATAATCACCGTTGGTTTTTATTTTAAATTTGTAAATTTCTGCTGTCAGTTGGTGCACATATACCTTTTGTAGTTAGCAAACATGTATGTACAATTTTATAGCATGCCGATAGCTTCATCAAACAAATAACGGCAATGCTGTTGTGTTTAAAAAAAACTAAAAAAACACGTGCATGAACATTATCATTTATTAACGCTAGTGATGGAACGATACCAAAATCATAGGCTTCTTACTGTAAACAAGGCTCCCCAGATTTTAAAATATATAATATAACAGACTACAGACAGTTTACCCACCCCCACTCTCAATCTCCCACACCATTGTTGTTGGTTAGTCCTATTAGCATCGAGGGGATCATATGGAATAATAAAATGTACCGTGTGCAAACTTGTTGTCATTGGCAACCATTCATCCTTCAACCTCATTTTGACCATTACATGTGCTGTAATACTGCTTTGTTCTCATTGTTTCATTCATAAGAAGTGGCCGTGTGCAAAAGCCATTTAACTATCGGTTAGAATTAATTAAAATATGTCAAAGTTGAAGGTTCAAAAGTTCAAAAGGAGTACCTAATTTATTTGTGTACGTTCATATAGAGACGGACCCAAAGAAGATGATTAGGAAGAGAATGGTTCGGGGACAATTAGGGGATGTGTAGGTTACTTATTTGTGTAGCTTGTAAGGAAAATCAAGCAAGTGGCTTCGAAGGCACAGTATCGCTCAATCTGGGAATCACCGCAAAATGGCGTTACATTTAAAATTAAACGGTCTTTAAAAACGAACGGTCTTAATAACCTTAAGAAAGAGTGAAGAAATAGGGTCCCGATATTCCGATACGATTCTGATTAATCGTCTCATCACTAATTAACGCACAACACGTACATAAAGAAATTTCAAGCGTATGTTAATATTTTGCCGCCATATTGGTTTTCGCTTTAACTCGATCATCGGTTATGTCGATGCCATTTTTCATACCCCAACGCCGTCGACTTAAGCGGTTTCGACTGTATATCAAATAACTCATCTATTAAGTTATCAATTAAAAAATTTAATATTTGAATTTTTGGAATCCATCTCCTTTGTGTGATGATGGAGTTGGTGGTTGACACATTGTCAAATAGCTAACGAGCTCAAGTAAACTACCTGGCCAGGAGAGTGATTGCCTCAGGGTACTGGACATCATCCTCCATTAGAGTCCAGGCATCCCCTGCTTCTAGCTGCTCCAGCATATCAGTCATCTTTGTATGCTCTAAAAATCTCCGCAACGCAGTAATTGCTACTCTAGAGAGGGCAAACAAAAAAATTATTATGATATGCTAACAATGTTCAAATCTGGAAAAAGGGGCGGGGCTTAAATGAAATGATTAAATCAGCATTAGTCTGGATGATTCAAAAGTTATCAGTCAAAACTTGAATTGAATTATAGGCATCTTTATTGGCTAGATGAGCATGGTTTGATTGGCTAGATGAGCATGGTTTGATTGGCTAGATGAGCATGGTTTGATTGGCTAGATGAGCATGGTTTGATTGACTAGATGAGCATGGTGTGATTGACTAGATGAGCATGGTTTGATTGGCTAGATGGGCATGGTGTGATTGACTAGATGAGCATGGTTTGATTGACTAGATGAGCATCGTTTGATTGACTAGATGAGCATGGTGTGATTGACTAGATGAGCATGGTTTGATTGACTAGATGAGCATGGTGTGACTGAATAGATGAGCATGGTGTGATAGAATAGATGAGCATGGTTTGATTGACTAGATGAGCATGGTTTGATTGACTAGATGAGCATGGTTTGATTGACTAGATGAGCATGGTGTGATTGACTAGATGAGCATGGTTTGATTGACTAGATCAGCATGGTTTTGATTGGCTATTTCAATTATTAACTCACTGAATGGGAACTATTTTTTGGGACTTTTTCTCCACAACACCTTTTTTCTTCTTTTCTGATTTCACATCCTGGGGTTCTGGCTTCTAAATATTCAAGTAAAACTTCAAGTTAACACAAGTCAAAGACAGAAAAATTTTTTGGATAGCATTAAGTAATCTTCTAAAATACATATTAAGTGCTTTTTCCTTTTATTTATAAAAACATCATGTTATTGATAATTTTTGACAAGAGTGTAGCCTGTTATAACTACCTTATCTTTAGATGGTTTGACAAGAGTGTAGCCTTTTATAACTACCTTATCTTTAGGTGGTTTGACAAGAGTGTAGCCTGTTATAACTACCTTATCTTTAGGTGGTTTGACAAGAGTGTAGCCTGTTATAACTACCTTATCTTTAGGTGGTTTGGCAGACACAGATGAACCAACCCTTATCATTAGGGCAGCAAACAGTCGAGGGAAAAACTTGCTAACAGTTTCTTCAGTCTCTTCAACATTAAAAATCTCAGTCAATGCATAAGTTACCTGAAATACATTCACCATTCATAAATTATAACAAATAATTAATACAGAGAGTACTGGTAAATTTCAGGGTTGTGTTCTTGATAACGTAACTGTAAGTGAAACTATGTAGTGAAATTAATTAAATGATATATTGAGGGGCGCACATTCTTGTGGTGAGGTGTTCCCTATTATAGGGGTGTTTTAGAGTAGAGTTACTGGGATGTAGTGCATTCAATTCTCCTTCATCTGAACATGGAAATGAAAACTGTTATTGTCTTTTCTATAATTGTACAAAAAATGTTTGCAATGACTGCTGCACGATCTTTTTGTTTTTCTCTAAGTAAAGCTTCTATAAACAGTTGACAATTGCTTGCTACTCCCTCCACACAGAACCAAGGTGTGTACAACTAAGCTGCCCTACAAAGTTCCTCCGGGGTTAGCAAGTGTGCACAGGATATCAACACAGCCAATGGTGGTATAGAGGAACATAGTAACTCACGTAAAGTGAAATATGTCCCCAGTATGACAATGTTATTGTGAAATAATGTAAACGAAGGATTATATTAATTTTTTTTATAAGCTATCATTTAAATTTGCAAGCTTAAACTAGCAGTAAACAGATCTTATGGGTTCAATTTTTTTAATTAAGATTAAAATGAGATACTCACAGCTAAGGGCACAACAGTGGCAGTTTTGATTGTGTTTTCCTTGTCTTTTGGGTCAGGCTTTTCTTCATAAGGAAGAGACTTTTGTAACAGTTCCAAGAAATGCTCCAGTGTTAGTTTAGTCAAATTGGCATCTTGGGATAAAATTCTCCAGATCTCCACAACATTTCTTTAAAGAGGACACAAAAAAAAGGAAATACATTTTTAGTTTCTACCTAAGCCAAAACAAAAAACTTATTCATGTTTATATATATATATATAAATATTATGAGACTTAAAGATTCTTGATATTTTTTTAATTGGGAATACATATTTTATGACATATTAAAATTAAAAAAAAAACTCAATGCAAATGAAAAAATATGTTAACAAAAAAATTAACTAATTGATCAACTTATATGAATAGATGTTTGGTTAGCTTTGTGTATATTGATTAATGTTCTGTTTAACATAAACAACTTAAAAGAACATTTTTAATAAAAGACTTTAAAATAATTTTAAACAACAAAAATGCAGCCATAATAATTTATAAAATTTCACTCTCTTAACCCTTTGGATGCAACAAATTTTTGGCATCTGATCTAAAGAGACGGAGCCCCTTTTTTAAAAGTATAAGACACAGTGGAACCTCTGTATACATCCTAAATCCATTTCAGACCCTATTATGACATATTGTAAAAAAAATGTATAAACAATCAGTGCAGGCTGCTATTAAGACATATTGTACAAAAAATGTATGAACAATCAGTGCAGGCTGCTATTAAGACATATTGTACAAAAATCATGTTAAGCCTGGTCCCTTTTGGAACTCAGGACGTGTTAGCGCATTTTCGTATTATGTATCAGTACTTATGTTAGATATCAGCATTATGTAGTTATCAGTAATTGTGTTTAGATTTTAGACATATTTTAATGAATTTTCTTGTGTAATGAATATACCTGAATTTTTTTTTATTTAAAAGTCATTTCTTTACATTTTAAAATTTTTTATTTTCTCTTTAATCTAACTACAAGTGGTTTGTGGTCACTGAAATAGGACTCATAAATGAAACATTCTAAATTGTAATCAGCTAATCGCCCAAATACTCCGTCAATTGTTGTTTGATAGATCGTNGTTGCCAATCTTGGTGAAAGTAGTTGAATGTTGAAGCTTGTTTCGAAAAAGTTTTCAATTTCTGCCCCTGGGCCGCTAAGATCTTGATTGAAGTCACCACAAATGATGACGTAAAACTCTCTAAACTTTTACACATATTCTAATGACGTCAACAAAAAAAAAAAAACTAATACTTTTGATAATACTAAGACTTCCGGCAATGGCGGCCGTTGCCTGCGCCAGTGTTATCTCTCGATTCGCAATGTTTTTTGGTAGTTTTAACGGGTTTTTTTAACGGATCGAGTAACTGAGTGTTGATGCACAAATGGCAGGTCAGGACATACAAAAAACATATATACACCATGGGTCTAGGACTTATGGTTGCTGAGATCTAGGGTGATGACAGACGGACGGACAAAACGGGTGCAATAGCGCATTCGACTTCTCGAAAATGCGCTAAAAAATGTATGAACAATCAGTGCAGGCTGCTATTAAGACATATTGTACAAAAAATGTATGAAGCAAACTGATTAGTTGGTACAATAACCAACCCCAATCCAGAGGTTTGAATTGTCAATGCCGATATATCGGACTTTTGCCCTTTTCACCAAGCCTAGCCAGCCAGATAATCAGCCCAGTTGGCTCCAAAGGGTTAATTACAGCTGAAATTAAAGGACCTGTTTTTGTAATGGGATTTTAAAATTTGATGACTTACTCTTCATATGGCAAAGGGTAAGTCAGCAGCGCTGTGAGGAAGGGCAGAAGATGGTGGCTTGCCAAGGTTCGTATAGCACGCAAGGTCCCTGTCTTTGTCTGAGGACACTGAATCCTGCAGATTTTCTCATACAGACTTTCTAAAAACATCTCCACCTGTAAATAAATAGAATTTTTAGCAGGTGAGTTTTTTTCTTGAATTTCTCAACCTATTAAAAGAAAGATTAAGTCTATCTTTTTTAGTTTTAACAGAAGTTTCTATAGACATGCCTTCAGTTGCATGCCAGTTAGGAGAAACTACCCACAATTCTTTCTGGGTACAACAACTCCATGCATGCTCTGCTTGTCTGTTATATCAAAGGAGGAGTTGTGTGTGGGGGGGGTGGGGGGTGGTGGTCTAGAGCACAGATATTCTCAGCATTCCTGGTATTGGACAATTCCTGACCCTGATTGGCACAGCTCTTGGGGAGGGGAGGTGGCAAATGCTTGGGCTTAAGTATTTGATGTTTTCATTAGTTCTAACTTTCTTAGACAATATTTGTAATTATTTTTTTAAAATGTAGAAAATATTTATGATTAGGAATGAAAGACCTGGTGTGTATGGAAACACATGATAAGTGGGCTAACCCCTCAGTAACAACAACATAGATGAGAAGCACACAGAGAGAGAGAAGCATGTCTTCAGTGTCCAACAAACAATTACCTTTGGTCTGATGTCCCCACCTCTTGCTTTCAATATGCCATTGAGTACAACACAGGCACCAGAGGAGCTGTGAGACTGGTGGTCAAGGAGACCCAGCTGAAGTGCTTCTAGGAAAGGGACCAAGGAGTCTGCAGGAAGCTTTTTGCCTATAACCTGAAACATCATTAAGAGCATTTTATACCAACAAACTTACTTTAGCTAAACCATTTACAACAATGTATACCAAATTACTTACTTTAGCTAAGTCATTAACAACACTGTATACCAAATTACTTACTTTAGCTAAGTCATTAACAACACAACATACCAACAAACTTACATTAGCTAAGTCATTAACAACACTGTATACCAAATTACTTACTTTAGCTAAGTCATTAACAACACAACATACCAACAAACTTACTTTAGCTAAGTCATTAACAACACTGTATACCAACAAACTTACTTTAGCTAAGTCATTAACAACACTGTATACCAACAAACTTACTTTAGCTAAGTCATTAACAACACAACATACCAGATTACTTACTTTAGCTAAGTCATTAACAACACAACATACCAAATTACTTACTTTAGCTAAGTCATTAACAACACAACATACCAAATTACTTACTTTAGCTAAGTCATTAACAACACTATATAAGACATTGGGATCACTCTTTTTTAGTCTCTCCTTGAGGGTGGGGAGGGCGTCGACCATTTGATCTTTGTACTCAGGAGGATGGCCTGCAATAAAAATAAATTATGTTTGAGGTTTATAATAACTTTTTTTAAATTGGAAAAATCATCAAAATTATTTCCATTCCAGGATGTATTTCCAAAGATTGTGGAGAAATAATTGCTTGAAAAACACCGGATGAGAATGGAATTTGGAGATTGTGAAAAAGATTAAGCCATACTAAGGAATAAAACTGGGACTGATAGTAGTGGATATCAACCAAAACCTGGATATGGATATGATTTTTTGGACAGCTTCTTGGAGCATAATGAGTTAGCTGCTAAGAGCAGAAGCCTTGGTAAAACTAATAAAACAATTAAACCCACAATCTCTGTTTTTGCATTGAATGAAAGTTTGGTCTAAGTACACCGGTGTTGTGAGCGCTACATGGCCAATCAGTGGGGGGATGGATGGTTTGAATACAGAAATTTATTGATAAGATAGATTGAATCATAAATATAACATAAAGCAAACTAGAACTGATAATTAAGGCAGTTTCCAACCTTCATGCCTCAAAGCTATCAGTAGAGTCATGTGGATGTTGTCAGTGGCCAGTTGTCTGATCTTGGTCACTGGGTCGGTACATCTTGGAATAACATGAGCTAAAAAGACTCCTTCGTTTTCTAAGTTTTGGGGATCCTGTTGTTTTAAAAATAAAAATGACACCAAATTAAAAATTTACCATGATTAAACATAATAAGTAAGATGTTTTATTATTTGTATGTCAGAAATAACATTTTTTCCCTCTCTTCAACAATAAAAATTGCAATAATTCACAGCATTTGATAAAAGGAGAAATAATAATTCAGATCATCCCTGTAGCTAAGTGAGTAAAAAAACAAAGTATTACTTATACGGGAAACCCATTTAATTAAATGTATATATTAAATGCAAAAACAAAGAAGCAGACAGAAGATATTTAAAATCATATATTGAAAATGTAATTAAGTTATTAGTTGTTGTTAATTTATAGACCAAATATTATCAATGCTTTATAATAAGACATCAAAATTCATTAGTTGGAGATTAACATGAAGTAAAACAACTGATTCAATAAATTCACCATCAAAATTTTGACCTAAATTTTCAATTAAATTTGTATTCATAAGGTTAAGTTACATTTGGCGGAATAAAACTGAAAAATCTATTAAAAAACTGTACCTTAATTTTCAGAGTCTCCAAATAAAATGCTTGCACTTCCAGCCAACTTGTGAGCGCTCTCTCCCTCTCGTGCTCCTGCTCTGACAACATCCAAGGAACCAGGTGCTGCCAAGTAATGGAATTATTGGTCTGTGTTTCAAACTAAGGCCTCCCACATTAAAACAGGTGTTATACAAAACTACAACTTAATAACTATAAAGATTCAATGGTATGCATGTTTAACTTATCTTTTGGCCCCTCAAAAATTATGTGCAATGAAGCGCAGGTTAAGAAGAGGAAGAAGCTTCCATTTGCACATCTTAAAACAGAACCTGTCCTAAAAGCTGTGATCCATTTTAAAATACAGGACAAACTCGTGTAGGTTGAATAACTGGCCTGCTCAAGATTAAGATTATACAAGAGGAACAACTGGTGTGTACCTTATAGATGCTCTCCAATCCACCAGGATTGCAGTCCTTGATGATTATCTCCTTGAAGACGTCATGCATGGCCTTGAAGGCTGCCACCATCAGGACTTCTGTCTCCAGTAGCTCGGTGGGACTCTCTTCCTTGCCCTTTCTGTAGGGCAGCCCAGTGGGTGATAGAGGGAAAAGACTGTCAGTGCAGACCTGAACTAGGTCAAAGACTTCTGCTTCAGACAATTTGGGATCCAGTTTACTGGAGGTGTTTGGTTAAGGTGTTAATTCTCTATATTTCATTTAGATCATAAACTACAAATGACTCTTCAGAATGTACCAAAAAACAAAATGTTGAAACATTAAAAAAATAAGAATTTTAAAAAAAACATATAAATAATTATGAAGTGCATCATTGATTGAGTCAACAGTTATTGTCTTATTAATAATATTTCTATAAACAGATAAAACTTGGATCATACACAAAGAGATTTATTTTAACAGAGGCTTCTATATGTAACTATTACATAAGGAATATGAGGTTGGCTATTTTGTTCATTGAAACTATTATAAAGGATACATGAGGTTTGCTATTGTGTTCATAGCCAGGGTTCTGGTCTCTGTACCAAGGTGGGTTGTTGGTTCAGCCTTGATGTACATCTGGCAAGTGAAGTGAAAAGAATTATTTTTGTAAGTTCTTTGACAACAAATCTCTTTTTTTTTAAAAATCGTATAGCGAAACATTGCTAAAAATAATATAAATAAATCAATCCAAAGATTTTAAAGTAAATAACTGGATCACAACTAATATTCCTACACTATACCATGCATCTCCCATTAGTTAAATTAATCAAAGAACAGTAAGCAGAGTAGTAATAATACATAAGGCATAACTTGGAAATATAATGCAGTACCAGTCTAATACAACACTCAGATAGACATAGAAGTAAAAACACTTTTCTGGTCCCATTGGCAAGAAGTAACACATACAAATACTCCTTCTCATCTAGAATTAGGGCAAGGAATGGGTTGCCTGAACAAGCCAGGAAAACCAACATACTATCATCATTCACAACTCTATTCAAAATGCTAGACTAGGCATAAATTCTCATAAGCCATGGACTATCATGAGATGCAATGATCTTCTGTATAGAAGAAGCTTCTGTAATGTAAAAGATAAGATCTTCAAAGTCAGGGTAAGACCAAAAATACAAATGACATAATAACTACAACTGATCAAAACCTGCATATGAACCAGGAATTCTCCTCGAGTTGTAAACTTGTACTCCTGCTCCAAGTGGCTGGGGTTCAAAGCTTGAGCAATCAAGTCAGCACACCGTATCAGGTTCTGCTTGACACTCGTGTCCTTGATTATAAACATAAAACAATTTGCAATCAAGTTATTCAAAATTCATAAAACTGATTGTTTGTCTAATTCTTGCTTTTTTTTTTTTTTTTACTGCTGAAAGCTTTAATAATTATGTGAAATATTTCTAATTTAAGAAAGGAGTGTGTGGGTAGTGTAAACAGTTCATATTGCTGAATATTGTAAACCATGAAAGGCTTTGTGTGTTGCACACAATTTAACTCAGCTTCACTTTATTCAAGGTGACATCTGGTCTCAAGTCACCTAGAGCAACAGGTTAAACACATAAACAAACTGACAAAAAAATATGTTTTTTTTACAGGGAAGCTATCAGGTGAGCATTTTATGTTCTGGTGTGACAAGTTAATTGCACTGCTTCTAGTTTTACCTTGACAGTTGGGAAATAAGGAGAGATTGATCTGAGGATTGTAGCTTCCATCCTGGAAACAATTAAACTGGGTGGCGAGTAGAGTGCTACGAAGCCATAACACAACATTAGAGTTGCCTTGACTTGTTCAACATTCACCTCAGACTTATCCTGCAAGAAAAGAAAGAAACTGATTTTAAAAAGTTAGAAACTAGCTTAACTAGCCTCATTGAGATAAATTTATTTCATTTTAAAAATCCACCAATTTATTCTAAAGAATGCAATAAAGAGAAAAATTGGAGTATTACAACTTAGGACGCAGCAAAATGAACATCACTTTTAAATAAATTAGCTGCAAAGTAAGAGATATTCATTTTTACTTTAAAAAATTACATAATTAATTGAGACCCAAACAATTTCTAAAAAATTAAAATTATTTTGGTCAACAGTTACCTTTAACATGCCTAGGATACCAGATGATTTTTTGGTCATGTCATTTTTGGCTACTTTTTCCAATTTATAAAGTACAGTGTCAAGATGAGAAGATGCTGTGTAGCCTACGGCAATGGCACAGCCCTTAAAGTGAGGCAAATAAAAGATCATGGAGTTAATACTAAAGCTGATAATTTACAATATAAACCTTATCTATATATTTAAAAACAGAAAGCATGGATTAAGTTTCATCAAATTTTTATGGTATGCAATATCCTTCTTCTGTGTACATTTTTAAACACAACAAAAGCCACATACAGATTATTGTATGTGTTTTGTTTTTTGTTTTTTAATTAAGTTTAAAATTTTCAAAACTATTAGTATTATTATCAACAAACCATTTTTTAAAAAAATTTTCAGAAAAAAAAAAATTTGGTTTAAAATCTCTTTCATAAGTTTTGTCACTTGCAAACATGACAGAAATAAAAATACTCGTAAAGAAAATACAATTTAGCTTGATAGAATGTATAATGTATCTTAATTTAAATTGCTCTGATGAGAGGTTTAGTGACATATATTTTTCATCTGTCAGTCAGAAGTTTGATCAAACTTTAAATAAAAATGATAGTATGTATCCCCTTTAGTAATAAAATGGATAGGATATCAATCAAAATTTAAAGTCTCTTTAAATTAAACAATTCATTGAAAATTACTAGTCCTGAGAGATCCAGAAGAACTTTGAATTTCCTTAAAGAGAAATCCTACAATTTTTATTAAACTAAAAAGAAAAAGAGGATGTTTTAGCATTTATCATTCCTTAAGGGCTGCTAGAGAATAGTATGATTATTAGGATTTCCATAAAAATCATTAAAAACATATTTAGGTGATATCAAAATGTCTGAACTTGTTGAGTTCTCAATAAAGTACTTTAAAAGATTTGTCAGTAAAAAAATGTGTATTGTCTACAATTATAGTCCTAAAACTTTTAGGTTCAAGTTGGCAAGCCAGGTTTTTAAGCACCAGATTAATTCAAGTTTAAGTCATAAATGTAAATTAATTATTTCATAAATATCTTGTTAGTTTTTACCATGCCAATCTCATTGACAATATTTATAAGAACAAATCTGATTTTTCAAAGTGCAAATGTACCAATGGAACCAAGGTTTCCAATTAACCTGCAGTGTGACAAAGTATTTTTCTTCATTCCATAACCAAAGTTATTTACACAAATTTTGTGTGTAAAGAAAAAACAACAACAATTTCTTTATCTGTCAAATGAGCGTGCAGCAATAAAAATGTTAAGTCAGGTGTTACTCTAACAAATGTTTTACATTATCTGTAGTTTATTTTAAGATTCTGTATTATTATTTTATAGAGAAATAACATATTCCATACATGGAAACAATTTTACAGTTTGATTCCCACACCCGCTCAGGTACAGTATAAATCTTGGCAGCACAAGCTCACAGCTAAAAGGGAATATTTCCCAATTCCTAGAGTAAGAAGCAAGTAATTTGATAATAACAATGCTTGTGTGGACTTGAACCACAACCTACAGCACAAACATCAAGCTATCATCACTATGCCACCCTGAATACCCACTGAAAAAATTGAAGTGATTTAATGAAATAAACTTTCAATCTTAATAAATTAGTGAGATTTTGTGAGAGTTAGAATCTGAGGAAAAGTTTTAGTAACGGGCCTAAATATAAAAAATTTGGAATTCTGTTAATTTATTACAGTCAATGACTAATCTCTAACACACAAAAATATATAATAAATGTACAGGTTGGCTGTTATAGTTTTAATAATGATTTCTAAATATCTAAAATATATTATGTTTATTTGATTGATTTTGTGCATCTTTATTCATAAATTTAAACTCAAATATAAATCCTCAACATAAAAAATTTAAGTAATTCCTTCCCAGATAATAAATACTTGTTAATCTTTCTTACTGTGTAACTGCTTTAAAAATTGACGGGTCTTGTTGAATGTAACAATGAAAGCATTAAAAGTAGCAATCCATGCAGTGCAGAGGGAGGAATTTAAGAAGAGATAATTCAATCAAACCATGAAATGTAGTTCATACTCTTTCAGCTTATCATCACCTGTATGTTTTTTCTTCAACAGAAAGTAATAGCAGTAGACTGAGATTTGTAATTAAAAAATATTCTCTACTGATAAAAATCTGTTTCATTGATGTTTTAGCTGCAAGGAAATTAAGATTAATGAAAGAGGAGAACATTCTGTTTATATGGTCTTTTTTATATCCAAACTAATAAAGTCAGACCTCTCTATATTGAGTTCATAGGGACTGGAAAAAAAATTGACTTACGGAGTTTTCGAGTGAGTGAAAATGAAGTAATAGGCGCAGAATTTGGCTGGGACCTAAAAATTAAGTTGATAAAGGGAGGTTTTCGACTTAGGGAACTTTGACTTAGAGAGTTCCGAGTGTTTAACCTTTTGTAATAGCAGGATGATTCCAGACTATGTCATTGTCATTTAAAATAATGATATAATGATTGACTTTTAAATGTAATTTTAAAGAAGTCCTCTACGCCAAGAGAAACTGGTTTAGCTTGAAGGTTTCTTGAAGTATTTCCATAAAACTTCAATTCCTTGGTAATGTTAATGGCTCGAGTATTAGGGGTATCCTTTAGTCACCCATCTTGCTTTTCATAAGTTTTGGGAGAGCCGTCAAGGGGCTGACATGTTCTTTGTTAAGAGTTATTGCCTACATACTAGTACACATGCATTACACATCACAAAAAGCTAATGCTTTGAATTCAAATACATCACAACTACCAATTTAAAAAAACAACATTATCTTACATCAAGTAAGCGGCGCTGAAAAATTAACACATAAATTTTTCTTTGCACTTGAATCAAATAAATTATTTCAAATATATTCAACAAGAGCCAGTGGAAGAACTAATCCGTCAGCGCAGATGGAGATGGATTGGCCACACACTCAGAAAGCCTACATCCAGCATTGTGAAGCAAATCCTCACTTGGAATCCTCAGGGCAAGAGGTACCCTGGAGAAGGGAACTGGAGACAGACTCCAAAAAGAGTGGGCACAGCTGGGGACAGTTAGAGAGATTGGCACAGGACCGGGGTGCCTGGAGAGCCTTTGTTCGTGGCCTATGCCCCAGATGGGACGACAGGCAATAATGATGATGATGATTTTCATAAAACTTTGTTGACAGGAAAATTGGATAATTTTCTGTGGTACAAAAGAGGAGCTTGGATTTTTAAAACCGGATCATCTTAAGAAATTATGTTTACCCAAACAATCCACCTCTAATCAAATATTGTCAGTAATCTCACGGCATGAAAATTGGAACTGGAAAAACCATTTCTTCCTTTTTGAAATCTTTTTTTAAATTTCAAACAATGGAAAAGTGGTTATTATCGTGCAAAATACATTGCCTGATAGCAACATATTTAGATAAGAATAAAATATGTGTGCATTTTAATTCTTCACCAACTTCTATCACCAAACTTTTCATAAGGTTTCAAATCGTACAAAAAATAGAGTATCCATATCATCACATTCCTAATAGTAAATTCTAAGCTCTATCATATTTGAAAATGTTGAATTTTATTGACCATTTTATTTTTCTAAAATCATTATTTTGGCCGGAATGTTATCAACAAAATTATATAAACACTATGAGAAATAAAACATGCATTGTTTAAATCATGTCAACACCAACCTCTCTTTCAACTTGATCTAAGTGCTTGACTGTACTGAAGATAATGTCAAGGTGTTTCTCAACAAAATCTTTTTTGGAAGACTTACGCATTACAATCCCGAGACACTTGAATGCAAAATTCTGAAAAAAATAATGTTCTGATGATATCAAAAACAGATGATTTTGAAATTTTTTTTAAAACTTATTATTTTATTATTTTAAAAAATAGATGTAACATCTCCAGCTTTTGGTTTGTGTTAACTCATTTACTTATGCATTAAAATTGGGTACATGGGGTGTAAAACTGGTTATATGTGTCTATTACTTGATTCTTTAAAAAAAAAAAAAGTAAAAAATAAATAATTAGTAACTAAAAATGTCTACCCTCTCGTCAACATAGTTGGCATAAAGTGGAATTTGCTGACCAAAAGCAACTCCCAGGTCTGCTATCCACTCCTCGTTGTCCACAACATCAAGGCTTTTGGATAACATCTAGTATAAAGAAAAGGCTAATAAAATTTAAGAAATTCTTATTCAGGCGGAATTAATTAAGAGAAGTACTCTAGGGTCTTTTATCTTCATTGAATGCCCATCAAGTCATATTTTTGAATTTGAACATACATCAACAAGCTATTAGAGTATCAGACTACTCAACTCTAATCTTACACTTTAAACAGTAATCATAAGTCATTTTGATGTTAACAACAAATCTGAATCATTTGGATATGACGAAATGATAAAGTCAAAGTTATAATAAAACAAAAAGACCAACCTTCAACAACAAGTCTTCCCAACTCTTCTGAGACCACTTCTCCTGCTCTACTTCTTCTTTTTTTTCCTTCTCCTCATCTTCATCACTTTCAGGTCCTGTTGATAATTAAATGATTAGCTAACTATATAACACTATCAAAAAAATAAAAATGAAATAATTGTTTTAAAAAAATAGCAATTGCTGATAACAGTTATTATTGCCTTAAAGATTTTTTTGCACACCGCAAATGATTTTGTTAAATGAAGGTTGCAAACCCAAATTATAAAATATTTATAAATATGCTCATTTTGAAACTTAAATCTTTACAAAGTACATTTAAATATGTTGATAAAAAATTGGTTTCTGTCAAACTTAAAGAGCTTTATTGGAAAATGTCTAAAAATATGTTTAAATAATTAGGTTATGTAGCTTTTTACAGTTATATTATGGTTGCATTGTGAGTGTATTACTTATAACAGCTTGTTATACATTTCATCTTTCAATAACTTATTTGATTACATACATCCCACCTGTTGTAGTAATAGATAAAACAAACTTGAACACATTCTTAGAGCTAAATACTAAATAAAACGTCTAACAATGTGTAAAACAGTGTACTTTTTATAAAGCAATTAGTTGCTTTTTTGGTAGTTATTTTTAAAAATGTGGATAAAAATTTATTACTGGTGCCACAGGGATCATAAATATTTATGAGGAGAGCACAATAAATTCGGCACACAAACAATAGAGGGGGAGGGATCAGGTGAAAATAAATAAAGTGTTAAATTAACAATGGACACAATAAGTAACAAAGCCCTAAGTACCAATTTAATACTTTTTTTAAATAAATGAAATCTATCTTGTATCTAGAAACTTTTGAACTCTTTTTGTGTGTGTGTGTACATGTTTTTTGAAAAGGAATGGTTCTTTTAAGATTTGACTGATTTGACATGGAAACACTACAAAATCAACCCCAGTTAATACGCCAAAACAGATGAATTGAAGTTAGGTTAACTGGTTGAGATTAAGAAGGACTGATCCTGATCATTGTTTAGGTTAACCATTAACAACCTTATAAAAAGAAACAATTTGCGACCATTCATCTAATCTCAAAGACTCCACTACTAGAGTTTCATTTACAGAACATGGGCATGTGAAAAAAATTATTTTAACATTGCCAATCACAGCTTCTAACAAATCAGGGCATAAGCTGTTGTGTAAAAGAAAACACGTCCAAACACATATCCATGTACATCCTAATTTATTAGCACACATCAAATGGTTTTTCATTGACGTAAATCTTTGGTTATCTGGGAGTTTTTCTGCAAACCCCCTTAGCAGGGGACATAACCAGGATCTACTGCATTTTAAATTAGCACTTAAGAGTTTAAATTTTATTTTTGTGGATCCCAAAGAATACAATTGCTATCTCATGGGGAACCTTTTGACCCACAATAAGAACCTGCTATATATACATTTAAAAGACAGTTTTAAAAATTTGAATAAGCTGACAATGATGAATATCTTATTATTTATTCTAGGTAGATCATGAGCAATATTTGACAAGTACAGTCGAACCCACTTACCTCGAGCTCGGTTAGCTCGACCACCCTATTATGTCGACGTTTTTTATTGGAACCGCCAAATTCTCTCTTTATCTTAGCATTTTCTCGTCGTTTAATTCGGTTTTTTTAAGTCGCCGAAACCTCATTACATGAGCACAAAAAAGGGTCAAATTTGCCACTTAAAATTGGTTATCTCGATCCCCATGACCAATCGCCAGCTTTTGAAAATGTTAGCTATGACCAAGTTTCTGCCTCACCAGGGTCTGCTGGTGACGTCACAGCCCACTTGCGTTTTGCTCTCAGCGCTGTGTTGCTTCTGGTACTATGGCAATCGCCGGCTTTTGAAATCATTTATTAACGCTAGTGATGGGACAATACCAAAATCATAGGCTGCTTACTGTTAACAAGGCTCCCCAGATTTTAAAATATATAATATAACAGACTACAGACAGTTTACCCACCCCCACTCTCAATCTCCCACACCATTGTTGTTGGTTAGTCCTATTAGCATCAAGTTACCGAAGGAATTCTAAGTCCATTGTAAGCTGAGGGTATCGTATGGAATAATAAAATGTACCGTGTGCAGACTTGTTGTCATTGGCAACCATTCATCCTTCAACCTCATTTTGACTATTACATGTACAGTACTACTGCTTTGTTCTCATTGTTTCATTCATAAGAAGTGGTCGTGTGCAAAAGCCATTTAACTATTGGTTAGAATTAATTAAAATATGTCAAAGTTGAAGGTTCAAAAGTTCAAAAGGAGTACCTAATTTATTTGTGTACGTTTATATAGAGAAGAGTTNGGACCCAAAGAAGATGATTAGGAAGAGAATGGTTCGGGGACAATGTGGGGATGTGTAGGTTACTTATTTGTGTAGCTTGTAAGGAAAATCAAGCAAGTGGCTTCGAAGGCACAGTATCGCTCAATCTGGGAATCACCGCAAAACGGAGTTATATTTAAACTTAAACGGTCTTTAAAAACGAACGGTCTTAACAACCTTAAGAAAGAGTGAAGAAATAGGGTCCCGATATTCCGATACGATTCTGATTAATCGTCCCATCACTAATTAACGCACAACACGTACATAAAGAAATTTCAAGCGCATGTTAATATTTTGCCGCCATATTGGTTTTCGCTTTAACTCGATCATCGGTTATGTCGATGCCATTTTTCATACCCCAACGCCGTCGACTTAAGCGGTTTCGACTGTATTGTACAATATAGGAAAACATTAAGGGCCTGAGGACAATACATTTCAGCAGAAACTTAATTGTTTTTAAATTAGTCTTTTTTATTTTCAAATTTACTCATACCTAGGTTTTATATTTCTTAGTGTAAGGCAGGATGAAATGATGTCAACAATCAGCTACTGATAAAATTATATAATCATGAAAAGTATAACAACCGAAATAATTTTTTATTGGCTTAGCGTGTCCTTGAAATCTGATTGAATAATAAATGTAACAGCATAGATTTTATATTAGGATGAGAAGTTGAGGTCAAGAAATTTTGAGGGGTTTGGATGTAGAGATTATGCATAAATTTAAAACTAAAAATATGGTGCACAAATTATTGCTACATTTAAGAAAACAAAATATGTACATTAGTTATATCTCTGCTTCTAGGAATGTTGGAACAACAAACTTTTTACAAAATCTATTACATATTTGAACAAAACAAAAGCATACAACATTTATGTAATCATAGGCTAAAAGGGAATAGGATAATATTTTAAAGAATGGTGAAAGTAAACATGGAACTTGTTTTGGGTATCTCAAAACAGCTACTGTTATATTTTCATTACCCAGTACTGTGACAAGGATCCCCATAACAGTATGCAAATATAAGGAAGAAGAGAAAGGAAGTAAATATATTTATGCATAAAAATAAAATTATGTCAACAAACATTTCTAGCTCCAGAAAAGGAGTCAATGAAACTTTGTTATTAATGCTAAAAACAATTAACACATTTTGTTAATGCTAAACTATAGGAAAAAAGCTGTGGTACAATGAGATAAAATATATAAACCAGTGGCTTCACTATGGGGGTGCGGTGGGGGCAGGCCGCCCCGGGTGACACCAAAATGTAAAATTCTGTTGTTCCCATTGTTTGGCACTGGAAAATTTGGAGGAGTTCTATGGGTTAAGTTGTGATGGGGTGACACCATTAGCTACCGCCCCGGGTGACACCTCTGATATAAATTAATTGTTTTGAAAAAATATGTAGTCATTGATAATAAAATTAACAAATACATTCTAGCTTACATCACAATTTGTAACAATATGTTAACTTTTATTTTACAATTTGCAAAACGCAATTGAGTCACAGTTTTAAAAGGCTTCAGCAACATAGAAAATTAATACATTGTTAATACACTTAAAATCAGATAGGTTCTGAATACTTTCATGGAATTACAGTCTGTAGAAAATGCTGAATTCAAAGAGTGACTCAAAATAATTTTTTTATGGCAGCAAGATTTTACCTGCATCTTTTAAAAATAAAAAATCGATTGTTATCAGATAATCAGCACAGTAGGTAGAGCTGGCTAATGTATTGCATATTCTCAATGTTACACCCGAGAGCCTTTTATGAAGAGCATCTAATAACTCATTTGTTACAGCACAATGAAAACATAAATAGCCAAAAACATCCATAAACTATAGCACATAATTTTTTAACAAATGCAGGTTAATAATTATGTCTTTATGGAAGTTTTATTGTCATTGTGGAAAGCTCCAGTTTGTGAGAACCTCTGTAAAGCTATTAAAGAAAAGCTCAGTACAAGTGTGCATATCATTATGGCTATTTGCTTACCATCAAGATAACTGATGAGCTTTGGAATGACAGCATCCCATAAACCGACAATGTTGTCATGGAGATTCGGGGAGATGCTTTTCATCAAGTTAAGCACATGAATGCCACGGTCTCGTCCATTCCTGGGGTGTCCAGCAAAAACCTAGAAAGGAGAATATTGAACATTTAACTGTGTTGTGCAATGAAAGTTATTGGTCATTATAAATGGGTATAAGTATTGATAATGAATTGAAAAAGAAGGTAGATAAATAAATATATTAAAATATTTAACATCTTAAGAAAGTGAACAACCTATCTTTTAAAAAAAAAAAATTAAATTGATATTACCATTAATCTTGCAATAAGCTGGGCTGGCTTTGGGATATTTGCTAAAATAAAATAGAATTTTGAACCAGTTATTTCTTAATTGAACATTCAGTTTTTTTAAATCAACAATTCTTGGACTAAAAAAATTTCCTCAATAAATAGATTATTCTGTAATTTTGATTTTTGCATCTTTGATAATAAATGTTAATGAGCTGTTTATGTGTGTTGCCAATATGGACTGTTTCCAATAAAGTAACATTAAATAAATTAAGTTGTTCCAGGGGTCAGATGTGGCCCACGGGTCTTGATTTGATATTAGTCATAACAGAGCTGCCATGGATATGAAATGGACAAAAATTGTAATTGTGCCTCAAGAAAGGATTAATTAAACAAAGACTGACTGGCCTAAGCTCTACTTCATGTAGCAAAGGTCAAGGAGTGATAATAAATATTTAACTCTTTTACGTAATTTTTTGATGAGTAATTATTTTAACCATAAGGAAATCTTAAGTCTTTTAAAGGAAATCTTTGTCACAGCATTCGCAAAAATTACAAATGAAATTTACGCTGAGTTTCAAAATCAATCCAAAAATCCTGGGCACTCTCGTCCCTCTTCTTGTGAGCCAGAAAAGCAAGTGAACGACAAACAGATCCTGATGCTATCATATACTGTTCAGGTATCACAAGCTCCAGCAGGTACGGCCACAACACCTATCATAAATTAAAAACAGAGTAGGGTTATCAGTTCAAAGAAAGAAGGGAGATCTCTGGAATGTATATTTGATAAATAGTAAACAAGTGTGGTCATTTGGACACACGTTAGTTTCAGAGTAGCTGGGATAAAGTACAATAAATGAGGTCACTGAAACAGAGCCTAAATTTTGTTAAAGTTAAAATCTTGTGATAACTAAACATTTTTGAATTGACTTGGTGAGCAAGATAAAAAAAAATGCAACTTACACTTTCCATTTTATCAATAGTGGTGGTAACAAGCTGCAAAATGTTGTCACACATACTTCGCAATGCCTGGTTACTGACGTATTCTGGGTCAGGTGACCGCTTGCCCTGTCAGCATTAAAATATAGAGACATTAGCACATGACTAACATATTAAAATGCTCCCATTAAGTATACTCTTAACCTTCTTATTTTTAATCTCTTATTATTTTTCCATAGGTAGAGTTTGAATGCTACTGAATAATAAAAATCATTTAAAAAATGACAGAAAAACTCTTCAAGCATATGATGTGTCAATGACTTTTATTTATTTTTACTTATTATTCAATATTTTCTGGCTTGATACAATATTTTTTCCCCTTACAACTGTTCATTGTATGTAATATAAATGGTTTAAATTTCACTGCAAACTATTTCTTATCATTTTTACTTTAGGATCCTCCTCCAGGGAACACTGCCTCACAATGAACTCCACCATGTGATGACCACCTTCCAACTCCAAATAGCCATGATGTGCCATTGCTATGATCACCTGGGCAAACATCTTCTTGACCTAAATGTAAAAACTAATATGTGATGTGCCATTGCTATAATCACATGGTGAAACATTTTCTTAACCTAAATGTAAAAGCTAATATATGTAGTATGTGATGTGACATTGCTATGATCATCTGGTCAAACATTTTCTTAACCTAAATGTAAAAATTAATATCTTGAGACCATGAGCTAGCCACTGTGGGGGTGTGTAAGCTTGAAAATAAACCTATTTCACATGAACAAAAAATATAAAAGAGAAGACAAAATAGAGATTTAAAAATTTATACAATTGGTAACAATAAAAAATGAACTTGGATACAGAGCAAACTAAAATTAGCATGACATGTCAAGAACTTTTCTAGTTGACATACTTTGTTGTTTTGTTCATTACACAAGCCTCGCAATCCAGACACAACCACTTCTTTCTTATCTTCCATAGCAGACACTGGAATATTGGAAAAGAAAGAATACATATTAGAAAATAGCATAATAAAGAAAAATGTTTTGTTTTATACAATTGACAGCAGTTTGGTATTAGGTCTATTAGATTTAGGTTTGAGAATATGTATTGCCATACCAAGTGATTGGAGTAAAAGTATATATTTGGTAATGGAATTTAAAATTTCTCTCTAATAATGAAATGGAGTTTCCAATACCATGTAAAAGTGTTCTGCACACATCTTTGATAGATGCGTAGATTTGTGATTTCATTGAGGTTATGGTTATTTAACAATAGTTCCTCCTGTTTTTTGAGCTACTGATATTCTTCTGATAATCTTGGAAAGTGACTCAGAGATATTGGATTTAAGGTATGTGAAGCTTTACGTAAGTTTGTAGAAGTGAAAATGATTTTTGCATCATGCCAATAGTTTTCTGTTTGATAACAAAAGTGTTTTTAATTTTTAGATTAAGGTACACAAACTAAAAAAAATGACTTGATAAACAGTGTGGAATAGATTTGTTGGAACAAAATAAAATGTTCTAACCTGCAGAATTAATGACATGCTTGAAAATGGATAGAATGCCAATTTTAATCTTCTCATCTTTGGTTTCAAGCTTTCCAAGTAAAATTCCAACCAGCTTGCCAGAAAATGCACGAGCTAAAAAATAAAATAACAAAAGAAAGGACATAGTCAAGTATCCTCACTTATAAATATTCATTTAAAATAGATATTCCTTCAAAGAAGTTCCAAATGTTTTCTTAAAATATCCATGCTTTACCATTTAATTTGCTTATTTACTAACATCTTGGATAATTTCATCTCAACTTTAAATGACATTAACATAATCTATCAATTAGCTACCAGCAATTTTAACTTATATCTATATATATAAATATTTCATGCACTGACTCCAGTTTATTTTAAAGATGGTTTTAAGTTATTTATTAACAACAATTTTTAAGAAATGCATTTCAATTTTGATGTGATCTGTTTCAATACAAAACTTAGATGGAAGCTAACAAATAAAAATAAAATCGTTAGTTATATTCTAACATCCTCACCAATAATAGCAAAGGACCTCAGTAACTCATTATGGTTCTTTATGCTCATTGGATTGCCATAGTCAACAGGTTGAAAAATCTTAGAGAGAAGTGAAAGGAAAAAAAATATAATTAATATATTTGACACTCAGCTTTATGTTCCATGCAAGTTTTAAAATACCATAAACAGCTAAACTGATTGGCAAAGAGTTTTCAATTTTACAGGATTTTCAAGAATATTGAATTTTACTAAACAAATGCATAGTTTTTAAAAAGTGTAGCTACAGCAAAATCACAAGATAGACGAGAAATAATTTTGAAGGTATAAAATATTGTTTTATAACTGTTCTCTGTCAGAACTTCTTGCTATCTTAATGAACCTATCTCTGTCTATTAACCCACTCATCCGCTACGATCTTCTGCACACACATGTATTTTTTCTTTTCCTAAGACACACACTAAAACATTTTGTGAAATGTCTTTCTCTTTGTTTGTGCCCCCAAACAATGGAATTTTCTATCATTATACATTCATAGTATTCCTACTATTAAGGTAAGGGTCAGCAAACTATTTTGCCCTTTACCCCGCAATATAAAATTTTATGATGTCGTTACTAGGGCTGTAAATTTTTTGAAAAATGCTGCCCGGGTACCCGTCCAAATTTCAAACAGGTACCCGGGTTACCCGTTCAAAACATAGCATAATTTTCACCGTCATACAGCTATACTATGCAACCTAGCCACCTTCCATGCCCCTTATTTCTCAGTAACCACACGGCCGACATTCTAAAAGTGACGTCACGTGATTTTGGCTGATTTATACCCCCCCTCCCCGCCATTGTCACAAAAACTTAGAACCCCCTTAGAACAAAGATTTGCAGCCGCGCCCCCCTCCCCCATAAAAGCTGTACATCCTTTTTGATAGGAGCATTTGTGAAATAACTTTATTGTCACTTAAGTTTGTATATAATGTGAAGTTGAACTCAATTAAATCGATACAGGTGAAAAATGTAAATCGTCAATAAATAAATTGTAAGCATTCAAGACTTTAAGTGGAACTTTCATTTTAAGTTGCACGTTTTGATGTGATGTCACATTTCTAAAACACACACCCCTTCGTCACAAATGTACGATCGCCTTCTCCGTAGGTGTTAAACGTCATTTTATTTTATTAGACTGTTAGTAACTAATTTATTGAATTTTTTAAAATTACAAATTTTTGTGTATTATTATTATTTTTTTAAAATGAGGCACTCCTGGAAACGAACACGCAAAACACAAGCGAATGTGGGGGGGGGGG
>MUZC01000167.1:351368-367035 GCA_002072015.1 Radix auricularia | reverse complement strand
AATGAAACTTTGGGAAGTTGTTAAGTACACTCTCCTAACGCTAATTTGCGAAAAAGAATTTCAAACTTCCCACTCATTGGGGGCCGGGGGCCCAAATGTTTTTTTTCTTTTATTAGAAACAAACTCATCACTTATTCTCCAATGTACCGTGTCGTAAAAACATGAAACGTTTGGAAATGATTGAGCAGACTCTACTGGCAATAATGGCTTCCTTTTTCATGGGTTGCCGGGGGCCCAAATTATTATTTTTTTCTTAAACGAGCTATATTAACACAATTCAGACAGCGAAATATTGTGAAATTTAGTTCACGTAATCGACATTACATGACGAAATTTCTTAAGTAGATTTTGTTTAAATTTCCCGCTCATGTGGGGCTGGGCGCCCAAAAACGTATTTTACTTAGATGGGCTATATAAAAATTGAAATTTACTATTTCTCCTATTTCTGATTATGTGGAAGCATGAAATTTTAGGAAATCAATGAGTACACGCCTGCAGTGGTAACAGGTGAAAAAATATTTAAATTATCACTTACTGGGAACCGGGGGCCCAAATGTATTTTGTTTTACTACTACACACTATGTGTAGGTAGAAGAATGAAACTTTGGGAAGTTGTTAAGTACATTCTCCAAACGCTAATTTGCGAAAAATAATTGTGTTAGCTTCTACAGAAAAACCTTATTTAAAACCCGTGCGAAGCCGGGTACTTGCCTCTAGTATATATATAAGACGCATTTGTTGTCCGTCCGTCTATCTGTCTGTCTGTCTGGCTGTCTGTCTGTTCCCTAATAACTCAAGATCCAGACAACCCAGTCAAGTGATATTTGGTAAACGTACACACCATTACATGGGGAATGTTCTTAAATAGGTTTCGTTCCATAAATTCACACTCAGGGGCGTCGGGGGCCCAAAAACTTTTTTTCCTTATGTGAGCTATATAAAAAATGAAAATCAACAATTTTTCTATTTCTCGAGGAGGCGGAAGCATGAAATTTTAGGAAACTGTTGAGTACACTTCTGCTATGGTAACAGGCAAAAATTTATTTAAATTACCTCTTTCTAGGGGCTGGGGGCCCAAATTTAGCTTTTTCCCTTATATGAACTATAAATAAAAACTGAAAATCACTAATTATCCTATTTTACGGATAGGTAGAAGCATGAAACTTTGGCAAGTTGTTAAGTAAGCTACCCCGACGATATTTTGCAAGAAACAATTTTAAACTTCCCACTCATGGGGAGCCAGGGGCCCAAATGTAGTTTTTTAAATTTTTTTTAAAAAATTATATACACTATATAAATACTGAAAATCACCCATTCTACTATTTCCCGTGTAGGTAGAAGAATGAAACTTTGGGAAGTTGTTAAGTACACTCTCCTAACGATAATTTGCGAAAAAGAATTGCAAACTTCCCACTCATTGGGGGCCCAAATGCTGTTTTTTCTTATATTAGAAACAAACTCATCACTAATTCTCCAATGTACCGTGTCGTAAAAACATGAAACTTTTGGAAATTACTCTCCTGGCAATAATGGCAAAAAAAAAATTCTCACTTATGTGGTGCCGGGGGCCCAAATGTACTTAATTGGGCTATATTAACAAAATGTAGACAACGAAATGCAATTACGTCTCAAGAAAGATCAGGTTTCTGATTATGTGGAAGCACATACTCCTCCAAAAATTGATGAGTACAACCCCGCAGTGGTAACAGGTGAAAAAATATTTAAATTATCACTTACTGGGAGCCGGGGGCCCAAATGTAGTTTTTTTAAAACTAATATATGCTATATAAATACTGAAAATCCCCCATTCGACTATTTCCCGTGTAGGTAGAAGAATGAAACTTTGGGAAGTTGTTAATTACACTCTCCTAACGCTAATTTGCAAAATAGAATTTTAAACTTCCCACTCATTGGGGGCCGGGGGCCCAAATGTAGTTTTTTCTTATATTAAAAACTCACTTATCACTAATTCTCAATTTTACTGTGTAGGTAAAATCATGAAACTTTTGGAAATTCTTGAGCATACTCTTCCGACAATAATGGCAATCGTTCCATAAATTTACACTCATGGGGCCGGGGGCCCAAAAACGTTTTTCCCCCATTATTTGAGGTATATAAAATTGAAAATAACTAATTCTCCTATTTCCCGAGTAGGCAGAATCATGAAATTTTAGGATATTGTTTAGTACATTACCCAAATTATAACAGGCGAAAATATATTTTTATAATTACTTTCTGGGGTCCAGGGGCCCAAATGTTTTTTTCCCTATATGAGCTATATATAAATTGAAAACAACAATTCTCCTATTTCCCGTGTAGGTAGAAGCACGAAAGCTTGGCAAGTTGTTAAGCACACTCTACCGACGCTAATTTGAAAAAAAGAATTTTAAAAATCCCACTCTTGGGGGCTAGGGGCCCAAATGTAGTTTTTTCTTATATTAAAAGCCGTCTTATCTCTAATTCTCAAATTTACCGTATACGTAAAAAATGAAACTTTTGGAAGTTATTGAGCACACACTCTCTACAAAAATTGAGAAAAAATCTTTTAAAATTCTTATTCAGGGTGTGGCTGGTGTTCCCACATGTATTTTTTTCCTTAAATGAGCTGTATTTCACATCTCCAATGGTAACAGGTGAAAACATATTTAAATTATCTCTCTAAGGGGGGCGGGGCCCAGTGTAGTTTTCTTCGTTATATGAGCGATATAAAAAGTGAAAATTACTAATTCTCCTATTTCCCGTTTAGGTAGAAGCATGATACTTTGGGAAGTTGAGAAATACATAGCTGCAATTGTAAGAGGAGTAAAAAAAATCATTCCCCTGGGGGCCGGGGCCCAAATGTATTTGTTCTGATATAAAAACAGACTCATTACGTATTCTCTAATTTTTGGTGATGGTGAGCATAAAAGTTTGGAAATATGTTGAGGAGGCACTCACGATGAAAATTAACAAAGCAAAATTTAAAAACTCCTGCTCATGTGGGGCCAACGTTTATAAAATTAAAAAACCACTAATTCTCCTATTTCCGAGTAGGTAGAAGTATGAAATTTTTTTAAGTTGTTGAGTACACTTCTGCGATGGTAACAGGCGAAATAAAATATTTATAACACTTATTGGGAGCCTGGTGCCCAAATATTGTGTTGAGTTGTTTTTACTCATATAAGCTATATTAAAATTGAAAATCTTTAATTCTACTATTTGGAATAATGGGAATTCGGAAAGTTGTTAATTACACTACCACGATGGTGCAGTCTTAACTGGTGTGTAAGAGTCTTGGAATTGCTGGCATAGAATTGCAGACACTATGCTTTTCTGATAGGCAATTGTATTTGACCTGCTTTAAGATAATGTACTCTTTTACTTCATGAAAATAGACAAAATTCAATGGAAAAGACGTAAACAAGGTAAGGGTTAGCCTGACAGGACGTAACAAAACAGCGAACGTTTCGGCAAAGAGCCTTTATCAACGAACATACAAGACAAAAACAAAACGAAAATAAAAATAAAAATTAAAAAATGAAAAATGAAGGAACTTAGCTGCGGAGAAATCCAAAGTATCCAAAAAGAAGTGAAACAGAGAGATGACAGAGCGATTATATATAGGAAAGCAGAGAGTGGGCGGGGCAACCGCCTAGGTGGACAAAGAAAAGACCATATTCATCCCATGTGGTGCAATGGTACCGTGACTTTCTATTAATCTGTTTTCAATCTGGACTCTCGTGGGTGTGTTTGTGCACGAGACAATAGCAGTGACTGCCAGGTCCTTGACACCCATATGGTCGCGTCCATTGAAGTGACGGGAGACGGGACACTGTTTATATTGTGTAATCGCCCTAATATGTTCAGACATTCGGCACGACAAAGATCGTCCCGTCTCTCCTATGTATTTCAAAGGACAGCGCTTACACACAATGGTGTAGACAACGTTGCGGCTAGCGCAGGTGAAACCATCCTTAATCATAAATAGCCCCTTAGGGAAGTTTATCTGTTCGGCTTGCACAACAAAAGGACATGTCTTACACCGAGGTCGGCCGCATGGTATAGTACCCAGGTGATTGGGTGATGTTGGGAGGCGGGTGCGAACCAGAAGATCACGTAGGTTTCTGTCCCTCCTAAATACAATTAGGGGTGGGGTGGAGAAAATGTTGTTCGTCTCAGGGTCCGCAAGGAGGATAGTACGGTTCTTCATGAATATTTCTTTGGCTTTGATGTTGTGTGGATGATAAGTAAGAACAAGCTTGCTCCTTTGGTTGGTATCACGGGTGCGTGGTAAAAAGGCGTCGGCACGAGTGAAGTTTTTGACCCGCTGAAGCGCATGTTGAAGCGTGGCTTCAGGATATGACCTTTGTCTAAAAAACTCCACCATTTCCAAAGCCTTTTCCCAAAAGTCCTCCTGAGATTGGCACAGTCTACGGAGTCGAAGAAGTTGAGAAAAGGGAATGGAGTCCTTACAAGTTTTGGGATGAGAAGAAGGGTAGAGAAGATAACAGTGGCTGTCTGTGGGTTTGAAGTAGGCTGAAGTGAGGAGGCAGTTTTTCTGGAGAGTTACAGTGATATCAAGGAAATTGACAGAGAGTTCAGAAATTTGGTAGGTGAACCTAATGGATGGGTGGAAGGAGTCAACAAAGTTAATAAAAGTGTCCAGTTCACTTCGCTCCATATTAGTCACCCCGATACCGTCATCTATGTACCTCTTGTAGAACTCAGGGAGGCGACCAGTGTATTCCTGTTCCACTCTGTGTTCAAAGTGGCCCATAAACAAGCAAGCATAGTCCCATTTTTGTCCCCATAGCGACCCCACTGATTTGGTCAAAGAACTGGCCATTGAACTCAAACGAGTTGAGGGTTAGAACTAATTCAGCCAGCCGTAGTAAGGCGTGTGTGGGTATACTGGGGTGGGGTTGCCTGTCCAAAAAGTATTGCACAGCCAGAAGGCCATCATTGTGGGGAATAGATGTATAAAGGGAAGATACATCAAGGAGGAATAGATAATGTTTTGTGTCTGGATTGATGGTGAGTGACTCAAATGTCACTAATGCATGATTGGTATCTTTAATGTATGTAGGGAGTGATGCCACTAAGGGTTGAAAATAGACAGCACAGTACGCTTCTACAGAAAACCTCATTTAAAACCCGTGAAAAGCCGGGTACTTGCCTCTAGAAATCAATACATGTTTAATATATACGGGCTACACCAATACGGACCCGGGTCCTAATAGCCACTACGTTAAAAAGACTTAAAAATGTGTATTTTTCTTTGAAGAGTGACCTCTTATTATTATTGTTTAACCTGTCCAAGACAGAGAAATAATTAAATTAAAAATTCTTTTAAAAAATTAAATTGGTATAAAGATACGGATTTTAAAAAAAAACAATAAAAAAATAAATTAATTTAAAAAAAAAAAAACGCTCTTCTTCAAATGCCAATGAACTTAACAAAATAAAATGTCTCATGTCTACATACAAAATAAAAGCGTTGGTAGGGTGCACGCATGTTCACTATCCAATTTAATTTATTGCATTTTTTTCCCCGGGACTGTTCAGTGGAATGTCATCTCCCTGAAGATGCTTCGCACTAGTAACATTTTCGTGTGTACTCTCAATCATTTTGCTCAGAAGACACACTTTATATGCTTGATGCATAATTGCATGTTGATAGATTAACACATAATTCTTGTGAGTTCACATGTTGTTTCTGTCTTACAGGCACTCCTTCTATACAAAAGATAATTGCGTCTACAGACCATACCGGTCTGTTGGCAAGTGATGCAGCGTTCACAGGCCCCTGCTATGATGGTTCCACGTATTACCCTGGTGCTTTTATTTCCATAACTAGTGTTAGATACCCAATCGGAGCTGGGTGGTCTCAGGGACACCCTAGGCCCCGGGAACAAATACTTGCCTTCACCTGAATTCGAGCCCGTGACCATCGGATACGTCAGCCGAGCACGCATGCCACTCGACCACCATGTTTCATAATTAACTAGTACCCATACTGTTGATTTTCTGTGGTAGGCGCCCATTTTTTTTTATTTTGTAGACATGGGAATTTAAAATAAAAAAAAACACTACTATAGTGACGGCAGTTTAAGGATCACAAGTGGGGAAAGCTGTGGGTATCGTGTGTCGGCACTATTTCTCTATAAATTGGTGGACAGCATTCTATGAAAAATTGTTAATGTAATACTGGTGCTCTTAAAAATATGCTTAACTTTTTTATTTAATCTGAATATTTGCCCTTGTTATCATTAATAGAGATGATGCGATTTTAATAAGAGTGAAGTAGAAGAAAGACCCATCATTTAGCGCAGTGCCTCTCAAAATTTTGGGGTAATGACACACTAAGAATATTTGTGAATTTTCGCGATACACGAAAATAATTTTAACTTATTTTATTAAAAAAGATAATATTTTTTTTTTACATATTACTAATTACTGTGATGCACATTACTGTGATATATCAGTGTGATGGATGTGCCTGCTAAAGGGAACACATCATATTCCATCGGGGCTCCAAAGTTGACAAGCAAACGCACAACTCATCAACTGTAAGGAGTCTCTCTCGTTTGTTGGAATTGATTTCAGTTAATGCCAAAAGCCAAATTCACAGAACGAAGAAGATGAAAATGGCAACAGAGTTTTAACTGCTTTCAAACTGACTAAAGGATAGAATTTCATGATTGCAAGCCAGAATTCTTTTCAAGTCGTGTTTGTGAACGTTGCTTGATATACTTTTTTGTGTCGTAATTTGATCAGCTACTCCCCCTCTTCGGTCAACAAATTGAGTTCTTCACTGACTACTATTACAGGAAAAATACACCTCTAGAAAGAATGAAAAAAAGAAAATGACGTACACATATGCCAAACGAATCTAACGTCCTTGCCCACGTGAAACACACGTTATTATTAATTTCGTTGTTGATTTATGTAACAAACAAAAACTTCTTCTTCTTTTTTTTTTTTTTTTTTTTTTAAAATTCATAACTTTAGAGATCAGAACCCTAGCAATTTTAAATATTTTTTTTTACTAAATCTCGTGACACACCTTGAAATCTCTCATACACACTAATGTGTCGCGACACAAAGATCTTATCTTATCTTAGATATACAGACGCTCCTTCTATGCAGAAGATAATTGCGTCCACAGACCATGAGAGATGATCTGTTGGCAAGTGATGCAGCGGTCACAGGCCACGGCTATAGGGGTTCCACGCATTACCCCAGCCGCCTAACTATTGTCTAGTTAGGTACCCATTCGGAGCTGGGTGACTCGGGGACTCCTCAGGCCGCGAGAACAAATCCTCACCTTCGTGTGGATTCGAACCCGTGACCATCGGTATGACAGATTGAGAAACACTGGTTTGCGGCTGGGGGGTGAGTAAAATTTATCAAAGAAGGCGAACTTATTTGATACACAGTATTAGAAAAGATAGCTACGTGAGACAGAATGCGCACATGTGTGACAACCAAAATCTTAATAACCAAATAACTTAATTGATGATTTGAGGATAGTAAATTATGGGCTAAAAAAGCGGGGACTTTTCCCGCAAGTGTTAGAATCTAGAATTCTGAATTTAATATTTAAATTGTATCGAAACGTCTCCTGTGCGTTATGTCTCTCTTAGCTAATTTATCATCTAAATACCGTTTGTGGTACGGGTGAATTGAAATTGAGAACTGTAAATTTTAATTCATAATTAATTATTAGCAGTAGAGTTAAAAAGAGAACTTATTATTAAAGCTAGCTCTCCTGACATGAAAAGACTAAAATACATTGTAATAAACAATATGGCGTACTCATTCGGAAAGAGACTGTGAAGAACACGTTAATATTATTAATGCTCAATCAAAACGGTTACCTTGCTTTTAGAATAATAAATGCTTAATGGAAATTAATTTAGCTACTTTATATATTATATGGCTATATTGATTGTGACGCTGTCATAGCGAGTGAATTCTTTAATTCATGTTGTATTCATGTCGACTCCTTGCCCTTGCAGAGTCAGAGTACTCAGACTCAGAGCCTCACAATTATTACAATACAATACATTGAATTATTGAATACAATCTTACTTACAATTACAATGTTACTCAATGTACAAGTTGAAGTTGGCTTGCATTAGTTGCAAGGCTTGCTTCCGCCTACCTACGATTTATCGCTTATAACTTATGCTAGTCAGCCCGACTAATATATTAGTAATTAGTAATACTAGTCTAATTCTAATATAATAAACTATCACTTTCTTGCTATCCCTTTGTCATTTGACAATGTCAACTATTTACTTATGTCAGATTTTAGTTACTCTTACTAAATTAAAATAAGTTATAAGTCATGACAAGTATTCTCACACTCACAGTTTACAGCCTCCCCTGCAGCTTCCTTTTGCACAACCATTAAGCCTAAGCACCAAGCGGGTGGAACTATGAAATGCACAGATCCACACACATATTTTTGGATCTTTTTCATAAACTTGGGTATGCCCAGGCTGTCTTATTGACTAGTAGACCTCGTGTCTATAGCCTACAAACTTTTCCTGGTCTGTCAAGCTTCTTTGATATTAACTCAATAGCTTCTGAAGGGCTACTTCCGTATCCATTACATATTTCAGACAAAAGGGAAGCAAATTCGTTAAGTTTTTTTATTCCAATAGATAAAAAAAAAAATTATATTATTTTCTAAAGATATTCGCTTATCTTAAAAAATAAAATGATTAACGCATCCAGGAATGAATTAAGTTTAATAAGAATATAACATGCAATGCAAAATAATGACAATTACAGACAGATATCGTGATTTTCTGCACCTCTGGGGAATACATGCTTGATAGAGCCGCGTCAAACTAATTCACTCATGGATTGAACATGAAACAAGATAAAAACATGATCTGGTAATTTTTATTAAAATCTCATAGAATCACATAATAGCTGGAAGTCTCGTGGAAAGCGACATTTTGATTTGATTTTTAAATAAAAATACGAGACTGCGCCACTATGCGAACAGACTCATTTGGACGCATCCATACAGATCCCTGTAAGGACGCATCAGGAGCTAATGAGTTAAGGGCTTATGAAAATGGAAGCCAGAATCAGATCAATAGACAATAGAATATAAATGGAGAAATTAAATTTAAAAATTATTAGAAATAGGAGATAAAAAATTATAAACCCTTAGATTAGTGCCCTAACCATGTAAGAATGTATGTTAATTTTTCTGCCATGTGTATCAGTAAAGTAAAATCCTAATGAGGCTAATGGTATCCTCAATTGTCATTACCCATAGAAAGACCTTTCAATTGAAAGTAATACCAAAGAGAATAGTTGTGTTTCTTCAATTATTGACAAAAAATTAGGTTTGAACAGCTTCAGTTTGGGAAAAAAAACTTGGGAAAAAAAACAATGTTCACATTTGTAATTTGTTCCAAAAATTATAATAAATGTCATAGATATTCTGAAATAATTTACATTTTCAAAACATGTCACCAACAAAATATCTATTTTACATTTTTAACCAACATTTGTAAAAACAAAAGAAAGAAATTTTTTAGTAAATGCTTCTTCTAGATCTGATTGATACCAGAGAAAAAGATACGGTTTAAAATGGTTAACCAGTTCTAAAATCAGGAAAGGTCCTGTTTCAACTGGACTGGTTGATTGTAACTTCAATTTATCCTTATTGACGTATTACTTGGAGTTCATATTTTTGTGTGTCATATCAGTCTAATCTTGAAACAACCATTTAAATTTCAGTTTAAATAAAATTCTTGCGATTAAACAAAAGAAAAACAGTAAGACATTTAAATAAATTTTCATATCACTGTTACTCCTTAGTTAGGATCATGTTTTTTGTTAATTGATTCGCACACTACGCAAGAGAGGTAAAAACCGGCGACATGGGGAGTGAGTTATGCTAATTTTGTTATACACTCATGTGGGTTATACCCGTCTTTTTTTAAAAACAGTTTACCACTCCTCAAAAGCAACCATAGAAAAAAATTAAACCTTACATGTAGTGTTGTTTAAACAAGGAGTATTTTTTGCCATATCAGTGATAAGTCAGTCTGTCATCAGTTAGAAAATGACTAGAGTGACATTTTTTTTTTTAATATGATGAATAATAAGTGTAAGCTGATCCACAGTACTTATGTCAGGAGTTAAATTAATAATAATTCCATAATCCCTGAATGTGTTCCTTTAGGAAGACCAAAAAAGTAAAGGCCAATGCAGCCAACGTACTTTCCATTGTTAGGACAGTTCTATCACAAAAAGCCCATAATTAAGCAAGAACTCTGATCATAGCAACTATTCTCTTTTGGACATCACTCCAGTATTCACACAGTTTTTGCTTCTTCTTCTACAGTTCTTTGTCAATTCTAGTTATATACTGGTGTTGTCCTTCAAGGTAGTATATCTTATATCTTCTTATATCTTAGATATACAGACTTCCTTCTATGCAGAAGATAATTGCGTCCACAGACCATGAGAGATGATCTGTTGGCAAGTGATGCAGCGGTCACAGGCCACGGCTATAGGGGTTCCACGCATTACCCCAGCCGCCTAACTATTGTCTAGTTAGGTACCCATTCGGAGCTGGGTGACTCGGGGACTCCTCAGGCCCCGAGAACAAATCCTCACTTTCGTGTGGATTCGAACTCGTGACCATCAGTATGACAGTCGAGAGCGCTACCTCTCGGCCACCACGTCCCACATTCCAACATTCTTGACATATTAACACTAATTTAAGTTAGGGGGAATAAAAGCGCAGCAAAAAAAGTAATGCACAAAGTTTATATGACATTTACTGAAACAGGAAAAAGAAGAGGAAACAGCTGACAATGATTTAAAAACATAAAATAATAGTTATTAAGTCGGGTCAAATATACATGTTAAACTTTGATGCACAGTTTGAAGACTGGGAATGACTATTAACTTTAAATTTAAGCTTTTATAAGCATGAAAAGATATTAAAGGAACCATTGTCTTATGTTGAATATTGATTGTGTTGATAATATCTAAGTGGAATTAGAGGGTAATGCAGTTACACATAGCCAAAACTATACACATAAGCTATCTGGTCAGCTTAGTCTCAGCTTACATTGTGAACCTAAGTTTGATTATTGTTTTTTTTTTACCAGTAACTGAATCAGACATACTTAATAAGTTACTTTGCCCAGAAAATCTTTGATAGCTGGAGTTTCTCTCTCAAGGTGCTGAAAGTAATGCCATTTTCTCTATTTATTATCTTGTGAAGTTTAATACTCAGCTTCTATCTGTCATTTGATTTATTTTTGTCTGCAGAGTAATGTATCCATGACCTGCAAACCACTGAAACTGTTACAATGCTCTAAACTGAGCTTCTGGTTTTCAACTTTGATATTATCATCCATTGTATCCCATGCCCTGTTTGATGACAGCAGTAGCTCTTATTCATGCTTTAATGCTGCAACAAGGATGGCCAAAGCAAGTTCAGTAGAGGCTAGCTGTGTTGTAGATGCTAATCCTGGCTTGGAAGATGCATGCCCAAGCACCACTGTAGAACCTGGTGTCTGGTCAGGGCAGCATATTCGTAGTCCATTAGCTAGAGCTGTGTATAATAAGCTTAAGGAAGATGAAAGAAATAAGAATGACAGGCACGTATATGTAAGTATTTAATCCCGCACGCAAACTTAAACAGCAAACACTGGGCATTATTATTTGATTTTTTTATAAGCTGATAGTTTTGTATTGTTTTTTAAATTAAATGGTTCAAAAATGTATGCTACACTAATAATGATCTGAATATTTTGTATACATTCAAATTATTGGCTCTAAGAAGAAAATAGAAAGCAATGGAAATACAGTAATTTAGTAGTCAAAATAAAGTAATATTTTCATTTAACAGACAGTAGCTATTGATGCACAGCAAAACATTCAAATTATTGGCTCTAAGAAGAAAATAGAAAGCAATGCAAATACAGTAATTTAGTAGTCAAAATAAAGTAATATTTTCATTTAACAGACAGTAGATATTGATGCACAGCAAAACCAAATGAAGAATGCCAGAATAAAAATCAGGAACATCTTAATTCAAAGTTATTAAATATAAAATATTTTTTTGCTCACATTTTTCTCTTTGACTTCTTAGCAGCTTAAATTGCTTCAGACCTTCATGCTTATTTGCAGATATGGGCTGCTTTCTTCAGTAAGAAAAGAAAAGTAAATTAACACATTCTTTTCTAGTTTCTTATATAATTATACGTCGTATCATTTTGATCCCCAGTGGTATCGTGTTATAACTGAACGTCTCTCAGATGACCTGCAGACCAAATTCATACAATTTGACCAGGATGAAGGAGCTGACCAGTTCCTAGAAAACTGCCTGGACAAGTCCAATCAAGTGCTCACACAGCTCTTCTACTCACTGGCCAGACCAATACTCAACTTTTTTATGACACAGACTTCTATTAATGGGTATTTTGAACATTAACATCTCTCTCTATTAATGGGTATTTTGAACATTAACATCTCTCTCTCTATTAATGGGTACTTTGAACATTAACTCTTAAAGTGCCAGAAGGTTTTCAATAAACTTTCGCCTCAGTCCCGTAAGGATTTCCCGTATTACGATCAACCGATTATGAAATTAAAAAATTTGCGTAAAATCCATTTATAATATTATTGTCATACTGACTTCATTTTTAAGGCTAAGAATGGCTATTTTACGCATCCAAAAGACCGTACTGAGTTTGAAACAATATTTACCTGTAGCTTAGTACTATTATTTTAGTAATAAAGTATAACGAAAACGTATCTTCGAAAAAAAACCCGTTAAAACTACCGAAAAACATCGCGAATCGAGCGATAAAACTAGTGCCGGCAACGGCCGCCATTGCCGGAAGTCAAATACATCGTTTTTCAAGCATTGAAGAGTTTTTACTTTCCGAGATCTCATTTCTAACGAGATTTGTATCTAGGGACGCATTACGACGCTTTAGGGATAGCGGGAAGAGACGCATTACGACGCTTTGCGACTTTAAGAGTTAACATCTCTCTCCATTAATGGGTATTTTGAACATTAACATCTCTCTCTATTAATGGTTAATTTGAACATTAACATCTCTCTCTATCAATGGGTACTTTGAACATCAACATCTCTCTCTATCAATGAGTACTTTGAACGTTAACATCTCTCTCTATTTATGGGTACTTTAAACATTAAAATCTCTCTCTATCAATGGGTACTTTGAACATCGACAGTTCTCTCTATCAATGGGTACATTGAACATCGACAGCTCTCTCTATCAATGGGTACTTTGAACGTTAACAGCTCACTCTATCAATGGGTACTTTGAACATTAATGTCTCTCTTTATTACACAGAATTCTATCAATGGGTACTTAGAACATTAATATCTCTCTCTATCAATGGGTACTTTGAACATTAACATCTCTCTCTATCAATGGGTACTTAGAACATTAACATCTCTCTTTATGACACAGAGTACTATTGGTACTTTTACTTTGAATATTAACACCTCTCCTTATTATTCCAATTTTTGTTTTGTTTTCGTACTTTGAATTCACATCTTATAAAAAATAAATACCATCAAACTCTGACCATTATAACTACTTCATGCCATTGAAAGGAACTAAAATTTTATTTGAATTATGTCATAAGTAAAATAAATTTCAGGACTCAAGTTCTATAGGTACTATTTGTATTAGGGTTGATAGCGGTTAACCGGTTAGCCAGTCCTCAGTTTAGGACCAGCCATCTTTATTCAGGACCGCGTAACAAACATAAGAAAAAAAATTAGTGGAAACGTAGTGAAAAAAACAACACAAGCCGTAACGGTAAAAGCTATACCACGATCCAGCTGACAAGTAGGTTGGCATTCAAGCCTTCAGTCTCCTAGCTGTAAGCGTGCGTACATGACGCATTATAGCCTTGCTTCACTTAAGTTCACAACTAATAGTACTAGTTACTGCTAAGGAATGATTTTTTAAAAAAATTTGCTTAGTTGTTGAGGCTGTAACTGTATGAGAGCTAACACAGTGCGCGTTTGATGTCAACAACGGTCAAGGCCGAGGCCGTTTCTATTTAATTTATATTAATTATAGTCTGTTTCTTATAACGACAAAGACAAAGAAAGCTATAAAAGCATATGACCCCGTGACCTATCAGCATTTTCTGATCACCGGTTTATAGTCTGTTTCAGGCATTCAAAAAACGTATCAGCGCACGCCGCTTAGTGAAGTACATATACCTATATTACGATAGGTATTTGAAAGACGTAGCAAAGATACCGGGCAATTAATCGGCCTACAAGTTTGAGTTTGGTCTTTTAGTGACAGTTTTCCTGCTAGTCAAAGGCATATGATTATATCATTAATAGTACGGCGAGTGTGGCTCAAATCCTATTTGAACAGAAAAAACGGGAAGGGGAAACGTGTGCGCCGCAAAATTCAATTATTCTGGCGAGTTGACGATTAAAAAAATTCTGCTGTTTATTTCTTCTTCAATGGACAGTGTATTTGAGACCTTGGATCCCAAGTAGGTGAAGCTGTCCACAACCTCCAAGTTTTCATTATCGATATTTATGGTAGGAGGAGGTCGAGTGTCTTGGGGCATGATGTTTGTCTTTTTCAAGCTGATTTGCAGAACAAATTCTTTGCAGGCAATGGAGAAGCTTGACACGAGTTGTTGCAAACCAGATTCTGTATGTGCTGTTAGTGCCGCATCATCCGCAAATAGTAGCTCTCGAATTAGGACATCCATCGTTTTGGTCTTGGCTCGGAGGCGAGCAGTGTTGAAAAGTCCTCCATCAGCTCTGGTATGTAACCAGATTCCCTCACTGCTATCCTTGAATGCGTATCGAAGAAGTACTGAGAAGAATATTGCGAAGAGTGTTGGTGCGAGTACACAACCTTGTTTAACTTCGCTGCTGACAGGGAAGGCCTCTGACTAAGCTCCATCGAACTGCACTGTGCCAAGCATATTTTCATGGAACTGTCTGATGATGGCAAGTAGGTGAGGGGGACAGCCAATTTTTGCCAGTATTTGGAATAGCCCGTTGCGACTGACTAAGTCGAAGGCTTTTGTAAGGTCCACAAATGCAATGTATAGTGGCATCTGCTGCTCTCTGCATTTTTCCTGGAGCTGTCGTATGGAGAACACCATGTCTATGGTAGACCGACTGGACCGGAAACCGCACTGAGATTCTGGATAGACACGGGATGCTAGGCTCTGTAAACTTGTTAGTATATCGCGGGCAAAGGTCTTTCCTACAATACTAAGGAGTGAAATGCCGCGATAATTATTGCAATCACTCCTATCACCTTTGTTTTTATATAGTGTCACTATATTTGCATCCTTTAGGTCTTGGGGGATGTAGCCCTGTTCCCAGCAGAGGGACAGAATCTGGTGCAATGATTGGAGTAAAGCTGTCTTGCCACTCTTTAGAACCTCTGGTGGTATTCCATCATTCCCAGGCGCTTTTCCACAAGCTAGACTGTCAATTGCTTTGCTCAGCTCTTCCTGTGTGGGCACGACATCAAGTTCTTCCATGAGTGGCATATCTGGGATGTCATCTAGAGCGGTGCTGGAGACTGTGGTAACTGTTAAATACAATTCCAGATAATGTTCAACCCACCGTTTTAGCTGTGCTGCCTGGTCTTGAATAATTTCTCCA
>MUZC01000167.1:329217-341876 GCA_002072015.1 Radix auricularia | reverse complement strand
CCGCCCCCCCTCCCCGTTTTTTAAAAACATAATGTCTCTTCTTGTAGTGTAGGTACAACCAGGACTGGTCTTAGGCTCCTGCAACCAATGCGGTCGCAGAGGGCCCCGCGCTTTCATAGGCCCAACCTCTTAATTTTCACTTAATTTCCTTATTAATACATTATCCCTCTCCAAACTGGGGCACTCGCAATCCATTTCGCATACTAAGCTGCATAGGGTCCCGTAATAGCTAAGACAGGCCCTTGTACTGCCATAAAAACCTGTATCCTTTCTTTTTTAATCTCGAACAATTCTCTATCAATGGATATAAAGAAATTTATTTGATATTCAAATTCTTCATTAAGTAGGCTAGATGGTATTATACACAAATATTTTTTTTTGCAAGGACAGGTAACTCATCACCGCGTTGTTTTATTTTCTTTTATAATTATATCTATTGATAAAAACATTTCTCGTCGTACTTCTTGCTCTAGAGATAGAAACACGTCATCTGAATTTTCCCAAATCATATTTTTTCCATTTTAACTGATGGTTCATTGAATCCCTCCAACTCTACCAATGTTTCCTTTAGAGCTGCGTGATTGCGCTGGGGCGCGCAGGAAATTTTGTAAAAGATTGCATAAAAGATGGGTGATTTGCAAATTTGCACACGAGTTGTAGTTTGTTTTGTTTTTTGGAGTGTTTTTCACACTGACCAACGAACTTTAGAGGGAACATTGATTACTACCACTACCTAGAGACAATAAATATCAATCAAGCTGCTGGGCCTGAATAACATGACATGACGTTATGTCATTGTTGCTGACATTGTGCTTGAATATTCGCTTTTCTTTTGAGTATGACGAATGCATTAACATAAGTTTGAAGTACATTTAAGTTAACAAAAGTGTGCTGTTGGGAGGCAAGTCATTGTAAAATGAGGTGCATGGATGGTTGCTAGGGTGCATTGCGTTTTGAATAGTGGACATGATCGCGAAAATGATCGATGTTTGGAACGGATATCCGTCGTACCCACTTGAAAATTTCGACGGTTACCCGGACAGCTTTTTTCAATAGTATTGACATACTTAGTTACACTACTTTAGTCTAGAATTACACTATACACGTATTTAAATGACAAATAATTAATTTACAACTTGCTTATTTTCAATTTGAAAATAAGGCTTGGGGGGGGGGGGTTTGTAACATCATACCTGAGGGGTTCTAAGTTTTTATGACAAAGTGTGACGAGTGGGGAAGGGGCATGGTTACAAAGCGGACAAAATCGTGTGACGTCATTTATAAACGGCCACTATGTTACCTTAAAAAATGAAATATTTTCAGTCTTCACAAAAACCTTAATTTAATAATTTTCTATAAAATAGACGTATTCAAATTATTTAAACATTACTTTAATTGGATAGGTAAAATATTATTAATGAAAAACACAAATTATGTGTGCTACTTAAATGCAATAAAAAAAATAATTTAAAACAAACCAACTTACCCTAGAATATTTTTCTGAGAACTGAAACAGCAAGATAATTACTCAATGAAATTTAACAACAAAATTTGAACCACGATGCCGTGTAGGTACTTGTTCACTCATTCTGCGCATGTCGAAAATCCACGCAATAACTGTCGTGGCGATATTAATAGTATATTCAACCCAGTGGTGGTGTGTCTTGTTTTGAGTGTGTATGTGTGAGTGTGTTGTTTTCTTTTCTAAGCTGTGTCTGTGACGTATACCGCTTAATTTTCCAAACAAATCGATACTGCTTTTGAGCGATTTAAAATTACTGAACGATTATTTGTTAGTAATAAGTACCAGTATGTAATCAAACAAATGTTTTACGAATCCGTTAATTAAGACTCGATAGTACGAATATTTTTCTTTCACCCGGGCTTTCCCTTTTCAAAAGAAAAAGGGGGTTTTCGGAAATGGCAGTACTTTTCAAATGCCCACAAGTGCCGCCCTTAAAACGCGTGCCGCCCGGGGCGGGCCGCCCCCACCGCCCCCCCCTAGCTACGCCACTGCACACACACACACATACACTACTAAATGATGGGATGAGTCTGTTCCTCTTCTGTTTTTGTTGTTAAATTGATGTTTAAAAAAAACAAGACATCGCTCAAAAAGGTCACAGCATTGTAAAGGAATTCTTCCCTGGTTTGAAATCTTCAGATCGCATTTCACAATAATTTGTATCTAATTTCACTTAGCAATATAATAATATTATTTGCAGCACATGGTTACAGATGATCACTTGATAGTCTTAATACTCTTTTTTTTTTCTCTGTTTTTAAAGAATTTTTATAAGTTCAGTAAACCTCAACTATATTTGTTAACAATAATGCACGTTGTGCAATTGAAGCAAACGTCAATCCTAGTTAAAAATTTAAAGTAACTTTCATGTGGTTTCTATTAAATACTGGTAATGACAGTGTTATAGCACATTTATATATGTATGCGTTTGTGTGATATAGCAAAGATAGTCATAAATAAAGAATTAAATTTGATTCGTTACTATTAATAAATTCACTGTATTATATACAAAATTAATATTATAATTTATTGTAATTGTAGGAAAAATATTTTAAAATGTATTTGCTTTATGTCCCAGCAAACATCCTTATTCTCTCTTATAAATTGTTTCTTTAAAAATTATTTTTTAACATATTTTATTATTCATTTCAAAAGTTAGGTTTCAAGTGGCTTCCAAGGGATGAATTCCTACATTCAATACTGAACTGTATACACTATAAATGCCTTTAACTTAAAAAAAAATACTCTTCACCTCAGCAATTGGATACTATCATTGCTGAGAGAAAGAGTTGCTTTATGAAAATACATGTTAGGCAGATGCTTAAGTTGTGCGATTATAATTAAATCCAAGGCCTCTTTTTTCCATCTGGCCATAAATGTGGCTGCTTTATTTTTTTCAATATTCTTTTCATTTCAGTTAAATTAGTGGCGAAGCCAGGGGTGGAGAGAAGGTTTGTGGGTCGCGCCACGTAACAATATCTCACATGGCAACACCAAATCAATTATTTAATGCATTTTGGGAAGTTATAAAGATTGACCCGCTCATAATGAATTTTGATTTTTTACAACTTGTACAGTAGTTGTGTTGATTGTGAAAGGCTGGGGTTGGTGTTGCCATTTCATGCAGGCACATTAAGTGGAGGCTATTAAGTTTGCGCTCATGTGATGTATAAGTGGTCCGTACCTCGCTCCCGTATAGCAGCGTACACATGACGTACGCTCGATAGACACACATTTGGATTTCTCCATTAGCTTGTGGTTTTGCGAGACCAGTTTATTTAGTTTAGAAATTGTGGCAGCTGCCTTGCCAATTCTACAGTTTATTTTGTCCCCAATGGACAATGTGTTGGAGAATTTGGACCCCAAGTAAGTGAAGCTGTCCACAACATCCACGGTTTTTTTTGTTTTTTTTTTGTCGATATTGATGGTAGGAGGATAACTTGTGTCTTGGGCCATGATGTTTTTCTTTTTTCAAGCTGATTTGCAGACCAAATTCTTTGCAGGCGTTGGAGAAGCTTAACACGAGTTGTTGCAAACCAGTTTCTGTGTGCACTATCAGTGCCGCATCATCCGAGAAAGAGTAGATCACGAATTAGGACATCTGTTGATTTGGTTTTGGCTTGGAGGCGGGCAGTATTGAAAAGTCCTCCATCAGCTCTGTTGTGTAACCAGATTCCATCACAGATGTCCTTGAATGCGTATCGAAGCAGTACAGAGAAGAATGTTGCAAACAGTGTTGGTGCGAGTACACAACCTTATTTTACTCCGCTGCTGACTGCATGGAAAGGCTTCTGACGTGGTTATATCGAAGTGCACTGTGCCCGACATATTATCTTGGAGCTGTCTGATGATGGTGAGTAGGCGCGTGGGACAGCCGATTTTCTTTTCTGCAGGATTTGGAATAGCACTTTGTGACTGACTAAATTAAAGGCTTACGTAAGATCCACAAAGGCAATGTGAAGTGGCATGTGCTGCTCTCTGAATTTTTCCTGGAGCTGCCGTATGGAGAACACCATGTTTATGGTAGACCGAAGAGGCCGGAAACCACACTGAGATTCTGGATAAACTCGGAAAGCTAAACTCTGTAATTGCGTTAGTACGACACCGACAAGGACCTTTCCTACAATACCAAAAAGTGAGATGCCGCGATAGTTATTGCAGTCACTTCTATCGCCCTTATTTTTATATAGTGTCACTATATATTTGCATCAATTAGGTCCTGAGGGATGTAGCCCAGTTCCCAGTAGAGGGTCAGAAGCTCGTGCAAAGGTTTTAGTAAAGTTGTCGTGCCACTCTTTAGAGCTTCTGGTGGTATGCCATCATTCCCAGGGGCTTTTCAACAAGCTAGGCTGTCAATTGCTTTGCTAAGCTCTTCCTGTGTGGGCACGACATCAAATTCTTCTATGGGCGGCATATTGAGGATGTTATCTAGAGCTGTGCTGGAGACTGTCGTAACTATTACATACAGTTCAAGATAAAACTCAACCCACCTTTTTAGCTGCGCTGCCTTGTCTTGGATAATTTTTCCACTCTTGGACTTTTGTTGAGTTGGGGGGGGGGCAACTTTGCACGTCAAAGGGCCAGTTGTTTTTTTAAATATATTTTCTTACATGGCTTTGGCATTCCCCATGTCTGAAGCTGACTTTATGCTGGAGCAGAGGTTAAGCCAGCAGGTATCGGCGCATTGACATGCGACCTTTTGGGCATGTGACTTGGCTGCTTTTAAGGTATGTAGCCTGTCGGGTGTAGGCTTTTCCTTGTACTACTTGTAGGCTCTAAGATATTTCCTTTTTGCATCAGTGACAGGTTTCATCTCGTCCGAATGTGCATCAAACCAGTCCATATTTTTGTGGGATTTTTTGTCAAAGGCATTTAATGCTGATATATATATCTTGTCTCTGAGCTCCATCCATTTGGAATCAATGGTTTCGTGTGAAGACATCTTTGAGAGACCTTCATCCATTTTGTCAGTGAACAGCTGCGTTTCACCTTTCATGTAGAAGATATTGATGCGTGGATATCCCTTTTTCTTTGTGTGGTACGAGTTTTTCCTCATTATTCGTACCTTGCTGGCTACAAGGGAGTGATCCGTGTCGCAGTCGGCACAGTGATAGCTGCTGGAGAATAGGACTCAAGCCAGCTGTGCCATTGGCACGATCGAGGGTGTCTCCAAGATACTTGATGCATATCCTTGCACTTGAAGAATGTGTTGGTTACACACAAGTCTAGGAGGTAGATTGTCTCGTCTTTGAGGAAGCTGGCTATTATCTGGTCTAAAGCTCCATAGCATTGTCCTTCTATTTCGGGTTGAACAGAGGGTTGGGACGCATGCACTAAGAATGATTGCTGGGCCCCAAGCTGTTCTGATTTTTAGGTGCGCCTGTAGTCTGCCTTGCCAGAAGAATGTGTAATTTGTTTCTTTTAGTGAGCCGTTGTCTGGGAGCCTAATTTCCTGAAGGCATGCGATGTCAATCTTCAGTCTGTTGAGCTCTGTATCAATTATTCATGTTTTCAATAAATCAAATATTTTGATTGCTTTTAGCTGTGGAAATTACTGTAGCGTCTGTAGCTCTACATCCGTTTCTAGGAAATACAACATTGTAATCCATGGCTGATATCACCTATGATCGTCATTCAATTATTAGAAATATCATTCAGATATTACTTTTATTTCTTTATTTTAAAATCCATAATAAAAACATGGACCCCAATTTCATTATTTTAAATTAAACCTTGCGGGGACCCCCTGACGTTAATTAAATCAAATTTAATTTGTAGACTTTCTCTACATGTTTTAGCTCTGTCAGAGAAATCAATCTCTTTTCTTAAGTAGCAAAATTATTTTAATTAAAATAAAATAATAATACACAATATTTTACGATGAATGAAAGGAGCATTATATTTTATTTGAAAAGGATGATTTCGTCTCGTTTTTAAAATATGAACTCTTATATAATTTCGACCATACAAGATCAAAAGTTACAGTCTTTGCCAATATATCTGGAATCAGCGTTTTTTAACAAATACTTTATTTAACATTAACTTAATAAAGCACTACAGGATTATTTTTAAGCAATATATAGAAACTTGTCAAAGTACAGCTTTAACAGAATCATCAGATCACTAATTGGGTTAAGAACCTATTTATTGCTGTAAACTTTTAGGTTAGTGAAATTGTAGGTGTTTCTGAGTATTTTGTCAGTCGATATTTTTTTTATATCTTAACTCTTCCCTTGTTAATGATTCTACCACGAGGTAGTGACCAACCCACCAGAATTCCATCTGCGAACCATGCCATGAATGTGGCGAGGCGATGATTCTTGATATTGTCAGCAGCATCCTTCCGTCTCGCAAGACGATGGTGCAAAGAAGTTCTGTGCTTCCCAATGTTTTGGCATTACTCATAGCTCTTCTGTCTATAGCCTCGTCCAGCCTATATACGCTCTTCGGCTACTATAAGTTCTCTTTGACAAATGTGCGCCTTTGTTTGGCAGTCTTGTGCTTCACACTCCCAGTCACTCGTGCATATTCTGCCTCCTTTCAAGTCCCTCTGGCAGACATCCTTAAATCGGAGACGTGGGCGACCTGTCTTCCTCATTTCGCTAACAGTTCTCCCTATAATATAGGAGGTCCTTGGTAATGCGACCAGGCTCCTTCTTTTCACGTGCCATCTTTGGCGTCTTTCACTAGGGGTACTTAAGTTTCGTTGGAGAGTATATTGTAAAGGTTGACCATACAATTGGTCTTCCATGGTTGACAAATTTTGCGCTCTGGTCGTTTTAGGGGTTATTTTATAGTGACCAAAAACGAGCTATTAAATCGTCGACTCTGTAAAGATTGGCCTAATCCTCCAACAAGGTTGCCACCATTAGCAACTTTATGCTACTCATTGATATTTACACCTTTCAAACGAAATACAGTTGGTTTAAAATAAAACTATTGGGCGCGACGAGGTCAGAGTTTCTCTTGAATGCAGATAAAACAGAACACAGTCCATGCTTCATAAAAGCAAACCGAGCTACAGTTAAAGATTCGGAAATACGACAAACAATATCGGGGAAGTCAAACAATGTTTCCTAAATTTTTGTCTTGTCCTACTCTGGTATTTTGCAGATCATTATTGTAAATAAAACACCTTTCCTACTTAAGAAATGAGTTAAACTTCTTTGACAAAGCTAAAACACCAATAGAATGTCTAAATACACATTCATCCATTTTTTACTATATATCCTCATGTTGTCAAAGGGGTATATTCTGGCTTGGAGGAGTATATTCTGGCCTAGGCCAGTTTAAACCCGGGTATATTCTGGTCAGGGATTTAATCTGGCCTGTTACACGGTAACCCTGGCGGTCCGTATGGACAACTTTGGGAACCACTGAACTAGACTCTCCAAACTTTTCTGCCCGAGGGCTGCATTAACTGTCACACAGCAGTTTGCGGGCCAACTACACACTAGAGGGCTGCATTAACTGTCACACAGCAGTTTGAGGTCCAACTACACACTAGAGGGCTGCATTAACTGTCACACAGCAGTTTGAGGTCCAACTACACACTAGACGGGCCGCATTAACTGTCACACAGCAGTTTGAGGGCCAACTACACACTAGAGGGTCGCATTAACTGTCAAACAGCAGTTTGAGGGCCAACTACACACTAGAGGGCCACATTAACTGTCAAACAGCAGTTTGAGGGCCAACTACAAACAGTTTGGTGGCAAGCTACAGGTAAAAATATTATCTTTTTAGACTAAAAAGCCTCCAGGGGCCGGATGAGAGGGCCTCAAATATTTCTTACGACTTTCTGTATGCCTGTGTCCTTATGTCTGCGAAGATTTTCAAAGCCAAGTTATGTCAAGAAAAAATGCATCTTCCATCAAGGACAGTCTTCTTCTTCTTCTTTCTCAATATTGAATATTGAGTTTTGTGTGCCACGAGTTATGCGCCAATTGGCCCGTGGTCTCCGACTTCAGCCTGCTTTATTTTCTGGATTTGCTTCCATAGCCTTTGGTCAGCCAAGGCCATCTGCAAGGCAGCAGATGTTTTTTGGAAAGTGATGCAGCGTTCGCATGCCACGGCTAAGGGTTCCACGCATTACCCCGCCGCTTTTTGCCCATTGGGAGCTGGGTTGAACTCGGGGACGCCCTAGGCCCCGGGAACGAGTCCTTGGCTTCCCATTGATTCGAGCTCGTGACCATCGGGGCGTTAGTCGAGCGCGCTTGCCACTCGACACCCGCGGCCCCCAAGGACAGTCAAATCATTCTGATCTGTCTCTACAATCAATAAAAGTTGCTTGATCACGGGATATTCATTTGAAAGAAGTTTTATGAGTTCATTAAAATTTGCCAAGATTTTCAGATTTGAAGACCATGATAGAGCATTTTCAATTAAAAATTAAAGTAAATTTAACATAGCAGATTTTAAAATGTTTATTTCATTCACAGTTTCCGGAATTAGAAAATTAAAAAATCTAATTTACCCTACTGAAATAATCTAAGGGGTTTGGTTTCCGGCTTCGGCAAATCCGGAATCCTGCCATTTTTACAAATCCGGCTCCGGCAGAATTACATATCATAAATCCATTCAAATCTGGCTGGCCGGTAGAGCCAAAATATATATAAAATAGCTCGGCTCCGGCTCCAGTAAATCCGGTCATTTTTATAAATCCGTCTCCGGCTCCAGCCGGATTTCATTTTATAAATCCGGATAAATCCGGATCATGTCGGATTTCAAAATTTTGAAAGGCACACTTTAGTGTATGTGTGTCTATAGATGCACTCATGAGTCTCTTTAGGTGCTCTTGCTCTTTAAATAAATAACACGCTAGCGTCGGAAATGTAGTGACATTGTTTACAATTAACACAATACGTTAAGACGCGTACACGACACATTCAAGCTCTTCAATCAATAGTAAAATAAGAAGACAGGAAACAATTACTTTTATTTAAAGAATATTCACTAAACATGAGTGAGGAATTGTGTAGACGCACCATTAGCCAAGTAAGAAGTGTTGTACGGATCCACCGTCATCAGCTGGGGAGCCACTTGTAAGATGTGCAAGCGTGCGTGTCCATGTGAAGCAGACACAAGAGACAGCAGTGCTGGCTACTCTCTGAGTACACTGACGTCATCGAGGAGGCTGCCAGCTGGGCATTGGCCAGTCCAACAAAAATCGCCTCTTGGTAAAAACTTTCACTCGCCAAAACTTGCAATTCACAAAAGTGTAAATAGTCGGTCTTGTACCTGAAAAATATGGCTACAGTAAGGGTCCGCTAGCCGCTAACTGTATGACAAGAAATTTAAAGAGGCAAAACATAGATAAAGTGTTCAGTAATGTAATTGACATATATTGTTTTGTTTTAAAAATACATTGTTTGTGTCTCATTCGAGCCTCACTCCAAGAATATTTTAACACAACTTGTCACGTTGTAAACTAATTTTTTAGGGTTGGGGGGGGGGCGCTTGTGCCAAGCCATATTCAATTTTTTTCTTTGATAATAGCCCAAAGGGCCGTCCATAAAATAACGTCACGCAGCTATGGGGAGAGTGTCCCCACTTTTGTGTTTTGTGACGATGTGTGATGACGGGTAGGGGGAATTAAAAAAAATTGTGATGTCACGTCAAAACACGCTATTTTAAATCAAATTGCCACTTAAATATTTGATTTCTTACTATTGATTTTATGACGTATTACATGGATTCAATCGTGTTACGATAATAGATTGCAGCCTCACACTAAATACATATTAAAAAAACAATAAAGTGATTTAAAACATGTTCATTTTCAAATAGAAAACACCTCTTTCAGAGGGCATGGGTCACAGCTTTGAGAGAGACGTTATATTGTGGTGGGGGGTGGGGGGTCTAAGTTTTTGCGAGGAAGTGTGACGAGGGGGGAGTGGGTTAAAACAGGCCAAATTCGCGTGAGGTCATTTATAGACGCCCCCTAATAATAGCTTTGGTAAAGATAGATGGTATAAATTTCAAGTTCACTACAATTACTGTATTAGAGAAGTGAATAGACATTTTTTATTTTGACCCTTAATTAGAGCTTATCGTGTACTGTTTAGTGGTACAAATTGTTTGAGTTTCTTTTCAAAGGTGGGGAAAAGATCGAAACAAATAAATACTGCTATACAAAACCTTAAAGTTTTCGCAATATTCCCTTTAAGTTTCATGTGCAAAAAAATTAGCTCGTGTCAAAATTGTACCTCCCACAAACAAACATAAACATGTATTGTCCTCATCAAAATTTTCTGTGTGGTTATTCTAAACCAATTGGGAGAGTTAAAATTCTTAGCCCAATTCTCAAGTTTGGGGGATAATTCAGTTTAGTTATGAATTTCAAACTTTCGAAGGTACTAAATGATTTTTCAATAAAGAACACAACACTGATATTGTATCACGATGTTCCCGGCTGTTTATATCCGATTATTCTTCATCTCTTAAAATGGTTTTCAATAGGCATGTTATCGATTAATTTAAATTTAATCCTTAACTTTTTAAAAAATACCGAATAATTAATGGATAATTTTGATTAAATCTAAAAATAAGACGTATGACGTCATTAAACTGAAAATTTCAAGGGAAGTAACAAAAACAGGCAATTGACATTTTAAAAAAATTTAAATATAAGTAGTTCAATATAAAGTCAATGAATTTAAATTTTGTTATTGTTAATTAAGTAAAAACAATGTCTAATTGTTTATAACATTTTCCTTATACAACAGCTTATTTTAAAGTTTACACCTTGAAAAACCTGTTCTTTTAGTGGAGACGTTTGTACGTAAAAAATCAAACTATTGCTAATGTTAATTTATCATATTTTGCCTAATTTTAATCGCTATGACATCTATTAAAATAAAATATTTTACCGATTAATCGAGAAATTAATCGATAATTTCCGCAGTCCTATTATATATATATTTATGGACTCATTTTTGTGACTTGTTTAATTAAATTCATTTTTTTGGAACGTTCCTCCGCAGTTCAGGAAAATGAATTTTGCGCCCCCTAGATTTTGTTTACTTTGTGCCTGTGCACGGAAAATAGGAGTGTTAGTCCGGCCCTGGGGGCAGTACATTTCACTACATGGGACAAGATAAAGCGGTCATTAGTTTTTTCTTAGTTAACATCAGGGCTATGGCCCATGGCAGGGGTGGCTGAACGGGCTATAGCAATGGGCCCCCGGTGGTTTTGGGGCCCCCAAACGTTTTATATAATATAATAAAAGTGTAGGCCTACAAAAGTTTGCACAAACCCTTGAAAATATATAATCAAGAAACTTGATTTCAATGGCTCACTAACAGAACATATTATAGAACATTGTTTATATTTTTAAAATTTAATATTTCATAAGCTCCGTTCGCCGTGTGGAAGAGTTTAGGATTGTTGTTCAAGCGTGTCGGGATCAATTCTCGATGGTGGTACATAGTTAATTTAAAAAAAAAATTTACACTCAATTTCAATATATCGGCCAACACTTCAAACAGTTATATCTTCGTGTTTTTTTTTCATGATTAATATTTTTGGTTGGGAAAGCCGTTCCCAAGGTACAGACAGAGCATGAAAAAGGAACCAATGGACTATTTATTTACAGTCTTATATTAGCTGCTAGCATCATTTTATTTTAAGGGACGCTGGCTGGATAGGGCCTCAGTTTGATTGCAGCCAGGGACCCCGTGCAATCTTAATCCGCCCCCGCACCAGGGTCAAGCAGAAAGTTACTAAACGGAAGGTTTGTTAGAGCATTCCTTAATAAAAGATATATGTTGAGGAGGATTTTTATATTTCATCTTTCAGAATAAAAAAAATATTTCAAGAGATTATTGACCAAACATATTTATTATAGGACCGCGGAAATAAGCGATTAATTTCTCAATTAATAGTTCCATATTTTAACTATTTAATTATTTTTCAACCGACCCATCATAATTATTGGATGTCAATTTTTTTTTTTTAATTGAAGCCGATCCGATAAATACTAAATAAATTTCCTGACGATTACACGCACATGTTGGTTTTAGGATATTGACTTACGGGAATGTCCAAAATGTTGATAAAGTTTGCCTACCATGGTTCTAACAGTTCACCTACTTACTAAACCAAATGAAAAGCATATAAAGCTAATGGCAGTAATGGAATCTGACTCAGAGACAGAAAATGACGACAGCTCTTCTGATAAATTACTGCGTTACACTATGGAGATAAATGTTCCTGAATCCATTAACATTCTAACCGTCCTATTATTATTATTATTATTGCTATCAAACTTTAGCTGATACATTTCTCAAAACTTTGGGATGTTAAATAATGGGGGAATACCTTAGGAAAAACGACAACGAGGGCATTTAGATTATACTGACATGATAATCCGAACGTATCTCCCAACCACAGGAGCCGTGCAGTTCCATGTGTACGTCAGAGCAAGGAGCGGTTCTGATTGGCTGTAGCACACTGTGCCATTTTGAGGTGGAATTCCCAAGACTCGAGGATCTGATGTAAACGGTTCCCAGACAACTGAACACTCGACAAGCGAACACACGACAAGTGAACACAAGACAACTGAACAATCGACAGGTGAACACACAGACAAGTGAACACACAGACAAGTGAACACAAAGACAAGTGAACACAA
>MUZC01000167.1:185631-288185 GCA_002072015.1 Radix auricularia | reverse complement strand
GGGGGCGCGGTGGTCAAAGTGTTAGTGCGCTGCGGTACAAAAACAATTCTAAAATAAAAATAAAAATCGGTCACGGGTTCAAACCCCGGTTCTGGCACCCCTACGGGTAGATGATGCTCGTTAAAACCTTGGCTGGTAGTTCATCTAGGAGAAGGAAACTCCGAATACAAATCCTCCGCTGCCTTGCGGCTATACCTGCCTTGCGGGAAAGGCTAAGGGAGTAAACCCTGAAAGAAAATCAGGAATTGGAGCACCTACAGGCGGTCTATACATAAGACTTATGTACATACCGGCAGCTCCTGCGACGCCAATGGCAGCCAAGCTGCATCGACGCAAGTCGTTCCCTTGGTTACACCATTGACGTGGAGAGGGGGGATATGCTGTATGGGCAGCAGCTAATTCTCCATAATACCCGCCCAGGCTTGCATCACCTCTGGAGAGGACACTCCAGCGTCGCCGCAAGGTGTCGACAAAACACGGGAAGCAGCAGTTACCGGTTATAAGCCAAAGCTCAATTGACGTAGAGCTAGGCGCCAGGGGCTGCTTCCGACGGTGGGAGAGACTACCAATGTCTCACTGGACAGCTACCGCCCGCCTCAAACTGGGCAGCCCCCAGTCAAATAGGTGCTATCCCGTCATGGCCTGCCTTCTCCACTGGGTGCGTGGAGATTAGAGTACCACTCAACAAGTGGGCCACTAAGCCCTGCACCAAGAAATACAAAAAAGAAAAAGAAGACCCCAGCTCTTCGAATCGCTAGCTGGAACGTGAGGACTATGTGTCCCGGCATCACTGATGATCTGCAGTCCATAAACGACACACGGAAGACAGGAATAATCGATAGAGAACTTAAAAGGCTAAAGATTGACATAGCATGCCTTCAGGAGACCAGGCTCCCAGACAACGGTTCACTCAAAGAGGCCAATTACACCTTCTTCTGGCAAGGCAGACCGAAAGACGAACCTAGACAGCATGGTGTGGGTTTCGCTGTTAAAAACACTCTTCTACCATCCATTGAACCACCGTCATCAGGCACGGAGAGGATCCTCACTCTAAGACTCAGAACAACTGCGGGCCCAGCAAACATTCTTAGTGTGTATGCCCCAACACTCTATTCAACTCCGGAAGAGAAGGACCAGTTCTATGGAGCGTTAGACCAGGCAATAGCCGGCATCCACAAAGACGAGGCAATCTATCTCCTAGGAGATTTCAATGCTAGAGTGGGGAGCGACCACGAAGCCTGGCCCACCTGCCTTGGACTATTTGGAAGAGGAAAGTTAAATGAAAATGGACAAAGGCTTCTGGAATTGTGCTGCTCACGAGGCTTGTGTGTGACCAACACTTTCTTCAAGTGCAAGGATATACATCAAGTATCTTGGAGACACCCTCGATCCCACCAATGGCACCAGCTGGACCTCATTATCACCAGGCGTGCACAACTAGCTAGCGTCCTACTCACTCGCAGCTATCACAGTGCCGACTGTGACACGGATCATTCCCTTGTCGCCAGCAAAGTACGAATAATGAGGAAAAACTCGTACCACACAAAGAAAAAGGGAAGTCCACGCATCAATACCTCCTGCATGAAAGACCCTGCGATAGCGCAGCTGTTCAAAGACAAGGTGAAGGAAAGTCTCTCAAAGATGTCCCCATGCGTCACCATTGACTCCAAATGGACGCAACTGAGAGACACAATCTATACATCCGCAATACAAGCCTTTGGCAAAAAATCTCACAAAAACACGGACTGGTTTGATGAACATTGGGACGAGATGAAACCCGTCACTGAAGCAAAAAGGAAAGCTCTTATGGCTTACAAGGAAAAGCCTACACCTGACAATTTGCATGCTTTAAAAACAGCTAAGTCACTTGCCCAAAAGGTTGCACGTAAATGTGTCAATACCTACTGGCTTAAGCTCTGTTCCAGTATACAATCAGCTGCAGACATGGGCAATGCAAAAGTCATGTACGAAAACATCAAAAAGGCAACGGGCCCCTTGACGTCAAAAGCTGCTCCCCTAAAGTCCAAAAATGGAGAAATTATTCAAGACCAGGCAGCACAGCTAAAACGGTGGGTTGAGCATTATCTGGAATTGTATTCAACAGTTACCACAGTCTCCAGCACCGCTCTAGATGACATCCCAGATATGCCACTCATGGAAGAACTTGATGTCGTGCCCACACAGGAAGAGCTGAGCAAAGCAATTGACAGTCTAGCTTGTGGAAAAGCGCCTGGGAATGATGGAATACCACCAGAGGTTCTAAAGAGTGGCAAGACAGCTTTACTCCAACCATTGCACGAGATTCTGTCCCTCTGCTGGGAACAGGGCTACATCCCCCAAGACCTAAAGGATGCAAATATAGTGACACTATATAAAAACAAAGGTGATAGGAGTGATTGCAATAATTATCGCGGCATTTCACTCCTTAGTATTGTAGGAAAGACCTTTGCCCGCGTTATACTAAAACGTTTACAAAGCCTAGCATCCCGCGTCTATCCAGAATCTCAGTGTGGTTTCCGGTCCGGTCGGTCTACCATAGACATGGTGTTCTCCATACGACAGCTCCAGGAAAAATGCAGAGAGCAGCAGATGCCACTATACATTGCATTTGTGGACCTTACAAAAGCCTTCGACTTAGTCAGTCGCAACGGGCTATTCCAAATACTGGCAAAAATTGGATGTCCCCCTCACCTACTTGCCATCATCAGACAGTTCCATGAAAATATGCTTGGCACAGTACAGTTCGATGGAGCTAAGTCAGAGGCCTTCCCTGTCAGCAGCGGAGTTAAACAAGGTTGTGTACTCGCACCAACACTCTTCGCAATATTCTTCTCTGTACTTCTTCGATACGCATTCAAGGATAGCAGTGAGGGAATCTGGTTACATACCAGAGCTGATGGAGGACTTTTCAACACTGCCCGCCTCCGAGCCAAGACCAAAACGACGGATGTCCTAATTCGAGAGCTACTATTTGCGGATGATGCGGCACTAACAGCACATACAGAATCTGGTTTGCAACAACTCGTGTCAAGCTTCTCCAATGCCTGCAAAGAATTTGGTCTGCAAATCAGCTTGAAAAAGACAAACATCATGGCCCAAGACACTCGACCTCCTCCTACCATAAATATCGATAATGAAAACTTGGAGGTTGTGGACAGCTTCACCTACTTGGGATCCAAGGTCTCCAATACACTGTCCATTGAAGAAGAAATAAACAGCAGAATTGGCAAGGCAGCCGCAACAATGGCTAAACTAAATAAGCGGGTCTGGCAAAACACCAAGCTAACGGAGAAAACCAAACTGTGCGTCTATCGAGCCTGTGTCATCAGTACACTACTATATGGGAGCGAGACATGGACCACTTATACATCACAAGAGCGTAAGCTTAACAGCTTCCATTTGAGATGCTTGCGCCGCATCCTTGGTATTAAATGGCAAGAAAAAGTGCCTAATAGTGAGGTACTAACGCGTGCCAATACCCAAAGCATGTTCTCAATTCTTAGTGAAAGACGCCTGAGGTGGCTAGGACATGTCAAAAGAATGAGCCCCGGCCGCATCCCGAAGGACCTCCTATATGGTGAACTTGCTTCAGGAAAGAGGAAAACAGGTCGCCCACGCTTGCGATTTAAAGATGTCTGTCAAAGGGACATGAAAGCAGCCAAAATACATACAAGTGACTGGGAGTGTAAGGCAGAAGACCGATCTACGTGGCGCACAGTTGTCAAAGAGGGCGTCATAGTAGCCGAGGAGCGAAGAATGGAGGAGGCTGCAGATATAAGAGCTAGGAGAAAGGCCAAAACATTTGGAAGCACAGAACTCGTGTGTAAAAACTGTGGCAAAGACTGTCACTCAAGGATAGGACTGCACAGTCACGCGAGGAAATGCAACCCAACCCAACGGTGATGCACCATCGTCTCGCGAGACGGAAGGATGCCGGAAAACCACCGATGAGATTCTTTGTTATGTATTTATCATTTTTAATATTCTTGTAAATATATGCATATATATTAGGCCAGCGCAAAATAATCGATTAACCGTAAAAAATTTTAATCACTCAAAATTAATTTGATGAATTGAAATTCGATTAAGATTTAAGAAAATATTTATATAATTTTTCCATTTATTAATAATTTTATATTTTTTGTTACATACTTTTCCCTCGTATTATTATTAACTTATTTAGACGTGCATACGTAAACAAAAAGGTTCTCCTATTTATTTCTTGCATAGCAGAACGAATTAGCTGTGTTACGTCGCAAAATTTGGGAGCTATGGAATTACAGCGACTTAACTGATTTCATGAAATAATGAATCGCGACTTAAAGGGATCTATATATGCTTTAAAATATAATTAATCTATTGAATTTTCCCCGATTAATCGAAAACATTTCCTTTAATCAGTACCAGCCAAATATATATATATGCATGCATATTTCCATTAGTTCGAAAGCTCTCCATGTAATATTTGAGAACACACGCCATGGCCAGGACTTGAAATAGACACGCTCAGGGGAAAAAAAAATCTTAAAATCAGTTTGTAACTGATACCCTGCTTGCTATTGTTAACATTAATCAGGGAAAATGTTCGAAACTAACGATATTAAAAATATTTCTGAAAGGTCTTTTGTTTCCAGGGACGATGTCAGCCTTTGGTGAGACAGGTCTTTCAGATTTTATAGCCGATATTGGCCCCAGTAATAACTAGGAAATAGGGCCTTGGTCCCAGGGACAAGAGAAGAGATTTTATGATTGACCCGACTCCCACCCCACCCCACCTGTCAAACGATACCAAAAATAATCTTTGACCGAGATTTGGGAGAGCGTTGCCACAACATGTTTTCATTGCACACCGTTTAGAAGTCATTCTAGCAGTCAGCCCGGTACTTTAAGTCAAGCAGCTACTTGGAGTAACCCAGCTACTTGCAGGCACACAGCAACTTGCAGTCATCTTGCTACTTGCAGTCACACAACTAATTGCAGTCCTCCAGCTACTTGCAGTCATACAGCTACTTGCAGTCATACAGCTACTTTCAGTCACCCAGCTACTTGCAGTCACCCAGCTACTTGCAGTCATACAGCTACTTTCAGTCACCCAGCTACTTGCAGACAGACAGCTACTTGCAGTCATACAGCTACTTGCAGACACACAGCTACTTGCAGTCATCTAGGTACTTGCAGTCATCCAGGTACTTGCAGTCATCTAGCTACTTGCAGTCATACAGGTACTTGCAGTCATACAGCTACTTGCAGTCACCCAGCTACTTGCAGTCATACAGCTACTTTCAGTCACCCAGCTACTTTTAGTCACCCAGCTATTTGCAGTCATACAGCTACTTTCAGTCATACAGCTACTTGCAGAGGGGCGCGGTGGTCTACGTTGTAGCGAGCTGGACTACCGAACCGCAGCAAGAACCCGTGTCGCGGGTTCGAAACCGCGGATCTGGCAAGGCTAACCACACAATCCCATGCTCGTTAGTGGTCAATGAAACTTGTGAACGCTACTTGCACACATCTACTTGCAGTCATCCAGGTACTTGCAGTCATCCAGGTACTTGCAGTCATCCATGTACTTGCAATCATCCAAGTACTTGCAGTCATCCAAGTACTTGTAGTCATCCAAGTACTTGCAGTCATCCAAGTACTTGTAGTCATCCGAGTACTTGTAGTGAGCCAGGTACTTGCAGTCATCCGAGTACTTGCAGTCATCCAAGTACTTGTAGTAAGCCAGGTGCGACGCGGTGGTCGAGTGGTAGCGCTCTCGACTGTCGTACCGAAGGCGAGGATTTGTCCCCGAGTCACCCAGCTCTGAATGGGTACCTAACTAGACAATAGTTAGGCGGCTGGGGTAATGCGTGGAACCCCTATAGCCGTGGCCTGTGACCGCTGCATCACTTGCCAACAGATCATCTCTCATGGTCTGTGGACGCAATTATCTTCTGCATAGAAGGAGCGTCTGTATATCTAAGATATAAGATAGGTACTTGCAGGCATCCAAGTACTTGTAGTTATCCAAGTACTTGCAGTCATCCAAGTACTTGTAGTTAGCCAGGTACTTGTAGTCATCCAAGTATTTGTAGTTAGCCAAGTACTTGAAGTCATCCAAGTACTTGTAGTTAGCCAGGTACAATCAGTCACTCAGCACTTGCAGTCAACCAGCTTTAAGTCACACAGCTACTAGTGACACTAGATTAACAGTATTTATCCTAACAGTCATAATAGAAGCCAACCACGCAAACAGTCATTCGTGCAATCATCCTAGAAGTCATTTTTGGGATCCTACTCAAAGTCTTAAAGTGAATTTTCTACTTTAGGAACAAAATCACCAAGTATTATAATCTTTTCTTGATCTTTATTAAAAATGTTTTTTCATTTACTATTACAGTCTTATCTCTAACCATATTTTTTAAAAATGTTTCAGGAAATTACTGTTATTATTATTATTATTAAATAAATATGTTAAAACAAATATGTGTAGTTGTTGGTTTCTTTGATAATTTTTTAAATAAATCCTAATACAATAAAAATGAAGGCCAACTAAAAAGTTTTGCATAGTAAAACGAATCAACATCAAACAATTACGTCCTTTTTCCTTAAACCTTCGTTAAAATATTTTAAAATTATACCCCCCCCCCATCTCAAGCTAATACTCATGAGCGGCCAACATTCAATCTCTCCCAGAATTTCAAAGGGAAACAATAAAACATTCCACCACCTACGATCACATGATAGCCCAAAAATAGCTTAGTGGTGTTGATCACATGATAGCTCATTGGTGTTGATCACATGGTAGCCCATAAATAGCTCATTGGTGTTGATCACATGGTAGCCCATAAATAGCTAAGTGGTGTTGATCACATGGTAGCCCATAAATAGCTTAGTGGTGTTGATCACATGGTAGCCCATAAATAGCTTAGTGGTGTTGATCACATGATAGCCCATAAATAGCTTAGTGGTGTTGATCACATGATAGCCCATAAATAGCTCATTGGTGTTGATCACATGGTAGCCCATAAATAGCTCTTTGGTGTTGATCACATGGTAGCCAATAAAAAAAAGAGCTCCTTGAAATCGATCGTGACAGTTTATAAACAGATTCATGATCATGGGATCAAGTTTTCAATCACAAATATATCTATTGACTACAGAAACTTCAGAGATGGTGTGAATTTAAAAGTCAAAGATAACACTCTGATGACTAAGCGCCTCCGAAGTTGCACTCGTTTGTTCATTCGGATATAAATATATTTTAAATATAATTCTAAAATTAAATTTCAATAGAAAACCATACAAAGCTATTTTTAAAAAATTATATTAGCAAAATTAATTAAATATTTCGATGAACATACAGACAGAAAACGATGCCAGCAGGGCAAGTTTCTAACAGGATAGGGAGTCAAACAAAACAAAACAAAAAAATGAGGTGATTCCCACAAGGACAGAGTACCTCTGACTTATCAGGGTCACCTAAGGGTAGTAAAAAACAAAATGTGATGAATACTATTCTGGATGTCGTGAAAGCTCTGGTTATCAGACTAGCAAGTAACAAAATGAGCAAGTTACCATAGCATCAAGTTACCACGGCATCAAGTTACCAGCACAGTTAGTCACCAGAGCAGCAAATCACCGAATCAATTAGACATCTGAGATACCATTAGACCCAAACTAAGTTCTTGGTGAAGCATGGAGAGGGTAAAGAAGACACCCAAAATAAAAAAGTAATAATAATAAGTAAAAAAACAACAAAAAACAATAGTTCCTTGCTTGAATGCATCGGTCATTTTGATAATGAAATCCACATTTGTACAACAATTATGGGTGTCCGTTACCAAAACTGACGACTTCACTTTCAATTATTATAGAAAAATTATTATAAGGCACCTCAAGTTGTTTTTTTTTTTTGTTGTTTTTTTTTTTTTAAAAATCTATTGCTTCAGTATGGAAGAAATGAATATTATTATTTTTCATGCGTCTCTTGTAATTGTAATGGTTAAAAATCGCAATTCTCAAATAACTGAAACAAATAAGAGCTTAGGTGAGGACACACACGAAAGTTAACTAATGTAATTATTTACGTTCAGACTGGCCCTAGAATGATTTTGTGGGTCTTTTTTTAACTTACGTATTTCATTTTGACTTCTCAACTCCTGTGAGACAGTGAGGTGAAGGAGAAAAATCTCCAAGGGTTTTGTGGTATATAGATCTAATTGTGATTAGACTGTGGGAATTATGCAACGTGTCAGATGTGACACGTTTTATAGGAGAGAAAATAAGTTTAATCTTATCTTGGCTTCGTTTGAGTTCACTTGTAGCATCGGTCAGAACATGGCCTCAGGGGTGACCACGTTTGACGGTCTGTATTCAGCCGCACATTGGAACAATTACACAGCTGCCTGGCAAAAACGTTGGTGGTATGGAGGTCTAACGAAGGAACAAATTCATTCGACTGACCAAGCATTCGGTGGTAGAAAATGTTTGTGGTCTATGGAGATTTGCTCATAGTAACTGAAAAACGTGTTGAGCCAGCGTACTATAAGGGGGTGTGATGATGGGTCCACCATTACCTTTTTAAGTTAATCCACTCCTGGTCGGCCTTATTTAATTTCCTATGCACCACTTCGCACTTCACACACCATCAAAAGTCTATCAGCAAAGCCTGCGCTAACGACGATGAGCGTCGAAATTTATAACAATCTCCCTACAAACTGTAATGATTAAAAAAAAAAAGTACAACTTTCTTCCCGTTTTTTTTTTTTTTTTTTTTTTTTTAAATCTTGCATTTATAACAAAGGGATGCGGTTTAAATAACTCATCATAATAGTCAGTCATGAAAGAGATATTTTTAGCTAAACAATTGATCGATGAAAATCAAAAGATCCATAATTGCAAAAACATTAAAGCAGTAAACTTATAATTAATTATCTAATTATTGGCTTGTTGTCCTCGCAAGTCGCGAAAAAAATCAAATAACATTTACATGAGAAACCTATTAAATACAAAACATAGATACTGGGATTCTGTTCAGCGTTGTATCATTTTCTGAGACTTTGCATCAACTTAAAATTGTATTGTTTGTTAATAAACGTACACATCAACTAAACATTACATTGCATCTTATCAATAACTGAAGCACGATTATTAACACCGGGTGCTATCAGATGATGATTGTTTAAGAACCACTGTTTTGGTTTACTAATCTCATAATGCAAATGCCATAAAGTAATTCACAGTAACCATGCTAACTATTTATTGCGTTATATTTCTAGATTTCTATCTCAGATGGTAACAACTATTATATAAATGAAATTCTATTTTTGTTTTCAACGCTCTTTTAATTTTGTTTAAAAGTTGATTAAGTGAATATATCAATATGCTTATTCTAATGGGGAAAGTTATGTTTTAACATTTCTTAAATCTAAAAATTTGTTTAAAATTTGTTTTTGTTTTTTAATGCATTTTAGACATAAAAAACAGTTAGATTTCTACATGCTTTTAAGGAATGCCAACTTCGACCTAACTCAACGTACACCGTACTACACATATGGGGAAAACATATTAGCCCCCAAACAAAATGTTTTACACAGTAAAATGTCAAATTTTCTGTTTCGTACCTTGTGATGCTCTAATATTCACCCTTAAGAAAGTGAAATGGTATTGGAAGATGAAGAAATGGCAAAGAATATTTTTAAAAATTATTTTTTTAAAATCATGATTTATTAACTTTTGAAAAAATACCCATGTAGTTAAAACTAAGTTTATAAACAAAATACCGTGATAATTGAATGCATATAGACATTTTTTTCCTGCAATGCATTTTGATGCCATCGCAGTCTCGGTGATTAAAGCACATATTTCAATGAGTAGGCTATAGTACATTTTTTTCATTAAACTTCCAATCACAATCTTGGTAGTTCAAATACTTGTATCAAAGTATAGATCATACATCAAGTTTCACTGAATCGGCGTGTTTAATTTGTTAATGTAAGCTTGTCAGTAATTTTTGACGTGAAGTGGTTCTAAAAATTTCAACATGTGTATCTTTCTCGTACGCTTCTTTTGCCTGACAATGGAAGAGACATTTTTAGGAAAAGGACACAAAGCTAAAATAAACAAGGAGCGTGCATGATTTTTTTTTTACTTTGTCCTTTAGAGGGAAGTCTGTTAGAATGAAAGAAACTCAGGGGAAAAAAAGAAAAGTTCGTTTAATTGTGTAAGAACGAACTTAGATCTTATCTCTGCAAATTTAGGTTAAAAAATGTGTGATTAATTAAAAGCTGTGGAATTTCAGAAAGTAGCGTCTTTCTGAAAAATAAGTAAACAATTAATTAATTAATGGACAATTTAAGATCCGTAAAAACAGTGAACCCTACTCAAGTCCTCTTTCAAGGTCGCAAAGAAACTCATTCCTACCGATGTTAATATTTTATATTTTTTCTGTTCTTAAAAAAGTTCCTGGTTTGTTTTTATTTTATGTGTTTATAAAACTATTTTTCTGTTGCTTTTTTTTTTTCAATCCATCTGTTTTTGTTTGTTTGTTTGTTGTTTTTTTTTAATATTTTTTTTATTTATGTTACTTCTAAAAAAAAATAATGTAAAGAATGTGGGTGAAAAATTGTATATCAATGGAATAAAATTTTTAAAAACCTTGAGTGTGATTCTAAAAAATTGTAGTCACTTAATTAGCAGGGGCGCATCACATCTTTCAAAAATCCGCTTCCAACTTCCAGATTAAACAGATGCCAATGAAATATTTATGGATTGATACATTTTCATTTAAAAAATAAAAAATGTTTATTTCTTTTATACAGCGTTAACTGGTAGATTTTCTAATTAACCTTTGGGGGATGAAGTGCTTTAAATATCTCTGAAATAAATCTTTAACAAAAAGCTCTGCTGGAAAAGGCAGTTCTTTCTTTTGCGTGAAAGAAGCATGTTGATATTTGTATTTATATTACTAAATTAATATAAAGATTTTTTAAAAAACAAACTCTACACTCATCTTAAAATATAAACATTAAATAACATCAACAGCAACAATTTAATTAATGTTTATGTTAAAGGAAAAATAATTAACTGTGCCGCATTAAATAAAGAATAATATCTGTGACTGTGCAATGGAATTGGATATTACATTAAACTATTACATTATTGATTATCGATTGAAAAGCTGCATTATGTTATTATAGAGCGAATCATTTCTTAAAATGTTCCACCACTGAACAACAGTTGCTTGTGTCCAAAAGCGAAGTAAGGCGCAGGACTTTCCTCCCACCTAAATGTTTTGGGAGGTGTTTGAACTATAGGCAGTGTCTACGGAGGTCTGCGCAGTATATTAGAGTCTTCTTAAAATTAAATTGAACAGAAAAAAAAGAAAAATAATTGTATTTAGAAAATGAAAATGCCAAAAAATTTCTACATATTTGTGTCACTAAGTATGGACAATTTTTTATATTTCTGCGTGGTTATGTTCTCCCTCGGTAAGTAGTTTAATGAACGCTTGCTGAATTCTTCAACAATTTTTTTTTCAAAACGTCCATTCACATTTTCTCAAAATTTCAGCCTCTCTCACACAAAGGCACACACCAGTAAAAACAAAACAAGTTTCCAATTCAGCAATATAACTATATAAAAGTAATGTAGAGTATTCAGCATTCCTTAAATAACGACAACTTAAAAATTGATAATTCTTAGGTATATGATTGCATTCTCGTGATGGTTAATGTTCACTAATGATTACCATAGAAGTTATGCAAGAAGAAAAACAAAAAATATACTCTTCTCTTGCCTCAATTTTACGTATGACAGGTCCAATGTTTCCTCTGAACTTCGTTGGTCTCTGGGCAAAGTAAAAAAAAAAACCCGTGCAAAGCTGTACAGCATCTATTTTTTTGTAATATTTTACAAAACTGTGCGTGGTAGTTCCAAACTGCTGCGCGGCGTCGGTCAGATATATGCGCCGCCGCGCAGCCGCCCAGCTTATAGGGATTATTTGATAGGTCGTTTTATATTATATTTTAGGGCTATTAAGCATAGACAAGTGATGTTATGTACATTTTAGGACCATCATGGACAAGGTCAATGTATGTGTGTTCAAGGCATTTTGTAAACATATAAAGACTACATAACATGGCCAGTAATTGTATGTTCATTTGCATAGATATGCTGTAAAATGACGTCCAGTTCACAACTCTGTTTAAACAGGATTAGCTTGGTCTAAGTTCCATGCCTTCAGATGACGTCATGTAAATAATTATGGACATAAATAAACTGGTGCAGTATAATAGAGACCTCTTTGTAGTTGGGGTAAGAGAAGTTGTCAATGATAGTTGGTATCTAATAATAATACTTATTTGGGATTTATCTGAAACGGGTTTTAACACATTTGAGACATATTGTAGGCCTACTTGGTGTATAAATTAACTGCGGTGCGGATCTTACTATAACATCCAGATAAAATAAAAATAACGAGAAAAAAACGTATTTTTATATGACTTTTTTTTCCAATGAAGCGCTTGTTTAGGTCGGTGTTTATTAAACAGATGTTGATCATGAGAAATATTAATAATACATTAGAGTCTTGCATAAACTTTTGGTTTTACACAAGTACGATTTCGTTTCAATCGTCAACAATCGTGAATTTACTTTTGTTAACTGTCTCCTAATCGAGTAGCCTGCGTGTTCAATGTGTTCCAGGCTGTGTCAGATCTGACCTCAATATGACAACTCTCAATTATTTCTGGCCTTTCTCAAACAAAACTATCGGCTTTGAACTTGTTCGCAACGTTGAGGCGGAAAAACCCAAGAAGGCAACCTGCCCGATGTTAGCTGTGAGTATTTGAAGTTAAGTTCCGGTATTACAAGTGAGCAAACATCTATATTTGTTTTCACTTGCAAAAATGTCCAAAAATTAATTGCTTCACCAAATTATTGATCTTCTCTGTAAAATATCAATTCTTGGATATCCCAACAGAAAATTCGAAAAGGTTGTCTACATAGAAATCTATTTTTTTTAAAAATAAAATAGGTAGGACCAGTGGAGCTTGGGTACAACGTCTTCCGGTTTGATGCAGACGACCAAAATGACGCAGACATCAAGACTAAATCGTCCAGTTTGTGGGATGACGTGGGTCTCGTGTTCATCATCTCACCCGAAACTGAGACGGGTGTAATTCTCAAGTTTGAAGCAGACGATCAGAAAACAGGTAAATGTTTGTAACTTGCACACATATTTTCCTACGTTCTTTTAAAAGGATGCGTGTGATTTTCTCGCGGTCAGAAGAATGTGACACGATAGGGCGGATGGGCTACGATGGGGGGGGGGTTGTGGCACAATAGGGAGGGTATGCCATTATAGGGAGGTTTTAGCACTATAGGGAGGTTGTGGCACTATAGGGTGATGGTGGCACAATATGAAGGATATGCCATAATGGGGAGGTTTAAGCACTATAGGGAGGTTGTGGCACTATAGGGTGATGGTGGCACAATATGAAGGATATGCCATAATGGGGAGGTTTAAGCACTATATGGAGGTTGTGGCATGATATGAAGGGTGTGGCAGGATATGAAGGGCGTGGCACGAGACTGGGGATGTGGCAGAATAGACCGCTTCAAATAAATTACTCCTGTGCCAGAAATATACTTTTAATCGGTAAATGAATTAACCGATAAAATACTGAAAAACAAAACGGTCATTAAAATCCAAAATATTCCATTTTATCCCCTTTTTATCAAAATGTATATTTTTTGTGAGTTTTTGCTTAATTTTTTTTCTTCACTAAAAATATCAAGAAGTAAACGTCAAAAAATGAACGATAAGTTGTAAATACACTTTTGTTATCTATTGCCTAAATTTAATTTAAATCATATTATAGTTCTAGAGTGCAAAGTTGGGGTGGATGTGATATTGAAACGAGGCAACAGTTCATCACCAGCAATCTCACAAAACTATTACTCTTCTATTTATGAATTATTCAGAAAAAAATCAAAATCCTTTTAACTGTTGACTTCCAGACAGCATCACTTCGTACACCATTGAGCTGCTGGGCGGTCGTCTGCAAGTCACCATGTGCAGCGATGACGGGTCGACAGCAGCGGCCGGACTAACCACGCGTGTGGTCCAGCTGTGGAGGTGGACGATGGTAGCGGTCAGCAGGTTGAGGAGCACGGGTGAACTGGTGCTGCAGCTGGACAGCACGGTGCAGTCCTTTCCGACCCGTGAGTTGGTCGTTACATGAATTCAACCTCGTTAGTGAGACTTGAACTTGTTATCTTCCACATCACTATTTAAACCAATGAATTTTCACTCTTTAAATAGCACCTTCACCGATCTGGTTTGTCTAAAGTCAAGACATAAACGACGCATTCGCGCACAGACGTGCACGCAAACACTCACACAGACACACAAATATACATACACATATATACATACAGACTGTGAAAGAAAGATATATGTTTTGAAGACATTGTGTTTTCAATACCGCGGTATGAATGCTTTCATTTAATTAAATGCTCTGTTTATGTCAATATTATAAATAGAACCATTTCAGTTGCTATGACTATGACTTTCAAATTTTTTTTCTTCACTTTCAGTCAATAACAAAAGTCGACAATTCAACTCTAATGGGGATCTGCTTGTATCTCGCACTCTTGTCGTGTCTAAAACCAAATATCAGGGCAGTTTCTGCTGTCTTGCCATCTTCAGCAGTGCCATCGATCCAAGCACTGACCTATTCCAAGTACTGACCGCATTCCAAGAGAGTCGTTGGCCAAACCCCGCCCCAAGTATGTCAGGCATTTATCGTCTTCGAGAGTTAATCCGTAATCCAGATTCTGTGCTTGGTTTTGACATGTATAGTAATACTGTTTAAAAAATAAATAAACGTTTGTCCTATTCCTAGCTGCAGAAGAATATTTATCCGGGTGAACACCGGAGACAACAAAAGAATTGATCAAATACGGTGGTTTACGGACGTACCACTTCCTCTCTTGGGGGGAGGGGGGGTTCGGTTTACACATTTTTCAATAAGTAATAGATCTTCCTAATTTATTTTAAATTTTAAGCAGGTAATTTACATTAAAACAGATGTAAGTATTTAGCTAAATTGTCAAAATCTCATTCGAAATTTGCATTTTGGTTTAATTTGCCGACCAACTCAATTAACATACCAGCTAACCTCTAAATTAAACATTAAATTTAGCTGTCAAAGCCAACTGTTCTGTGACGTCACCGTACAGTGGTCCACCCATTCTGAAGTTGTGGCCATTGAGCGTCTTCGTCAATAACTCCTACTCCGGATATGACGTCATACAAGGGACTAAACCCGTGGCACCAGAAGATTACATGGTAAATGTCGGCCCTTTGATTTCTGGATGATCGTTTTATAAAGCATTTATGGCCCTGACTATTGTTTCTGATGTTGTTCTGTGACTGTTCACTGAGTGTCTATTGCGTATTTAGTAGATCAACTCCATGGGATCAGTGCCCATCTTTGTAATATAGATTTTTAACAGTGTGATCCCTCTTTTAATTCCCTTTGTTTAACTTCGCAGTCTTGTCCTGCATGGTCCCGCGGAAAAATAAAAGCAACCAAAAAAAAATAATAATAAAAAGGCTGACTCCCGATTCCTATGCCTACGGAGCTAAAATTTTGCACATAGAATTTTGTCACCCAACAAGGCATTCTATCAAATTTTCATATCGATCGAATGTACAGTTAATAAATAAATTAATTTTTAAATTATCTCTTTGTGCTTCTATGTAAAATGTAAATGTTTATGTAAATCATTATGTAAATGTTTATGTAAATGTTTATGTAAATGTTTATGTAAATGTTTATGTAAATGTAAATGTCTGTCGTGCGGTGCGTATTATAATGAACATACTTTTACTTTTATAATATTTTCCCTCCCAATCTTTAAATGTTTATGCTATTACGTCGCGCAGTGCGTATTATATTGGACATAGTCAATATTTTTAGTTTTGTCTCATATATAAGGGATTTATTGCAACAAAAAAATGTGTTTTTTAACGGGTTGTTTAATTTCTTCTTAAATTAAATTATGTCACTAAGATTCATTTAATTTTAGTTTTTGTTAAGACATCTTCCAGTGCTCACGAAAATATTGTGTGTGTGTGGGGGGGGGGGGGGATCACACAACAATATAATAGAAAATTTGCCCCCGCTCCATCCTGTTCGCAACGTTTTCTATTTCTATGCTACTGATACACACGTTTCATGTATCAGTAGATAAATAGTTTTTCAGAAAAGGCAGACATATTGTTTCTCGTCAACGACAAATGCAGTTTTTCGGAACAAAAAGAACTTCAGAGGGTGAAAAAAGTAGTGAAAATCACGTACAATCGTTCACTTTTATATCCATCTCCAGTGTTCCAGAAGCAAGGAGAGATTTGATGCCGTCTACAGCCCCACGACATATTTTGACGGTTCAGTATTTTCCTACCTGTGCGAGGAGCTGAGTGACCAGTTCATCAATAGTGACGTCACGATCGCCATGTTTGTCAAGCCAGATCAACCGTCAGAGGGCGTCCTCTGGGATTACAAATCGTCCACTCTGAAGCCAGATGGCGTCACTAGAATAGTCATGTCGTTGTTCAATGGGTTACTTAAATTGGACATGAGAAGTAGCCGCGGTAAATCTTACTTTTTGTGCCTTCAGTCTTAAGCGAACAACTTAAATGCATTTCATTATTTCTTTCATTAATTTATCTTCACGCGATTTTATGTTATTTTATTTATTTTTTGTGCGATCAATTTAACACAGGGATATGCGGTACATATCGGCCGGGTTATCTCTTTATGACAGACAGGCATTTTCGACCAACTGTGGAATGAACAACAAAATTCTGAACCCACCTCAGGTGGCCTGAGTCGCTACTACGTCCCTGAAAAAAAACATAATTTTATTATTCTTATTATTAAATTAGAGTTAAGCTAATGATCGAGTTCATGAAAAAAAATATGATGATCTTGGTTTGTAAAAAAAACATTTTAATCAAATGCTCCTGATTTAAATGTGAATATTTTGCTTGATAGTTTAAAATATTTTTTAAAAATTGCAAGTAAAATGCTTTGGTTTTAAATTACAAGAACCGATCAGTTCACTCCTGGGTTTAATTTACTAACGACTTTTTAAAAAATTCCATTTGATTGAGATTAAACCTCCCCATTGTGTGACTACCAATCGAAGTATACGTACGCATGAAATGCTTTGACTGCATGGTCACAATTGTATTAGCGTTTTCTTTGCCGACACCATTTCTGTACTTGTTGCAGGTTCTTGTTGCACACTGACGAGCCAGAAGGTCGTGACCCCAAACACGTGGTCTCTCATTTACGTCACGTACCTTCTCTCGGCCAACGTCGTGACTATCGTCATCAATGACACCAGCACCAGCAAAGCGGTGACGTGTGGCCGAGGATCAGGTACGGTACGGTAGAGGTGGCGGGATATCAAAATGGTTGACAGAATGCCGATGTGCGTGTCAGACTGTTGAATACTCCAAAAGAATTTCGGCTTCGGTACCAACAGTTACAATTTGATCGGGTATAGTGTTGCTTTGGATTCAGCTAAAACAAATTAGTTTGTTTGTATTTCAGTTTAGGGGCAGTCCACAAAGTACGTCACGCTCCAGAGGTAGGGGGTGTAAGAAAGTGTGACAGGGGGAGGGGGTGTCCGGCCATGTGTGACGTCACGGTGTTTTATGATAAATTTTAATTACTTTGTTAATAAAAATATATTTTTTGTATGAAAATGTGACGTTCTTTAGGGGTGGGTGGGTCCGAGATTTGTGACAGGGGGGTGGAGTTAAAAATGGTCAAAAATAGCGTGACGTAATTTATGGACGGCCCCTTAGGATACTTCAGTAACTATTCTTACTATTGTTTTCTATTGTTGCATCTTCATGAGGTTTCTGTGATCATCAAAATGATATTTTCATTATTTCCGTTTATAGAAAGAAAATTTTATTGATAAGTTGGGACCGAATTTCTTTTTTAAATGGTCTCAATATTCAAAACAACTTGTTAAATTTAGTTTATCTCCATAAAAATCTATGGTAGCCGTCTGTTGTTGTTGACAACCATGTGTTTGTTGGAGTTCAGTCAAAACATCGGTGACCACATCCCCACTCCCACCCGTCCCCGTTCTACAGCAAAGGAAGTTCAGTTATGTTCAGCCAGTAAATGTTTCTCGCGCGGTGAATAATATTTCGCATATAATCAATACTTGTAGTTCTGTCTCATGTATAACGGATATATAGTCAAAAACTTTGTTTAGACGGGTTGTTTTATTTTAACTTCATAGCTGGAGATTCTCGTTCGTTGATGCATACTTCTACTAAAAGATCACTGTGCAAATTTTAAAAAAATTGTGTCTTAAAACTCTTTGTGTTTGTGTATGCGCGTATGCTTTGGTTTTTGTGTGTGTGAGGGTGGGTGTTTTTAAAATCGTACAATTGAGTGGAATTTTTTTTTTACTGCTTTTAAAATATTAACTCAATGTCAGATGAGTTCAACCAACTTCAATCCAACTTTCTCTACTCCACAGCGACCACAACAACGGGGATCATCAGCATTGGTCAGGGTCAAGACACGACACTCACCGACGGAAATTACCACGGCTCGGCGGCCTGTTTGACCGTCGTCCAGGGAGAGCTGGTCAACATGACTGTCCAGAGCAGCCTAAAGGAGCGCTGTATCACGCTGAACAAACTCAGGGGAACGAGACGTATGTCTTCAGCTGTGGGTCAAATCGTTCAATTCTTAATGTGGGTCATCAGGATCCCAGAGTAAACCATGATCACTGAAAGTTAGAGCTTTAACCTCGTGTGGCCCACGTCATATTTCTCGGGAGTAGGGAACCCAAACATTCTGTGGAAATAACACGAGAGAGCTGAACAGTTTGATCACAGGGCGTCGCGTCTAAACAATAACAATTTTTTTTAAACAACAAAAGAAAACAACTACCGTAAGTCAGCGCTGCCAGATGTATCCGTGGTTTTCAATTATTTTTTTTGTTGAAGATATCCTGAAATCAAATTTATTTAAGAGATGTCCTGATAAATTTTTACTAAACTCTAAAATGCCACGCTATGTATTTAAATTAATATGCGCGCACATTAATATATAAAAGTAACGTGACATTATGAAAGTTACTAAACATTTTCAAGTGCTTCAATTATTTAACAGTTAACAGAAGATAAGATTCCTCAATCCAAATTCGTATAAATATTTTGTTAATGAACCTTTGATATAAAAACCGCAAAAACAATTAATACATAATTTAACAAAACATAAACTTGCACAATAAGAACGATGTAGCAATAAATGATTATAAAATAATTTATAATTTAAATTCCTTAGTGACATCGAAGATGTTATTTATGGTCAATTACGGTCCCTGTGATTTTCTTAAAATTACTAAATCATTTTTTACATGGTTAGTTAGGGGTTCAATTTGAAACAAATTATGCGAACACGTATAAGGGGCCGTCCATAAAGGAAATCACGTTATTATTATTTTTTTTTACCATTTTGTAGCTCCCCCCCCCACATGTGACAAACTGTCACAACTCTGGAAACCACCCCTCTCCCTCCCCAAAATAGGTCACACTTTTGATTTTTTTTTTAAAAACAACACGTAATTAAAATATTAAATTCAATACTTGGACAGATTTTTGAAGTGAAATCCGGCTGGGGCCAGAGCCATATTTTTTATTTAATGGCCGAATTCCGAATGCCGGAGCCATCATAAATATATATAAATTGGTGCTTTACCGCCCAGCCGGATTTATGAAATGAAATCCTGCCGGATTCCAGATTCGCCAGAACTGGAGTCGAAATCCGGCAACGCCCCTAATTAAAAGAACTATCAGATTATATCAAAATGACTGTATTAATAGAGAAGTTAATTTTCAACAGTTGTCACAGTTATTCAATGAAACTGTAACTCAATCTACAACGAATTTGAAAAGAAAAATTTCAAAAAATAGACTTGACAATTATACAATACACATCATTTACCTGCTACCTTTTCATTTACAATGGTTGAGGCTAAGTTTTAGATTATCTTCCGATTATGCAATATATTGACACGGGACAAGAAGTAGATTAGCGAAAGTTGACCTCACCCAGTGGTTACATAATAAAAATGAAACAAACAAATTTGACTAAAAAAAGACTAGATTGACAAACTATGTGATCAACTCTTGTGCTTTATTGAATCTGTTTATTATGGTCCTTTAAATTATGTTTAATTCAAAAAATATTCACTGGAAATCATCTTACCATGGTGAAGTGAAGTGTTCATCCAAAGTTACGACTGGCATCAATCTTTCATTATCAAGTTTCCTGTAAAGATAATTGCAGGCAGATAAACTCGTCCTCATCTAGCCACTCAACAGTGTGTGCATTTTTTCTTCTGGCAATAATTGCCATATGTTCTATTTAGCCTTCTAGAAGCGATTCTCAAAAGTCGGATGCGTTTTTATCTGAGTTCACACTTGAACACTATGAGTGTACATTCTCCTGAGCACGACCTTTGTGTTGTCCTGCATGTTTGTTCAACATTGTTTGTGAGACAAAATATAAGTGACATACTTTGCAAATTCAATCAAGTAAGCTGGTTTCCAAAGATGGACAACAAAGATCATATGGTTGTACTTTGAAAACTCCTGTTGATCTCTGCATAATGTCATCAAATTTTAGGGTTTGTGCCACAAACAAGGAATGATACCTTATGAGAATCTGTATCTGCTCTTTCTGAAGCTCTAAGTCCATCAATTGTTAGGTTAATTTTTATTACAAGAGGAAAGAATCTCAAAAAGTAAAACGTTGAGATATGAGCTTCGTACTTTGTCGCAACATTACATGTCCTGATATTTCCCAATTGTAGTGAATTATTTGCAGGTGCGAACATGATTGTCAAACCATTCCTGATTCTTCGATATCAGTTCTGCTGCATCCAATTCAGATTTATGAAAAACACACTCAGGAAATAAGAATTTCGTGCTATTTTGACATAAAGTTAATTCAACTTTTTCACAAAATGTTAAAAATTATTTTTAAAGCTATTAAAATTTGATTTTTAAAAAATGAAAAAATAAATTAGAAAGAAACATTAATAAAAAAAATAAATAAATGTGTGACATCACACATGGCCGGTCCCCCTCCCCCTGTCACACTTTCTTACACCCCTCCCCTCCCCCTTGGAGCGGGACGTACTTTATGGACTGCCTCTACAAAAAAATCAGTTTTAAAAAATTAATTTAAAAAATAACGCCTTTATTGCTCGATCAACCTGTTTCATAACAGACTGCACTTTGATTGTGAAGTCATTTGAAAGGTAAGCGTTTTTAGTCCATGATTAATTAATTTTTTTACAATGTTTCTCATTAATGATGGAAATGGGCATATATATTCCACGTTTCAGCTCTCTAGCTAATCGGGAGGCGGAATTAATTGAAGAAAAGAAATAAAAACACAGTTATGATCATTGTTTTACTACTTTTACACCTAAGGTATACATCTGTTTTCACAGTTATGTTACTGAAACTTGTTGGACCCTTTGATGATATAATGAATGTTCATGGCTTATTTATGTCACAGGTAACATTGACTGAGTTTCTATTCTATTTTTCGTACACAGTGGACTGCGCCAACGGCACAAGCATCAGGGGACGTCGCTTCAAAATGGCGTCAGACAACAGCAGGCCGGATGTGGGGATGGCTCCAATTGGAAACTACACGACAAGATCACGCTTGGAGTGCGCCAAACGATGCTCCACCAACGACTTGTGTAAATCCTTGACCTACAGATCGGGGACGACTTTAAACTGTAAACATTACGACTACGTGACGAAAACGGGTTTGGTGGCAGATGCGGGGAACAGATATTACACCATAACTAAAAATTAATTATTTTTGTTTGGTCGTTTGTATTTTGAGGCCAGAACGTAATACGGGAGTGAACTTTGAGGACATTCATAAATGACGTCACGAGCCGAGAGGGGGTACGCATTTGTGACGAGGGGAGGCGGAGTGTTTGAGATGTGACATCACATCAAAACGCGCAACTTTAAATAAAAATTCCACTTATATATTTAACTGCATGCATTCATTTAATGACTTTTCAATGGCTACACACATGTTATGATATGTGAATTACTCTAAAAACATATTCAAATGACCAAAAAAAAGTAACATACTAAGTTTCAACTAGAATTACGGCTTTTAGGGGAGTGAGTTCAAAGGCTTTGTGACGTCATATTGGACGGAGAAATAAGTTTTTATGAGGAGGAAGAAGGGGTTAAAAATCGGCTAAAATCGCATGACGTTAGTTATGGACGGCCCATTTGCTCTAGCGCAGTGATGACGAACCTATGACACACATGCACGCAGAGCCTCAACAGCCGGCATGTGACGATAATTGTTTGTTCCATAATCAAAGTAGCTAATAAGCCAGACCCCAGTTTTTGGGTTTCATTGGAGTTTTGGCACATTGCTAAAATAGGTGAGGTTTTACTTGAATTTTGGGCACACGGCACCAAAAAGGTTCGCCGCAACTGCCCTAGAGTCTAGACTTAACGCTAGACATTGGCCAGGATGGATGGTCGGCAAAATGACGAGTGCAGGCCGCATTACCATTGTATACCAAAATCCAAATGGGATGAGACTACAATCAGGCTAATAAAACAAGGTTTCCGTGTTATTCTAGGGTCAGTGGAGGCCACTAAAAACAATATTTATTTTATTAGGAGAGCTTAATTTTTTAAAAAGTTAATTACACCAAACTAATTGTGAACATGTGTGCATAACATAATAAAATCTAATAATATAAAACTGTGAATTTTAGACGCAAAGCAACATGGATTTCCCCTCACGTGTAATGACCTAGTATTCTAAATGTAACATTTATTTAAATTGTATGAAAACGTTTCGTGTGCCATATGTTCCACCAAGTACAGTCAAAATTCAAGTACCTTTGGCAGACTGGATGAAATGGCCGCAGACCGTAGTTTGGTGACCTCTTGTCTAGACTATTAGGCTAACACAATGAATAAAAGACGAATATTATGAAAATCACCACATAAAAATAAATTCTAAAAAATTTATTTATTTTTTATAAAAAAAGAACGACATTAACATATTTTTTTTTAAAAATGTAAATTATTCTATATAGATCTATTTATTATACGAAAGACATTATACAGTAAAGATGAATTCATTAAAATTTGGTAGAAAAGAAATGGGATTCTTTAAAAATAGCCTACCGCTGTTGCTTTTGTTTCATGTTATTTGATTTCTGTTTGATGTTTTTAGAAATACTCTCCCAAACAGTAGCGGCTACACATACTCCCCTCCCACACACACACTCACACACATGCACTCTTTTTTATGCTTAAAATGAAATACATGTAATTTATATTTGAATAACTTTCTGCCAACATGTAAGCAACTTAACGTTAAGGGGGCATTTTTTACAGATTTTCATTAGGCATTTACTACTTTCATGTCATAATGATAATGAACGATGGAAAATAAAATTGGAAATAATTACTTTGATCAATTTTACAATTTATCTGAAATTAATGTTTAATATTTTTCCTTGTTTGTTGTTACTTTATTTTGACACATTCTTGAAGCACAACTGGTGATTTTTCCCACTTGCCATTAATGTTATGTCTAAAGTTGGGTGCCGCGGTGGTCGAGTGGAAAGCGCGCTCGACTGTCGCTCCGATGGCCACAAGCTCGAATCCATGGGAAGCCATGGACCTGCTCCCGGGGCCCAGGGCGTCCCCGAGTCCCACCCAGCCCCAAATGGGCGAAAAGCGGTGGGGCAATGCGTGGCATGTGAACGCTGCATCACTTGCCAAAAAAAACAACTGCTGCCTTGCAGATGGTCTTGGCTGACCAAAGGCTATGGAAGCAAATCCAGAAAATACAGCAGGCTGAAGTCGGAGACCACGGGCCCATTGGCGCAAAACTCGTGGCACGCAAAACTCAATATTCAATATTGAGAACGAAGAAGAAGAAATGTCTAAAGTTGCTTTGATATTTAATTTAACCGTTTCAACAAAGACTGCATTTCCGATAAATAATATTCTTATTCCAGATCTCGCCTATTCGTTCAAAAATTTTAATTTGGCTCTGAACTAAACACATACAAAATAAATGTACATTTTTAAAAAAAATCGCCTAGTTCTTTGGAGTAGCCAGACATATGGTAACCGAGAGCCATTTTAATTTTTTGAAGAATAAACAAATGTGTTGAGAGCCGCATTGAAGCACTACATGTCATTAAACCTGGTTTAGAAATCTTACAGTATCCAAAGGCGTCACTATGGTTGGTGTCACCCGGGGCGGTAGCTCATCTTGTCACCCCCTCACGATTTAAACTTTAATACCCCCTGATGATGTCACACGGGCAGGCCCGCCCCCACATCACCCTCCTAGTGACGTCACTGAATGTATCTTTCATAAATTGTACATGAGCCGCAATGTGAACACAGAGATTTGAAGCCGCCTGGGGCTCGCGAGCCGCAATGTGAACAGAGATTTGAAGCCGCCTAGGGCTCGCGAGCCGCAATGTGAACACAGAGATTTGAAGCCGCCTGGGGCTCGCGAGCAACGGTTTGGCCACCTTTGGACTCTAAGCAAAAAAACTGTTGAAATTGGAAGGACTGAAACCAAAAGAAACGGTTGGTCCCATGACTGTCAGTTCACACCCAACATCAAATTCATTGGCTTGGTTATCTTGTCTTTAAATACCTTTCCTTCTACCTGCTATCCCAGTAGCCAACGTTTGGCTATAGATATACCCCGTTTCGAGTAAGAGCGCGTGGGCTGCATGTAAATATGCTGTATTGAGGTCTTCCTTGCAGTTCACTGTCCACCACATGAACTTTAACCTTCAGGAGCCTCACACCTTGTAGCATATTGCCATATTTGACACGTTTGAAACCAAGTGACTTTTCCAGTAGCTCTTTCAGAGTCTCAGTAAGTTTGTGTAGCTTAGGTTGTTGTCTATTTGGGGGAAGAGGAAACTGGAGGGTATGATTTTATTGAAAATTCAAAATAATAAAAATAATAATGTACGAGAACAAAAGACTCAACCAGAGACACTAAAAAGTTAACAAATTTTTAAAATTAAAATTCTTAAAGCACGCCACACAAAGAGAGTGTAATGTACATCCAGAAAGTGTCTTCAAAAAATCAATGTAACAAAGTACATTTTATTTCGTTTTCATTCAATTGAAACATTACTATTTTATCGGAGGCGGGTCGGTAGATGAATTTATTGAGTTGAAGGGATGTTGCAGTCTATTGAAACGTTATATATAACTTTATATAAATATAAGTTAGGCAAAAGTAGGTGGAGGTAATAAGTGGGTATACAGTTTTAAAAACTGTGTCTTCTACTTCTTCTATGCCATGAATTAAGGAAGGTTAACTGTACCATTCTTGTGAATTCCACGATTTTAGCTTGGCCTAATGAGTGTATCAAACAGGCTATTAAAAGTAAACATCACACCACGTGGAACCATTGCAGGGAATCAAACAGTTCTGGATTTCGGACTTAACGATGTATACAGGAAATTCCTGAGCTAGGCTAATTTTGCCACGAGACACTTCCAACTTCCGGAGTGCCATGCCATATAAATAGATTTCAATCGACCTGCTCAAGAGAGGGAATGTCGTAGTACTTAAAAAACTACCTGTTTGAACATTAGTGTAAATCAAGGGTTTAGTTTTTATTTTTGGTTTGCTTGTTAATTGAATACAACATACATGTAGGTCAATTTTTATTTATTACAAATAAATATTTTACAGGTAGTTTTAGTTATGAGTTCATTTGTTTGAGAAATTATGTATTAAAATATTGCCCCACTTGTTAGTCTTTTGAGATTAAAAATTAGAAATGAAATGTCATTTTGAACACTAATAATGTACACTGTACTCAGGTTTTTGGTGGCTAGAAATAACTCACCTAATAAAGCAGAAATTCATATCTACTTTGAAAAAATATGCATTTAGCACTTTGTGATACTCCTCCTCCTCAGGGCTAATTAAATACTTTGACTCAAACAGCACAATATTACTCAACAGAAACACACAATTGAACCAAATTCTCACTGCTGAGACACAAAAAACTTTATTTGATAAAATAAAACTAATTATAGACGATGATCAATGTCAGTTAAATCTTAATATTTGTGACACTTCTGACTTGCCTCATTCCTTCATCCAAACTTACACCAACTTCCAATCTCTCAAAATAGATAAGCTGACCGGAAAAGCATTTTAGTAAATCAATTGTTTTTTTACAATTAATCTCATACATTAAAATACAAGCACTTTCTGTACTTCACAAAGCTAATGGACAGCATAATTTTCAAAATATGTTCTTAAAATGTATAGCCAGTGCCCAAATAACAAAGGAAAAAAAAACAGCTTTCAATTTAAAAATTAACCGTTGTGAATCTATGAAGAATGATTTTTTCAACTTCAAAAGGAAGAAAATGATTAAGTTTTCTGTGAATTATAAGAAACTTACAATTTAAAAAGGTCTAAATTTCAAGCATTAAGAAAGAAATTGTAAAAAAATAATATCAGGAGCACAACTCAATGTATTTTACAGTAAATTACTTTCAAACCATTTGTTGACAAGAGCAAGATGTTTAGTGAACAATGGATGGCTATCTTTATTTTATAAACCGGGGGAGGGGGGCATGTTTCGGCATTTAAATGTCTGAATATTCTGCAGCTTTTAGGGATTCTAGAGACAGCTGGTTAAATTGCCAAAAGGTGAGTTGTGTCTATTCTCTAAAGGTTTATTTTCAGTCACATGCTGGAATAATTTTTTAAAAAATAATCTCATTGATAAATGCACACTCAAGATTACCTATCTAAGTACATTCTTTGGCTGTATGCATATTCATAGGAATTTTAAATGGATTGCCCAGGCCTGAATGTAAAAAAAAAAGTTTAAAAATAAAATACCAATTTAATGATTGAGGAAGGTTTTTAACCATAAGCCTTAACAAATATGTATGTTTAAATTAAAATACTTTTACAACTACGTACAAAACTCTTTTAACTTATATTCTGAATTGCAAAGTACATGTACTTAAATTTTAGGGAGAACACAAAACTAAACACTTATGTTCTCCTATGATTTAAATGTTTGCATTGCAAAATAGTATAACTTATTCTGATCAAATAGATAAGGTTAACTAAGTACTCAGGTCATTCTAAGACCGACACAGATTTCAAGTTAATATTTTTTGGTTATCACAATCTTGGTGACATGACATAGCTTCATTAATTCTTTCCATAACAAACACATGAGGTGAAGCATGACATGAGGTGAGAAAACACTCATTTAGCTAGGCTTATCTTAAGTCTAAGAAGTCATGATAAATCATGTCTATGAAGTTATGACAAATCTTAAATCTATGAAGTCAGGCCGAGTCCTGAGAAATCAGAACATAACCTAAGCCTATGAAGTCAGGTCAAATACTGAGAAGTCAGAACATAACCTAAGCCTATGACGTCAGGCCAAATCCTAAGCCTATGAAGTCAGGCCAAATCCAGAGAAGTCAGAACATAACCTAAGCCTATGAAGTCAGGCCAAATACTGAGAAGTCAGAACATAACCAAAGCCTATGACGTCAGGCCGAATCCTAAGCCTATGAAGTCAGGCCAAATCCAGAGAAGTCAGAACATAACCTATGCCTATGAAGTCAGGCCGAATCCAGAGAAGTCAGAACATAACCTAAGCCTATGAAGTCAGGGCTAATTCTGGGTCTATGAAGTCAGATCAAATCTTCAGTAGTAAGCCTCTAATCTCAGGTAAAGTCCTAAACATAAAGAAGTAGGGGTATGCTAAAACTGCATGACATCAAGGGAACCAGAAAACCTGGAAGACAAAGAGATATTAAAAAGACCTTGAAATATAGGAATTAAAGTTGAAAATGCTGTAAAGAGGCATCACCAGATGGCATTGTAAATTTAATTTTTCAAAAGCTACAACTGTGTTATATATCACATTAACTGTACCTTCCAAGGAACCTATCACAAATATACATTTACATTTTAAATATTAATATAGTCCTATTATATTATATGGTATCATTTAATATCATTATCTTGTTTATCTATTTAGGCATAAGAGATCTAAAGTGAACTTGGATATTAAATAGCTATAGTTTTTTCATTACTGCAAACATGAGTAAAGATAGAGATGTAAAAAATCTTTCAAAAGATCTTACATGTAAATTAAGGAAAGCTTTTCAAAATGTATTGTCATATTCATTGGTTTGCACCTAAGTTTTAAAAAAATGTTTATCATAAAAATTAAAACAATGCTGATTATTTAACTCTTAAAGCCCCAAAGCGCTTTAATCCCCACCTCAACTCTATAGCCGAAGTGTGATAATGCGCGCCTCCATAGAGCTCTCTTTAGAAACGAAATCACAGAAAATAAAAACTCTTCAATGTGTGAAAAATGATGTATCCGACTTCTGGCAGTGGCGGCCATTGCCCCTGCTAGTATTATCGCTTGATTTGCAAAGTTTTTGGTAGTTTTGACGTTTTTTTGAAGATGTGATTTTGCTATACTTTATTATAAAAATAATAGTGCTAAACTACAGGCAAAAAAAAGTATTAAACTCAAGACAGACTTTTGGATATGTAAAATAACCATTCTTTTCCTAAAAGATGAAGTCAGTACGACAATAATAATATAAATGGATTTTACGCAATTTTTAAAATTGCATTATCAGTTAATCGCATTAAAGGAATGAGGCAGAAGTTTATTGAAAACCTTATGGGGCTTTAAGAGTTAATGCAATTGATGGACCTTTTAAGATCCATACCATGACAGTTGGTACACTGACTTGTCTTTTCAATGGTCTATTGATTAACTAATACATGTATCTAATAAATTTTGAAAGAGAATATTGAAAAATTTCTGCCAACAAAAATCTTCAGTTTTAACATCAACAAAGTAAAATACATAATGGTTAAGTCTTAGCAATTACATTATGATGATTCAAGTTTAGAAATCACATTTGTGTGAATTTCAGTTGAGAAAGTTAGCAGTAGGTATGTTATTATAAAAATAATTTATTCATTTAAATCCAGCATAAATGTTTTATATCAAATGCTCTTTTATAATCAAGACAATAATATTGAAAAATTGTTTAAATACAACAAAGTTATTTGCACACATGCCAAATTAACAAAAATTTAAGGCTATACTTAATGAATGAAATAAGGCATTTCTGTAAAAACAATGAATATCATCTTTCTTCAAACACATGTTGAGCCTCTATTTCAATTTGACAGTTGTAACTTATTTGAAATCTTTATTTATCTATTAACATTAAAATTTTGTTTAAAGCATAATTGATTCAACATTTATTTCTTTAAAATTTCACTTATTTAATATGCAGTGTCTATTTTTTAGTTTTACAAAGGAAACATGCCTTCTGACAAGATCTTAAAAGTTAATAGTAGTGGGATTTAGGTGTACTAACTTATCATTTACACGGTATTAGGTGATGGGTACTTCAGCATATATGCAGGTGTTTCAACTTCTGGTTCACACATGGCCTCATAGTATTCAAGACAGCCATACCACTTTATTGAGCCATCCTTGCTTATAAAACAATGCAGCTTAAGTTCATCTTTTGGGTCCTGAAATGTTTCCACAACTAACGAGTCTCCCCAGACGCTGGGGGAGAAATGTACCACTGATATCCTCATGACATAATAGTCGTGGAGCATGTTAGCTAAATTGGGGTAGAAGTTGTGGCTGGCTGCTATACTAATGTTGTCTTGAAAATATCTGGTGTAAGAAGGATGTCTCGTTCTTCCACTTGTGTCTGTGTCCCTGAGTGGAACAAGCACATTGTGAGAAAATGTTTTACCCACAGAGTCTGGGGGCTGAACAGGGCGATAATTATCAGGCATTTCAGGTAACAATCTTAAAAATTTGAGTCTCCACCAATCAGGAATCTGCTCTGTGAGGCCTGACTCACGGTGGACAAGGGAATTGCATGACTTGACCATGATTGAGGCACGCTGTCTCCCTCCAAATGTGGCACTGCTTCGAACAGTGTACATTGTGTCCATCATACCTGTCAATCTCAGTGAAACCTAAAAGATAAAATATAACAATTGAAGTTTATGCATTTTTATCATTACCTTATAATACCAGAAAGAATGCTGTTTTGTACATTAAAACATGGAATATTTCATTCAATCGATTTTGATTTTCATAAACATTACAAGCATGATTGCACCAAGTTTAGGGTATAATTTTAACAACACATGTAGACAAATACCTGTGCTCATTATGAAGATCATGGAAAAGGCAAAAGTAAAACATGGCCTACAAAGACAATGAGTTTGTTAATAAAGTAAATAATAAAATCCTGTATCGACCAAAGTTGGATTAAGAGAGCTTTTTAGTGAGGCAGAGTAAAAGATGATGTACTTTTTTTTCTTAAACAGGTAGAATGTATCCCTATATCGTATTTTACTCTTGTTAACAAAGTGAAAATGGTGACTAATATTTTGTAAGTCATAGAGAGAAAAAGATGTAATAATGAATGGAAACTAGACATCTGCTTGTCAAAATAAAAATTATAGCTTGATATTTAAAAATCAATGGTAATACAACTTAAGCACAGATTAAAAACCTTGTTAATTTTCCTCAAAGTCCTTCAAAATAATTTTCTGCTGAAACAAAGGTAGATTACATGAAACTGTAACAAGTTTACTCTTACCTGAATAGGTGACTTTGGGGTTGTTGTCTCGTAAAAATGTCGACGTATCTCCATGACAATAGCTTTCGTGTAGCTGCCAATACCTTTACGATTAAGATTTTGATAATCTAAAAATGAGTTCAAATTTTCATATAAAGCTGCATGCTCCACCCGACCAATAATATTCATTAATCTGTGCAGGTCAGGTTGCCCTGAAATAAGTACAAATTACAAAACTTTAATGGAAAGATGAAAACTATTTATATGGATTATACATCTACTGATCTATTGATGTGAAGTGTCTTAGAAAACTAATCTGATAGTCAAAGAGTAAAATTGCAAAGCTATTTTAAATAAAGATAGCATCAATTTAAATACTACACAGCTTTTAAGCTGAGCTTTTTAACAAATAGAAACTGGGCCCTTGCATCCAATTTTAATAAATCTATAACTGAATTGTGTAAAGGAAAAATTCTTTTAAGAAAAAACAATGGCATCTTAATCACTTAACAAAAATTTACATTTAATAAGGATGGTTTTTAAAAAAATACACTTCATTTACCAGGTTAGTTATTTTTAATAAGTACTTCTTTGAACTTAATTGCCAAGTATTCAAGAGCTTCTTTAAAATAATCAGCCTACTAACCAAAGCCTCTGATGTTCATAAAAAATCCCTGATTTTTTTAAAGAAACTAATTGGCTATTTATTTTAACTTTTGGTCCAAAATAAATTAAAAGGTCAAATCTAATAATCTTGTTAGAATGTTTGACTTAAAAATTATTTAAAGTTATTACCAGTGTGGCTTATATCATCAAAACGAAGCCCAGGCAGCAATGCTAAGGCCTTGTGCTGATCCTTGTGAACTTCCACCCTCAGATTCAAAGAGGGATAAGCCCTATATAAAAATTTAATCAAGAAGTATATTTAAAAAATAAGTGTTCTGCAGAAGGAGAATTTTAATGGCATAATTAATGCATAATATAGGTCGCGTCTAAGTTTACATTTTTTCAAATCTTAATTAAACTAATTTTCTAACAAGTAAAATTTGATCTTTCTCTATTAAACTATTTAAGACCAACTTCTAGGATTTTGTTATACCCATATATTAAATTGAATTACGACTAGGGTTGTTGGCGGTTAACCGGTCCTCAGATTAGGACCGGTCATCTTTATTCAGGACCGCAGGACCGTGTAACAAAAATAAGAAAAAAAAAACTAGCGGTAACGTAGTGAAAAAAACAACACAAGCCGTTGTGCGCCTCGTGCCTCTCCCTTTGTCACAGTGAGTAAAAGCGATACCACAATCCAACTGACAAGTAGGTTGGCATTCAAGCCTTCAGTCTCCTAGCTGTAAGCGTGCGTACATGACGCGTTATAGCCTTGCTTCACTGAAGGAAGGCTTCACAACTAACAGTACTAGCTACTGCTAAGGAATGATTTTTAAAAAAATTTTTTAATTAGCTTAGTTGTCGAGGCACTGTAACTGTACGAGAGCTAACACAGTGCGCGTTTGATGTCAACAACAGTCAAGGCAGAGGCTGTTTCTATTTATATTAATTATAGTTTCTTGTAATTGTAACGACAAAGAAAGCAATAAAAGCATATGACCCCGTGAACTATCGGCATTTTCTGATCACCGGTTTATAGTCTGTTTCAGGCATTAAAAAAACCAATCGGCGCACTCCGCTTAGTGAAGTACATCTACCTATATTACGATAGGTATTTGAAAGACCTAGCGAAGATACCGGGCAATTAATCGGCCCACAAATTTGAGTTCGGTCTTATAGTGACAGTTTTCCTGCTAGTCAAAGGCATTTGATTACCACATTAATAGTACGGCGAGTGTGGCTCAAACCCTATTTGAACAGAAAAAATGGGGAGGGGAAACGTGTGCGTCGCAAAATTCAATTATTCTGGTGAGTTGACGATTGAAAAATAATATGTTTATTTTAAAAATAAATTCCATTCAATCATCATTGTTTACTCCGTAGCTTTATAAATTTATTATTATTATTAATTTTAATACGCGATTTGACTGAGCTGACCGACATCACACACAGAGGTAAACATAACGTCACAACGGACCTCGCTAACTTTAACGAACGATTGAACCGGTCCTCTTATTTAGACCGGTGAACTACGAGTCCTCAAAATAAAAAATTTTAAAAAGACAATTAACCATCACTGTTTAATTAATTGTTTGGAATTTTTTTTTTTTAAATGCGTTGAATTGAGGGCAATGCAGAAAGAGCTGAACGCAAGCGGGCTTTGGTGCCATCAGACGACGCCAGGCGACAACATTCTCTTGCTAGTCCTCAAAATAAAATATTTAAAAAGACAATTAACCATCACTGTTTAATTAATTGTTTGGAATTTTTTTTTTTTAAATGCGTTGAATTGAGGGCAATGCAGAAAGAGCTGAACGCAAGCGGGCTTTGGTGCCATCAGATGTCGCCAGGCGACAACATTCTCTTGCTAGTTCTAAAAACAAAAGGGATATAAGGACGAGCGGTTAACCGATCTTTTTTTGAATGGTTAGCCGGTCCTCAAAAACGAGCGGTCTTAACAACCTTAATTATGACAATTTTATTCTGATTTAATATTAAGAATAAAAAACTTAATTGTAAGGTTGATAAGATCATTAGTTTTAGAGGGCTGGTTAAATGTTTAAAAAATTGTTAACCATCCGCTAAGTTTTTTAAACTCTTAATGTACCAAAGCGCGATAATCCGCGGTTTACCGTTTTTTACCAAAGAGCGGTAATGCACGACTCGATGGAACTCACTTTAGAAATGAAATTACAGAAAATAAAAACTATTCAGTGCGGGATGAACGATGTTTTCGACTTTGGGCTATGGCAGTTGTTTACCTCGCTAGTGTTATCGTGATGTTTTTTGGAAGTTTTTAGGTTGTTTTTTTCGAAGATGCGATTTCGCTATACTTTATTACTAAAATAATAGTACTAAACTACAGGTAAAAATAGTTTTAAACTCAAAACAGTCTTTTGGATACATAAAATAACCATTCTTATTCTAAAAGATGACGTCAGTATGACCATAATAATAACAATGGATTTAACTCAATTTTTTAAATTTTATAACCGGTTGATCGCAATTCGTGAAATTCTTACGGTACTGAGGCGGAAGTTTTCCGAAAACCTTATGGCACAGAGTTAAAACTCACAAGAGCATGAAAAAAAGTTTAGCATCCCCCTACCCATTCATAAGTGGCATTTTCTTCAGCCCCCTTAGCCCAATGTCCGTCAACTCATCAAAAAAAAAAAAAAAAGTGAGCTTAAGGAGTTAACAATGAAAACAGTAAGTGAATTTTAAACTTTAAATCGTTTATTCGCCTGAATTATCATGTTTCCTGGCATATAACAATATCCCTAATTTTTCTAAGATATGTTGTTTGAGTTTGGGCTATAGTCGACATTAGGGTTTTTAAACGATATTGGAATTCATTTTAAGCGATAATCGGTTTTAAAATTTCCCAAAACAATCAAATTTAATTTTTAAAAAAATCATTTCAATACTGAAAACGTCAAAAAATATTTGAACAAAATTTATTCCCACATTTGCTGATATTTTCATTCTATATGGGCCATGGGCGTCAAGGGGAAGGTGTGTTTATTTAAAAGTTTTGAGGGTCACCTCCAGAGTCAAGAGTGTTTGTAATAATTTGTAAATCAGTAATTTATTTTTTGGTGAAAAGTGTGATGTCATTAAGACTCTTAAAGCTCATTCATGTCCAAAATAGACAAAAATAAACATAATATATACAGTACAGTCTCTATTGTCAAAATCATGCTGTAGGCTAGACATAAAATACATGAGTATGAGTCATGAGCCGAACAATGCCCAATGAGAATTTAAGTGCCTACATAAAATGCAATTTACCCCCTTTTGATTATCAATATGATATGTATAATAGTATAATGTATTGTGCGTGACATCATTTTGTTCATTATTAAATCCACCGTTTCCACATCATTTTAGCCAGCCCTAGAAACAGCTCTGCGTGAGGCGGGATTTTCGTAATTCAAAAAAATTTTAAGACTTAAAAACCCGTTTTTTGGGTTTAACTAGTGTTGGCGTTGGTACTTGGCCAAAATTAAGTGAATTAATTAAGCGGATTTTGGTTGAGTTTTGGGCACGCGGCTCAAAACCCAAAAAGGTTCCTCATCACTGGTCTATACCTATAGCGCATATTAGTAGTAGGGCTATTACTCGTATTACTAATAAATTTTAGTAATTTAATTAAAATCATTCTCATTTATTTAATATTATATAATATAATAAAATTATTGAAAAATTTGAGTCCATTGTCATTGGGTCATTGTCTGGGTTCACCTGCCTTAGCAAATGGTTAATCCTACTCCGAAACATGGCTTCTTTGTATCAATCTCTTCACTCTAGATTCAAGTATCTTATGAATATATAACGCATTGAGATAAAGCTATGCACTTCATCATATTTCTTGTAATTAATATTAATTTACAACAAGAATCACAATACAAGTTACTTTTGTCTGCATTAACCTAACGACTAAGCCAGGTAATTTTGGTCATCAACCATCGTGTAAATTGCCAAATAGAACCCTGTATAAATCTTATGTGGTCCATAGTCTATGCGAAACAAATATTAACGGGAATATCGTTATTAACGGAAAATTAATGACATCACGGATTTAGCGAGCAATTATGCCACAGCGTGAAAGTTCAAGCTAAGTTTCATAAAACGTGTTTCTACTGTGATTATAATGTAAATCTAAGGGGAAAAAATGATACTTAGTGCTCTCATAGGTGGTGTCTTAGACATAAAATTATAAATAAATTAAATAAAAAGTTTAGCCAATGCACTCGTGTACAACTTTTTTAAAAATAAAAGTAGTTGACCAGTCCAGTGTCAGTGGTAACGTAAACTGTGTTGCTGTGCAAAGAGAGTACCACTTAAGAGTTTAGTGTAAGCAGGAAATTAATAACGAAGCCGAAGCATTGGTCTACATTGAAAATTGAAGTGATTAGTAATTACATTGGACTCATTGGTTAGTCGTTGGACAATTTATTTTATTTTGTCATAGTCATAGTCAACTCATAGTCATATTAATATTAATATTAATATTATTAATTATATTATATTATTACGTTTATTTACTAATGTTACGTAAAGTATAATATTTAATAACAATTTTATGGCATTAAAAAAATTAATATTAAAATTTTATGATATATAATTAGGTAATTTCTTATTTTAGCGCAAATTATTTTTGTATAGCAAAAAAATAAACCCTCTTACTTTTAATAATTTAAACACATTCAATAAGCAATAAAAGAAGTATATAATGATAAAATATTTGTTTTTAATGTGTTTTGATGACTTGAAAGGGGTTTTTATCTTAAAAACTAGCAGAAATCGTTGTTTGTTTATATAACAATGGCGCCGTAAATCACAGAAGATGCATGAAATATACAATTTTTGAATTTCGTATAAATTATAAAACAGTAGTTTAATTTGAACAAAAATATAATATTTTTATGTTTAGATATATTTCATAGTATGTTAAGTTGATTTGCGCTAAAATAAGAAATTACCTATAATTATATAATTATAATATATAATTATAATTTAAATTTAATAATATTTATTTATTTAAATATATATTATTATTATTTAGGCCTATTTAGTATATTATATTATGAATGTATTACTATATTTATCCTTGTCCTAGTTCAGTCCTAGTCATAATAATAATAAATATTAAATATTAATACTAATTACTAGAAATTCCTATGCTTATAATTATAATTTGTTTATAATAATATATACAATTAATATTCAATATATTATAATCAATATAGTAGTAGTATTAGTAATAGTAATCATCATCATTTGTCCTTTTGGTTCCTTGTGGAACATAGGGCCTCTGTCAAAGCTCGCCACTGTGCACGGTCCCTTGCCAGTCGTTTCAATTCTTCCCAGCTCTTTCCAGTTCTTCCAGCCTCATCTAACATGCTCCGTCTCCATGTACGCTTGGGTCTTCCTCGCTGGCGTTTGCCCTGGGGGTTCCAATCTAAGGCTTGCCTCACCCTGCTGTTATCTTTCCCAAGGGTGTGTCCAATCCTTCTCCATTTCCTTTCCATGATTTGTTGTTCTACTGTCTTTTGTCCACACCTCTCCCACAGTTTGGAGTTTTCGACCTTGTCGTACCATTTTATTTTCAGAATATTTCTAAGGCATCTGTTAACAAAGGTTTGGAGTCTATTTTTTGTTGTCTCTGTCGTTCGCCATGTTTCGGATCCATAAAGTAGGACTGTTTTAACGTTGGCGTTGGTGTTAAAGATCTTTACTTTTGTTTTGACAGAGATGTATGTAGATCTCCAGACCTGTTTCAGATTGGCAAATGCCTGTCGTGCCAGATATATAGCCTGCCTTTATTTTATAAAAACATTTTAAAATATAATTTAATGTAATGACTTAATTTAATTACCTATAAATAAATATAATTAATGATGACCAGTGTCAATGAGTATGAGTATTAATAATTAATTAATGCATTTTTTTTATTATTAATTTAATTTTGCTGAACACAAGTCAAGCTGCTTTAACTTTTATTTTTTATTTTCAAAAAATTATTTTGGCTGGTTATCGTTTTAGCGGCCTAGATGGCCGCCAATGATAGTGACGTCAGTTGAACTCACCTTTAGGAATTCTAAAGTTGACTCCCCTTACCTGCCCTGCAATTGTTGTTGTTGTTGAGCCTTCTCGTCCATGAGGGACATCCACCGTTCATCGTCGGTGTCTGCACTTCCTCCTAGGACATAGGCCACCTACAAGAGACCTCCAGGCATCTCTATCCTGGGCCAGTTTCTCCAGGATCTTTCATTCATGGCCAATTCTCTTGATGTCTGCCTCCAATTCTCGGCGTCAAGTGTTTCTTGGGCGGCCTCTTTTCCGTTTACCCTGTGGGTTCCATTTCAGGGCTTGCCTTGTGGTATTAGAAGCAGGTTTCCTTAGTGTATGACCGATCCACCTCCAATGCTTTTGAAGAATTCTTTTCCTCAATGGGCTTCTGTTTTGTCCGCTGCCACAGTTCCCGGTTGCTGATTTTGTCCGGCCAGTGAATTCTCAGGGTTAAAAATCCTTACTTTTTACTTGCTGCCTAAGTTGTTGGAGACCCAAACATTCTAGAGTTGCTGGAAGGCTGCTCTTGCTTTTCCAATTGTTATTTCGATGTCTGCATCTGTACCACCTTGTTTATCTACCATGCTGCAAGGTAAACAAAACTGTCCACTTCCTCAAGGGGTTCTCCTTCAAGCATGATGGGTAATGTACTAGTGGCATTAATCTTGAGGATTTTACTCTTCCCTTTGTGTATGTTGAGACCCCATGCTAACAGAAGTGGCTGTGACAATGTTTGTTTTCTCCTGCATCTATTGTCACAGCCACCCAAGGTATGTGCAAGGAGGGCAAGGCCATCAGCAAAGCCAAGATCATCAAGTTGATCCCACAAGGTCCATTGGATGCCATTCCTTTTCTGCTGTGTAGATGTTTTCATCACCCAGTCAATGGCTAACAGGAACAGAAATGGTGACAGCAAGCAACCTTGTCTCACACCAGTCTTCACCTGGAAAGCATCTGTCACCTGCTGGCCATGGACAACTTGGCAGTTTATCCCTTCGTACATGTTTCTGATTTATTCGTAATCTTCTGTGGCACCCCATAATGCCGTAGCAATCTCCACAGGGTTTGCCTTTCCACATTGTCAAAGGCTTTTTTGTAGTCAACAAAGTTGACATAGAGCGGTGCGAAAGCAGCTTGTTAATTCCCCCTTCTTTGGGATCTTGATAAGGTATCCCTCTTTCCAATCAGAAAGAACTTGCTCCTATTCCAAAATCTTCATAGAGGGTGTAGCATTTCCATACTGGTTTCCAAGTCCACCTTCAGTGCCTCTGCTGGGATGCCATCAGGTCCTGCAGCCTTTCCATTTCTGAGTTTTTTAATGGCCCTGCTAATCTCTTCTTTGGTTGGACTATTGCAGTCATTTAGCAGGTCATTATCAGCTGGTTGGATATTTGGTGGATTCCTTGGTTCTGGCCTGTTTAAAAGCTCTTCAAAGTGCTCCTTCAATCTCCCTCTCTGCTGCTCATCACTTGGTATGGTATTTCCCAATTTATCCTTCACTGGTCTCTTGATCTTGCTAAATTTTCCAGACAGCATTTTAATGGTATCAGTTACCTCATGTTCCCCTTGTAAGCTGCTTCTTTAGCAAGTTTATCAACAAATTCTTTTTTGTACCTCTTGATGCTTTTCTTAACTTCCTTATTTGCATCCGCATACTCTTTCTGGGACTTGTTTTTCTGCCCTTGTGTGCGGCTGTTGTTTATTTCTATTTTCTTTCTTCTATTTTACTCAGTGTACCTGCTATTATGCATTTTGTGTGTGACTGTTTCCTGTTTCCTAGCACTTCTTGGCGTGTTGACTCTCCTGTGGAACACTACACAGTGTTTGAATCCTATTCCCAGAGTCGTCTTGCCAACTGAATCTTGTTCCAAAAGGATTACATTTTCCCTGGTGAATCCTGTTCCCTGGTTGAGTTCCTTTCCTCAATGTGAATTGTTCATTTAACACACCAAATGGTCATCTTTTTCAATAAGACCAGTATAGCATTGGACCTAATTTTTCTTACCAAAAACATATTTTCTCTTGAGAGAAAAATCAAGAAATTAGTGGCACACAAGAAATTAGGGCACAATCATAATTTTACTCTCTTAAATTCTTTTAGATATTTTAAAAGTTGATATTAAAAAGAATATTTTTTCTATTTATAAATTCTAGTAAATTAATAAGCCCAATTACTGTTTATGTATTTCAAAATTAAATTATTCGTATTTACATAAGAGTTTAAAAGCTAACACTTTAAGGTTAAATATTTTATGATATTGATAAAATAATATGTCTAGATTCATACTTTTATGATAATGATAATTTATTTATTTTTAAAATAATTATTTTTAAAATGTGCTGTTGCAGTTTTTGATTTAATTATCAGCAAATTTTACATATATTTTTTTAAAAAAATCAATATCATATAATTAGGGCTGTGGAAATTACTGATTAATTTCTCGATTAATCGGTAAAAATTTTATCGATTAAAATTATTTTAATCGATAAAATAGTGATTAAATTGAAGAGGTTGTTTTAAATAATTTTTCCGATTTATTAATCAATGATTAATTATAAATAATAAATAATATAATAGTCCAAGTCACTGGATCTGTAACGCTGAGGAGCGATGTACGACAGTCTACAGCAGTTAGTTTAGTTGAAAAATCGTGTGTTGATGAGCGCTGTAAAAATATTTAATATGATGACGTCATTGTTTGGTGTGCATCGGTGCGCAAAATACAACCCCTATTATTAAATACTTTGCATACATTTCAGAATGTTTAATATTTCGTATTTATCAGAAAAGGACAAGTTAGTTGGGCTTTTGAAAAAGGTAGGCGCCCTAAAAAAAAGTGGGCGCCGCAGGCGCCACGGCGCCCCGGCACAATCTAGTTAATAATAGTTTGCTTTTTTACGTAAAAACTTCTCCATTAATAAAAAAGATTTTTAATGTGTAACCTTTAAAATAAGCTCTTATATTAAAATTTAAAAAATTTGAATGACCTTTTTTTGTTACTTCCCTTGAAATATTCAGTAAAATGACGTCATGCATCTTATTTTTAGCTTAATCAAAATTATCGATTAATTATTCTGTAATTTTTCAAAAGTTAATGATTAAATTTAAATTAATCGATAACAGCCCTACATATAATATTTTTAAAATGTTAATGTTTTGAAGATGTCCTTTGGATAAAAAGTCAGCTTTTAAAATTATGACTAAATTTTTCGGATAATATTTATAAATAATTTAAAAAAAAATAATATATTGAATATGTATGGAAAAAGAATGGCTAATGTAGAAATATTTGAGGTCCAAGCTATTTTAAAATTATGTTGTAAGAGAGTATATAAAAAATATAACTGTTTGGATTTAAAAAGCTTCCTTGTTCTCAGTAAACACATTTCCCAATGATGAACTAATAAAATATACTACTTGGTCATCTTTAAGTGCTTTTATGAATTAGCACTAATTAATTAAAGTAATTTAAGTCTGCTTTGTTACATTAAACATGGGTGAAAGAGTTTTTGGTTTGATCCAACAATGTAATAAGAATACATTTTAAAAAAAAAAAGTTATAATAGTGGGCTTCCAAAAAGAAAACTTGCTCTTGTTTTATTATTGGTAATGTTAGAAGCTACCCTGTTTAAAGATGGGGTTTAGCCTAGTGGATTTTGTAGTTACAGTATATATATTCAAGTTTTTTTTCCTTTCAGGTTCCTTTACTCAAAGAGTTTTTGACAATGGATGAACTAATTCCTTGAACTGTAATAGTCTTATTTTAGCAACTTGGTCATAGGAATACTCTGCATTTCAAAACAAAATAAAATGAGCCTTTATGTTTATGGAAAGCCGACACCAACAAAACCACCTGAACCTCTGAACTATGTATCAATACAATTTGATAATAAACGAGGAGGTCCTGTCCTGGAGGGTCCTCCCACTTTGAAGGTTGTAGAATATTTTCATTTATTACTCTTAACTAGTGTCTACACAGTCAGAAACATAATTTTAAATTCTTTAACTTATGTTAGCTTTTATTTATTAGGTTTGATCATTTTTAAAAATTAAAAACACCAAAAAAATTTTGACTCCAAAAATTTTTAATAAAACATTTGTTTCAGCTGGGTATTGAACACTGACCATTTATTGTACAGAAAACCTGCCAATTGCAATAAATTTATCAAATCAATTCAATTATAAATGCTGTCATTTCTTAAAGTCGCAAAGCGTCGTAATGCGTCTCTTCCCGTTATCCCTAAAGCGTCGTAATGCGTCCCTAGATACAAATCTCGTTAGAAATGAGATCTCGGAAAGTAAAAACTCTTCAATGCTTGAAAAATGATGTATTCGACTTCCGGCAATGGCGGCCGTTGCCCGCGCTAGTGTTATCGCTCGATTCGCGATGTTTTTTTTTGTAGTTTTAACGGGTTTTTTTCGAAGATACGTTTGTTGTTATACTTTATTACTAATATAATAGTACTAAACTACAGGAAAATATTGTTTCAAACTCAGTACGGTCTTTTGGATGCGTAAAATAACCATTCTTAGCCTCAAAAATGAAGTCAGTATGACAATAATATTATAAATTATAAATGGATTTTACGCAAATTTTTTAATTTCATAACCGGTTGATCGTAATAGGGGAAATCCTTACGGGACTGAGGCGGAAGTTTATTGAAAACCTTCTGGGGCTTTAAGAGTTAAAAATAAATTAGCATCGATACTGGAAATATAAATAAATTGAAATGACAATTGAATTCATTACATTTTTTTATTGGTAAATGCTCAAATTAAAGCCTATAGTTGTAAACACTAACAACAGATACCTTTTTAAAAATACTTTTTAAAAAATGATAATTTTACTTTTAAAGTATGAATAAACTCTAGTTGTAATATGCTTTAATTAATAAGTTTTGTCATTATTTTAAAGAAAAAAATCACAATAAATACTCTTTATCATTATCTTTCCTCTGCTGGCATAACCCTATTTATAACAGTGGTATTAGTTACATATAGAATCTGTTGTGTATGCATTGAATAATCATCCTATTGATAAACATTTGTGTATGTATTGAATAATAATCCTATATATAATTTGTAGTGTATGTATTGTATATAATCAACTTCAAATAACCTGTTGGATACCTATTGAATAATCCCCATAAATAAAATCTGTATCGAATGATTTGAATGATCAATTTATTCATAATGCTAAGTATATACTTTGAATAATCTGTGTTACGACAGATGATAGAAGAGGCAATAAAAGCTCTTGAGACTGGAATAGTGGTGACTCTTTATTATGTTCCCAAGAAACGTGAAACACTCACACTCTGTCTCCGTTCAGAAGTCTCTGATTTGGTTTGTGTGCGTGCACAGGGAAACAGGCCTCTTCATACAGGTATCAACGTTCTGGTTGTTCAGATAAATGTGTAATGTGTTAGGAAAATCTTAATCAGTGTACTACATTGTGTTGCAGACTACTTGTTGCATTGTATTTCACCTAAATAATGGAATTTCTTTTTATATATTTAAAATGTCCTACTGGAATTAGAGAATATTGATGTAATAGCCTATAAAAATAAGAAAAATATCTTTTTACTAAATGATATTGATATATTTTCAGTTGATTTATACCAGATTAAAGAAATTGTTGCAGATCCTCGATTGAGGTTAGCCAGGATATCAGACGATTGTGTAAATGAAAGATCAGACCAATGTATTACCATTTTCTATGGTTCATCTTTTATGTTGAGCTACATTACATTTGCAGGTAGATTTAAAAATGTATTATTCATCTCCAGTTAACCTCTGTCTAGTTAAATAATTATTAGTTTTGATTGAACTTGTCTCTACAAGAAAATAGAACATAGAAACCATATATTTTTTCTACAACTGAGAGGAACTCACTCACAACCTAGTTTTAAAATTAAAAAAAAAAATATTTTAAAATAAAATCAATTTCCTAAACTTAAATGAATGGTATTAGTTACATTGGCAAGATGATTAAGATGTGACTCAAGTATAAGCAAGCATAAACAGTTACATGGCATAGTTATTATAACTCATTTTTCAAAGCTACTGGAAATACATGTTTTAAAGGAAAATTTTGGTTAGTTGGACAACACATTGCAATAACAAAAATTAATAATATTACTACATTTTATTGCTAATCAGAATCTAAATGAAAATTTCATAATTTTTTATTCACAGATTTCCTTTATAAGTTATTTTTCATTTAAAACATTTTAAATTTGAACAAACATCCTTAAAAAATAAATCACTTTTCAAAACAAACTTTTGCCAAGCAGTGTTCCTTACAAAAATTATCATAAACAACGTAGTTGAGAGTGTTGTAACTTGCATTTTATGTAATTTTAATTTGCATAAAATATTCAATTTAAAAAATCAACTTGCAAGAAAATAACAAATTTTAGCTTGAAAGAGCACTGACAAGAATCTAATAACAGTTAGCTAATGAGCACTATTAACAATTTAACATATTATTGTTTTTTAGATTGAAGTTAGTCATTTCATATCAGATGCAGTTTTTTTCTTTTCCTTAAACTTTAGACATTTTGAATATAAAGTTACAATTAAAAATGTAGCCAAGGCAGTTTGTTTTTTTTAAAAGATTTTATGAAAGTCATAAGAAAAATTTAAGTATGCTAAAAATGGCCATCTTTGTCTACAATTAATATTTCAGCAAAAAGTAGAGAGGACTTTTTGAACATAGATTTAACCCTGAGATCATTGTCTGAGGCCATAAAGGCTGATACTTATTACACTACTAAACAGAGGTAAGATCATTTACTTATGTTTGTGTTTATCTTTTACTTGATACATTTTTAAGTGTAAACCTTTACGCGAATCAGTATAAAAATGTATTTACATAGCATGATTTCAAACTAATAGCTGCTAGGTCTTGATGTCATGGAAGAAGCACCATATTATTTTCACACTGTTGCTTCATTTGCCCAAAAAGAGTAAGATTAAACATAGTATTCAAAATATTTGTTTTACATACTTATAATCTGACCATTTCACCATCCTTTTTTACTCTTGTCAAAGGGTCAAGGGTCCATCAGTGAATGTCATATAAATAAATTAATGTTTTTGGGCTGTATTTTTTTTTTTTTGAGGGCAGGAAGGCGATTTTCATTAATTTGTGAATTAATTGCTATAAAAGCACCCAATAGTGTTACATCATTTATGTTTGACCCTTAAAGGTAAAAAGCAGTTAGTGACTTATTCAGAATTTTTAAAAATAAATACATATTACAAGTTGAATGCTCTGTTTTAGCTCAGAATTTTATCTGTTTGTATATTCATCATAATCCATAATAAAATATTTACAGGTGGATCAACAGAGAATTTAACAAGATCCAAATGTTGCAGCGAGGCTTCTTCAGTCAACAAAGAGATGGCAAGTAGGTCCTGGCTTAATAAAACCATTTCAGAAAACTCAGCCTTTCAGGCTTAATAGGCAGTAGTTGATACACTACAAGTGCTTAAAATTTATTATGTTTTTGCATTATAATGAACCCTCACTTTGAAATGTAATTTTATGGGCTATTGATTACCATTTTCTAGAGCAATACATTAAAAAAATGTAGCAATTAAAGTAGAGAAGGATTAAAAACATTTTAGTTTAAAGAAATCACCTTCAATAATCACTTAATTTATACAAACTTTCTTAAAACATGATTGAAAAACTGAATGCCAAGATCAAGTGAAAAAAGAATTTATAACAAATTACATATTTCTATATATGCAAATGCTCAAATTGAGGGAACATAAAGTATAAATACTGCACTTTTGCCACTGACAGTATGCCAACATTGTTTGGTCACCCAATTTCAAAGTAAGTTATTCCCTAAACAAAGATTTAAAAGTTGATGAAAATTTTAAGGTATATTATAAATTAATAGTTGTTTAATTAAAATTAAAGGTTAATTCGAAGTATGTCGACCGTGATGTCATGGTCATTACCAGCGGCCATCTTTGTTGTTATGGCACATTCTTTAAAAAGCTAAAATTAAAATTCTAAATCTATACCTAACCCAAACCCTAAAACCTTCAATTTTCCGAAAATTCTAAAGCTATACACTATACCTAACCCAAACTCTAAAACCTTCCATTTTTGAAAATCCTTTTAGAGTTTATAGAACTCTCTTTTCCAGCAACCGGTAGCGTCGTGACATCACGGTCGACATACTTTGCTTCAGCCAAATTAAAATTTAAGCTAGCATAATAATGCTACATGGACCACATCATTGGTTATACAAACAACAATAAATGTATATTGATTTTATGTGGCATACCCTGGGTATTCTAGAACTTACAGACACAATTTAAATTGCTTAGCAACCTATAGAAGATAAATAAAATAAGTCGTAAGTGAATATGCGGCCATGTCATTCTTTAAAAAAAATTTCATCCCTAATAAATAAGCTATTAAATTTTGACATGTACATTATGGTTCTGTTTTCCTTAAACTTTAATATTTTTATAAACTGCGTATTCAAAGCTTCCCTTTTTTAAAAAGTAACAAGTAATCACTAAATCAATCTCAGCTGCAAAAGGGCAGTAACAAAGGGACTTTAGCTAAAGGCTTGAAAAAATAGTAATGCAATCCTGACTTAGAAATTGACTAATGAGAAAATGAGAATTAATTACACAAGACTGCAAGTAAAGTTTTTTTTTTTTTTATCATTCAAAAAAGACCAAGGCTTCATTTAATATTTTTGTCAGCACTAGTTTTTATATCAGTCACTTATTACAGCAGAGTTTCCACTTATTTGCACTGATTATTAGCTAAATGCTTTTCACTCAAACTTGTTTAGCTGCTCGTCACAAACTGCCACTTTCTGTGAAAGGTAAAATAATATCTGAGCACTCCACTATATACAAAGCTTTTGCAACAATCCAATATAAGCAATTGAATATTGGTAGATTAAAAAATATCCAGGCAATAAACTACTTTATTTTCTTATTTCAAGTGAAAAACAAGCAGCCTTATATTCACTGACTACATTTATTCATTAAACAAAGTGAAATCACTTTCACACTTTTGACAAAGTTGTTTATTGGGGAATCTGATATTCATTTTATATACCAGGTCTTAACAAAAAATGTTTTCCCTAAATTTCTTTTTCATTATGGAGATTGTATGTCTATCAAGACCTTTCAGGCCTAATTTGTAAAATGGGTTAGATGTGGCCCACAAATCTTGCATTTGACACATGTATTTTCAGAATGCACCTCTTTTTTTTTTCTTGGATGTCAAAGGCATTTCATTTTTAGTGGTATAATAAAGTTGGTTTTTGTAAGCCATTTTTGTGGCTGCCCTCAAGACTTCAGTGTTGTTCATTCTGAGCACATACCATTTGCATTTAATCACATGAGTCAAATTTGATCCTTCTACCTTATGTTTATGATGCTGATACTCTACCATTGTACCCCAAATTTAATGGTAAATTGACTTTTAAATTTCCAACACACCTACATTTTGTCAGCACTAAAAATATGTAATAACAATTCTTAATGTTCTCCTCAAGACCACCATGTTCATATTACAATGTAGTGATATTAGTTTACAGAATTAACATTGCAGTAGATGCCATAATTTGTGCAAAGACAGACTCTTTAAAAAAATTTTAGACATTTGTTAATTGCACACCTTGTCCCTCTATAGTTTCATATCTTGTTTTTCCTTTCTTTTATCTATCTTATCAATTACAGATGATCCTTCTATTCAGATTATTATTTCATCCCACACTTATCTGTGGTTTATTTCTAGTCTTGCATTTTTATTAGTGTTTTATTAGTTTTAAATGTTAATAGTAAGTTGTTTTTTTGTTTTTTAGCCAACCCATTCTATGCCTGAATTCCAGACGGGAAAAACAAGAATTATTTTGTATTTGCCCTTAAGTGCAGCATTGATTTGATATAGTAGCGGGATAGATAAGCAAATGGCCCTGTCTAATTTTTTATCACATGCTGTTAACTCATGTTATATTATCAGTAAATAAAAATAACTCAGTCAAAATACCAACTACACCATTAAAGCAACTTGTGTTCAAAATTTAGTAATTTTATTAGTTGCTCAATGTAAACTCTTTGAGTCATTCATCACCTACAGATCTCCTGTGATAGACCACACAAATGCTGAAATAAAAGTTTATGCCTAGCTTAGAATAAACTTAATTATGACCTAATGTTTCTTGCTGTCATCTGTTTCCTAGAACAATGGGTCCATGTATATAACTCTGTATTATAGGTACCGTCAGTCTCGTGCAGCCAATGTAGATCCAAGGTAGGATATTGAAGGAAATTCCAAATAGCCAGCTGGTAGTTCATTCCATAATAGTATAATCATTTTAACCAATTTATATATTTGTTTTAGAAATCCCATTTTTAAAACTTATAACCCTTCCCTTTTTAAATAAAAAATTAACTTTCTCATTAAGATTACTCTATTTATGTTCTAACAGTCCATATGTTTTGTTTGTTATTATTTTTTTTAATGAATTTTTTAGAATTTTTTTTATTTACTGCTAAATCTGATCTAATACTAAGCATTGCTCCACTAAATAGTATTTTAAATGCCTCTGTAGGGTCAGTTTTTATGTCAATCTTAAATATTCAACAAATGAAATCAATATTTTTGTAAAGTGTGATTTCAATGAAAAATTATTTAGAGTTATTTAAAATTGACTGACAGACTGAATGAGCAAAAAAACCCTGCTTTTTTAATTACTAAAATACAATTAGTACTAATTAGATATTACACATATGCATGGGTCAGTTTCTAGTTGTTGATCAAAGTTTAAACCACTGCCCGGGAATTTTTAATCTAAGTTGTTCAATTATAAAATTGTTTTAACAATCCAATACCAAAGATTGGCTTAAACCAATTACCTCCAAGCATCATCATTTAGCTATTGCTGTCACTGAACCCTTGATTTGTTTTAACAAAATTTCTGTTTATATTGCTTGAGAATTATGTACAAACCATGAAATATATATACAATATTTATATATATGTGTGTATTTCATATTTATTTATATATATATATATATATAAATATATATATATACTAGAGGCAATTACCCGGCTTCGCACGGGTTTTAAATAGGAATTTCTGGAGAAGCGTACACAATGCTTTTTCGCAAATTAGCGTTAGGAGAGTGTACTTAACAACTTCCCAAAGTTTCATTCTTCTAACTACACGGGAAATAGAAGAATGGTTGATTTTCAGTATTTATATAGCGTATATAAGTTTTAAAAAAACACAACATTTGGGCCCCCGGCTTCCCATGAGTGGGAAGTTAAAAAATGTTTATCGCAAAATATCGTCGCTTTAGCGTACTTAACAACTTGCCAAAGTTTCATGCTTCTATCTATCAGTAAAATAGGATATTTAGTGATTTTTAGTTTTTATATATCTAATATATAAAGCTGAAAGTTTGTGTGTTTGTTTGTTTGTTACCAATAAAAATCCACACCGTTAATATTTAAGTATACTTAACAACTACCCAAAGTTTTATGCTTTAACCTACAATTGGAAATATTATAGTCTAATACTAATGGGGTTTTCCCGCTTAGGGAATGTTAATATTAGACNGTGCTTCCACCTAAACAGAAACCTGATCTTTCGTGAGACGTGATTGTATTTCGTTGTCTACATTTTGTTAATAAAGCCCGCTTAAGAAAAAGTACATTTGGGCCCCCGGCACCACATAAGTGAGAATTGTATTTATTTATTTTTTTGCCATTATTGCCAGGAGAGTAATTTCCAAAAGTTTCATGTTTTTACGACACGGTACATTGGAGAATTAGTGATGAGTTTGTTTCTAATAAAAGAAAAAAACATTTGGGCCCCCGGCCCCCAATGAGTGGGAAGTTTGAAATTCTTTTTCGCAAATTAGCGTTAGGAGAGTGTACTTAACAACTTCCCAAAGTTTCATTCTTCTAACTACACGGGAAATAGAAGAATGGTTGATTTTCAGTATTTATATAGCGTATATAAGTTTTAAAAAACACAACATTTGGGCCCCCGGCTTCCCATGAGTGGGAAGTTAAAAAATGTTTATCGCAAAATATCGTCGCTTTAGCGTACTTAACAACTTGCCAAAGTTTTATGCTTCTATCTATCAGTAAAATAGGATATTTAGTGATTTTTAGTTTTTATATATCTAATTTATAAAGCTGAAAGTTTGTGTGTTTGTTTGTTTGTTACCAATAAAAATTCACACCTTAATATTTAAGTATACTTAACAAATACCCAAAGTTTTATGCTTTAACCTACAATTGGAAATATTATAGTCTAATACTAATGGGGTTTTCCCGCTTAGGGAATGTTAATATTAGATTCTTGCACAGTGCGCACTATTTTGACACAAATATTCTTGAGTGATTTTCATTTTTTATATAGCTCATATAAGGAAAAAAGCAAAAAATGGGCCCCCCTTACCCTAGGGGTGGTCACCTTGGGTTAAAACATAGCCTATGACCTATTCCAGGTCAAATTGGGGTCCCCTGCAAAATTTCACCACCCTGGGTCCAACGGTGTGGATTTGTATTGGTAACAAACAAACAAACAAACTTTCAGCTTTATATATTAGATATATTACATATATTACTTGACTATTAACCAAATGCTATGAAAAGTATTTTGAACATAGGTTTAAGACTTTATTATTAAAGCCACTACAAATAACATGAAATTTTATTGTTTCTCTATTTCCAACCAAATTGTAGCTGCGTTAGGAGATGGTAAATGTAGTTGTTGTTCTATCCAATTTTCAATCTCCTTATTTTTATTGTTTCATGTGCTTTTCAACTTTTAACAAATGATGTATGTTTCCCTTCTGGTAAATAATTTTTACAAGCTCTCATTAGAAGTACCTTTAATAATTTTGGTGATTATTATTTATTTATTTCTTGATGACAGTTTATTAATATCTGTTTAAGATATAATGCTTGATATTTCTTATATTATTTTCTTTTAAATTACTTGTGCTCTGTCCTTATCTTTTCGTCAACAACTTTTTAAAGTTGATATTAATTGGTTTAAGTTATGTTTATTATTTTTATCCAAGACCATGTGTTTGAACAATAAAGATAATAAGTTGTGTAAAATGTCAGTTTTAAAAAAAAGAAATTTAAATATTGCTTGTTTTAATCAATTCATTTGTTGACTTGAATTAATTAATTAGTTATTTTTAATCTGAGAAATCTTACTATAAATGCTTTTTTTTCTCTTAACTTATTGAACTTAGCGCTTTCTTAATTCCAAAAGTTAAGAATGTACCTCTAAAAATATGCCATTCTATCTATGTAACTGGTTACCTTATTTGGAATGTTTATTTAAATATTGTATAAAATCTTTTTAAAAAGCACCAATTAATATTTTAAAATAAAATAGATGGAAACTTTCTGTTATGTAATTAATGCAATTTTGCACGTACAGGGTTGCTTTCAAAGAAATATGTTTATATTCTAGCTGAGTTAATTACCAATCCTTGTAAGAGATCACAGACTTCTAATCAATGTAAACAAAATAAATAAATTCATTCTTTAGATTTTCAACTTTTTTTTTAAAATGGAGAAAAATTGTGAAAAATTGATTTGTTCAATCATATTTTTACATGATTAGTAAATGTAATTTTGCATTGATTTTTGCATAGAATCAACTTAAAACAGATTCAAGCATGGATTACACAATACACAGATAACATTTCAAGATCTTTGCTCACTCTAACCAAAGCTGTAAGTATGGTTAGCCCTTCTATATCTCTTTTGAAGCAATTATACTTACAGATATTGAATTAAACTCATTACTTTACTTATTGTGGGGGATAATTTCTTCAATAGTTTTTCAAACTTTTTTTGTAAAAAAGACATCATTCTTTTAAAATACACCCTAAAATTTAACATTTTATTGCAGAAACTTCATGTTCCTGACCATTTAGAGATCCAGGATTTTGTTAAACTTCTTAATGAGCTTTTTAAGCCAAATCCAATGGTAATTTTTTTTTAAATTCCAAAATAGTTAAGTGTTACAGGTTGCCTAAAAAAAAGAATACTTAAAGAATTAAAAAAAAAATTAATTTAAACTAAAATGTGTTGTTTTCTTAATTAAAAATTTATTTGTCCAATACAATAACTTTTAGAGAGATAATCACTAAGAATATATTTCAACTTCCTGTAGTCTTATGTGAGAAAAAGTTACCAATTCAAATATTTTAGATGAAATTCTTTGATAATTTCATTTTATTACTTCACAGACTGAGAAGTTGATGAAAGATTATGGACAGTGTCAGCCAGACTGCAGCTGGTCAGTTAGAATAGTTCTTTTCTGACAAGACTATTTACTTAGTCCATGATTAGTTTTTAATTAAGGAAATGAATGCTTTAACCAAATCCTTTCACATCTTGAAAATTAAATTAACACTAGGCTTTCAAAGGGCTACACCTTAACTCAATCTATAATATATGACAAACAGTGGCTATTTATATTTTTGTAATTTTATTGACCGAAATTAATTAAACAAATTTTAAATAAAAAATTAATAGATGCCTGCAAATTTTTGTGCTCCACGAATATGGATAGGGCTCTTTTTTTCTGCTCAAAAGTTATAATAAATAAAAGTATTAATATTTTTAGCTGTTCTGAATAATTAAAAGCTGTTATCATGGCAATTTAAAATTTACAGCTATCTGACTGTGCCATGTTTTGAAGATTTCTTAAAAGAAGAACAAAAGGTATTTGTTTATGGACTAATTTGTTTGTTGATATTATAATGTGCATTATTAATACTAAATATTTTTTTAAGTGAATTAAAACATTTTACTTAAATTTTCTAAATGATTGATATAAAAAAAATGTGAGATTTTAATTGAATGCACTTATTTTTAAAACATTTAATTTGAATGAAAATAATGAAAATTTTAGATTGTTTAAAAAAATGTCTTCTTTTATTTCTTTTGTATTGTTACAGTTTAAAAAAAAATCTTTCCTCCAACAAAGCATTGCTTTTTTCTAACAGGAAGATCTCATTGGCACCACCATCGATAAAATGCATTCATGTTTGCCTCCTTCCCCAAATAAAACCTTCACAACAGAATTGTGCTTTTCTGCTAGGGAGGTGAGTTTTATAGTAGCTAAACTGAGTATAATATAGTTGTACTTGAAGTTTAACATGACCCAACCTCTATTCTCGCCATTTTATGTGCTTCATGTGTTATCCTCTCTAACTTCTCACGATGTTCCCACTAAGGCTCACTATGATAATTTACAGTTCTCTCTGTTTACCCTCCTTTTTAAATGTATCTATCTTTGTATTTTTGTTTCGTGTTAACCTTACAATAAAAATTCTTAGGTAAATTAAATCTTATATAACTTTATTTCTGTTATTTTTTATTTTTTGCCTGTTGAAAATGGACTCAGCTGGAAGTCTGCTGTTTCCCATTACCTTATGTATTATAGCTTTTTTATACTTTAAAAAAACGTTTATTTACAATTCCTCTCCCGAAACAAATTTCTGCTCCCCAGTTTGAGGACTACCTTTTTTCACCCATCAATTCCATCCTGCATCCAAAAGAACTCAGTGTACATCAGGATATGGATTTTCCACTGTCCAATTACTGGATAGCATCATCTCACAACACGTAAGCTAAAACTTGAAATAAATTAATAAAATGTAATAAGTGGCATTCGATCAAAAGGCACACTTAAAAGTAGAAAATAATTTAACATTTCAATAAAAAGTGAAGTTGAAAGAAAACTGTGCAGCAGTGGAGATAAGCTCTCTGAGCAAAGTACTAATATGATGAGAGTGGTCTTCGTCCACTGTGAGGAACAGTCTAATAAATTTAATCAATCTTTGAATATTTTCTGCACAATTTTTTAAATTAATTTTTTGTGCATAATACATTTAAAGAAATTTTAAAGTTTTCAATAATGCAAAGAACAGACTGTTTAATGACTTTGTCTGATTGCACCTTGTAGATTGAGAACAAAAGAGGTCCCAACAAAGATAATGCAATAATACAACCCTCAGATGGCACTCTTTCTTATTCCATATGCAAGAACAAACAAACTAATTCTCTTTCTTCCATTCTGAAAATTGTGCCTGATCAAACAAGGAAAACCAACACACTTTTAACATTTAAAACTATAATAAAGATGAAAGACTAGACATAAACAATGGATAAGCATAGGACACTATAATTCTCCATATGGATGGAGCGTTTGTAATAGATAAGATAACAACAAACCTTGTAGAACGCCACACATCAGTTTGAGTCTGAAAGAAAGCAGAATCAATAAGAACCAAAAATTTTGATAAAACAATCCTTCGATCACTTTAATTTATCCATTTCATTCATTGTATGAATTTACTGTAAATAAAACCATATACATGCATTTTAAAAAATTTAATTAATCCGCACACTTCTTATTAAACATTTACTGACAGTCAATATAAAATCAGAAAATGATTCCTTTTCTCTATAAAATTGATTCAGTCTGTAAAAGAAAGCAGAGAATACCTTGACCCAAAAGCAGTAGCCTCTGTTTCACACTCCATGATTGTATAAGCAAAGCAATTAAATTATTTATTGCACCACCATCGGGTCAAAAGCCCTAGATCTTACCATCTTGCTATTTGCACCATTGCCTCTGACAAAAAATGGCACTTTATGAGCTTATTTTCAAAGTTATGCTGCATTCTTTAAATTGGCCACCCACCACAACATTCCAAGAAATAATAACTGTTGTCCCATCAGTAAAGTGCAGGGTCAAATATCAACTAATTTATAGTGATTTTATTACCTAGTTTGTAATATTTAATTTTTGTCAGTTCCTTATTTGTAATATTTATGTTTTGTCATTTCCTAATTTGTCATATTTATGGTACATTTAACACAGAAAGTGTTTTGTAAAAATCATAATTGTTATTGTATTTAAATATATGACCACAATATCTCATTTTCCGTATTAAGTTTTGGGCTTCAAATGATGTTTTAAAATAACGAGACTAGGTTCATCAAAAACTAATTCATGCTTTTGCAGTTACCTCACTGGTGACCAGTGGAAGAGTGAATCTCATGTTGAGACTTATGTCCGTAGCTTACAAATGGGATGTCGATGTGTTGAGCGTAAGTAGATTTCCTTTTGAAGCATGAACTTTAAGATGGAAACATCTTGGACATAGATGATTGATCGATAAAAATAATTTTATTACTGTCAGGTGTTCAGGGTTTAGTTGTGGATTTAAGTAATTGTCTGTGTTGATGTGCGGCTTGTTTATATAAAGTTACTTTGTATCCCTTGGCACCCATGGTAATATGTAATGTGTAAATACTTGCTGATGGGTTTTTGTGGATAGATGAAAAACTTGGGCTTAATCTATTTAGATTAATTAGTTTTATGATATTGATCATAGGCATATATCATTAACATAAAGCTTTTCTTTCAATGGGTCCGCAAGTTGAAAATAACTCTTGTATTTTTAAGGTTTGAGACAAACTGGACCCAGTAAATATTTGATATGAATTTCATTTCAGTGGATTGCTGGGATGGAACTGATGGCAGACCCATTATCACACACGGCAACACATTCACATCCAAGATCAAATTCTCAGATGTTCTCCAGACAATTAAAGAGCATGCCTGGGATGTATCAGAGTTAGTTCCCTTGTCATTCAAATTGAATAGGAACAATTATATGTGTTAATTAAAGATTTTTTATATTGACAATTTTCACTAAACTGATTAACAATCTTGCCCCTGTCACCACTTAAGGCTTTAAGAAGAATATTTACTTACATTGGGTGCTACGAAAATTTATTTTAAATTTTTAGCTCTGCAAAGAAAAAACAAACTGTATTTATTTATTTCTGTCATGTCAAATGAAGTGCAAATTGCAAAGCTATTTACTTTCACATTAATTTATAACCAGCATTTTTGCAGACTAGACACTAACACTATTAGACTAAACATGGATAATAGTGATGACAACAGCACTGTTTGTGGGTGTAGCTTGAATAGTTAGTTGCAGACATATGTTAAGACTGTATTCTTAGGAATTAGAAAGGTCTTATCAATACATGGCATTTGAATTTCATGTAATAAATTGACAGCCTTATTTTTGTTCTCTAAAATTTAAACATGTTTTATGACAGCTTATACCAAAGTCCTGCGGGCCAGATGCAGCCCTTGGGGCCCACTCATATGGCCCCTGGAGACCTTTTAATCTCAAAATAAGATACTATTTTACCCATAGTTGACCACAATAACTTAGTAGTTGGGGGTTAGCAGTCAGCCCCCAAACTGCTGTTTGACATTTAATGCGGCCCTTTGGCAGAAAATATTGGAGACCCCTGGCTTATACTATAGAAGCAGCTACCTTTAAAAGTAAAGTTTATTCTGTTCTTCTTCAGGTATCCCTTGATACTGTCTATAGAAAATCACTGCAGCCTTCCACAACAGAGACTCATGGCACAGTTGTTGAAGGAAATTTTGAAAGGTGATCATTTTACCCTTTTAAGTATAAGTTTCTTACCTATTTAAAAAAAATGTTTTTACATTAAAACTTTTAGAAACTACTAGGTATTTGAGTATAACCGTTCTAAATAACATTATGAGCATATTAGATCACAAGTAAGAGTTTGCTGACAAGTACCATTTTTTAGCCAATGGATCAGTTTAAACAGAGAAGAAATCACTATAATTTCAAGTTATGTGTGAGAGATCAACAAAGGGATGGAGTAGTTTATCTTAAAACATGAGTAGGACAAATAAGGGTTACGACTAGGTAAAATAATGCATGAGATGGATTTAAATTAATCTAACATGCAAACCTGTAAGGTTTTCCAATACATTGTACAGTTTTAAGGTGTTTTGAAAAGTGAACAGGAGTTTCTAAGGTTTTTCAACAGATATTGGAAATATTTTTTTTCCACTTGACTTTGATGATGAATGATTGAAAACTTGATTGGAAAATTAATTGGTCAACAGAAAGCTGAAATCATTTTTGGTCTGTTCAAAATAAACTGTTGTATTAAGTCTGAGATCTCAAAATTTAGGAATTCAGCACATATTTTATGGGATTGTTCATTAATAGTTTGATGTCGTTTTTCAGTTGTTATTTCTATGAGTTTAACAGTGATCAATGTTCTTTCTAAGGTCTTTTTTATATCTCTGTGCAAAGTAAAAAAAAAACAAATTTTGTAAAAAGATGTACAGCATTAATTTTTGGTTCAATATTTTACATGATTTCCTGCGCAATAATTCTAAACTGCTGTGAGGCGTTGGTCAGATATCTGCACAGCTGGGCAGATGAAACATCAACAGTGGCTATAAATCAAGTTGTTCTTTTTTTACTTATAGAATCCAGTGAACATTATTCTCCACAAACTGCCTGTTAATTTTAAAATGACATAAAGAAACATTGTTGAGATGGAAAAGTTGAATTTCCTATCATTAATTTATAATAGAATCCCCTATTACTGTAGGTAACAATTAAACAATGAATGTGTTTCATTTCATACAAACTGATTACAATGTCACTATATATCTCAATTTATTACAAAGTAGCTACTGGCCAGTGTAAAAAAATCAAAAGAACTAAAGGGTATATTAATTTAAAATTTGCATTCCTTGTACTTTATTTCTTATCTGCCTCTCTTCTGTATGGTTTTTCATACTTTTTAAACAGTTTTTAGGGAAACCTATGTGCAGGTTGGCTTGAATGGATTAATTGGTAATTTTTTTGAAAAATCGTCACTATTTTTTTTCTTTGCCTCTAGATGAACTTTTAACAGAACAGGTGGATATCAATGAGACTCATCTCCCTTCACCCCGTCAATTAAAGAAGAAAATCATCATCAAGGTATTTAAACACAATATGTTTGTAGGCCAACTTAAAACTTAGGTATCAAAATTTAATCCCTGTCTTGTTATACAAATCTTGTATATCTAATGTTTTACGATACTTTCTCTTTGTCTCTGTCTGATCTTTAAATACATAAAATTACAGAATAAAAAACTCCAAAGGGATAACAGACTGAATGAATCACGTAGCTACACAGATATTTGTAAGTATATAATTTCTCTAGGTTAGTCACAATGGGCTATAGCTGTTGTTTGGCTCACAAACTGAGTGTGAGTTATAATCTTGGTTTGTTGCATTTATTTATCACTGAAATTTATGACATGCAGATTAATTTACCTTATTATCATGTAAGTTATACTGTATGTTTTAATCTTGATATCCTATCTATGGCTGTTAGATTTATTTATTTCATCTTTCCTCAGCTGAATTGGTTGATGGAAAAAAACATTCACTAATGTACATAAAATATGCAACTGAAAAGGTAATTAATAGAACACTGACTTATTTTCTTGATAAGTAGATTCTATTGTTATTAGAACTTTTTCAATAGTATATCATATGTTTCTTATATTTAAGTTTCTGTTAGCAGAAGTTTCTATTTTCTAAAAAATTATATATTTGAGCCAGAAGTACTATTTAAAACCATAACTGTCACCTGATTTGTGACCCTTACCATTATTATTGAAAATCCAAGGTTTTTTACCTTTGATGAGATTTAACAATATCTAATTGAAATTAAATAAGATTTATAGTGATAAAATAGAATGAACATCCTACTTCCTAAGGAGCATAGAAGTTACTTGTGTCATCTTATGCTCAAACAGTTTTATCAAAACAAAAATGTCTGTTACACACCCCCCTTCCAGGACATAAACTTGCAAAATATACCCACTGACTTTGGTCCTGTATCTATTTCTCCTATTGCTTCCAGGTTTATCCCATACTTTGGTGTTTGTCCATTTATTTTTGTCGCCTTCTTCTCTTTTTTTCCACCTTGTATTCCATATTAAGGGTTGCCTGGTTTTGTTATAATGTTTCTCCATATTGCTTCAATGCTCTGGTGTAATCAAGCATTGGGCGCAAATCTCATCTTTGACCAGAACCTCCCCTAAGGGCTGAATTAATTTTTTTACAACCTGTTTTTTTCTGTAGCAGTTATATTTATGTTGGGATGAGGTAGTTGTCCTGAACATAGGACCAGTCATGGTTGAGTTAGAAACACATATGGAGAATGCATATTGCCAATAGATTGAAGATCAGTCACTCCAATAAAAAACTGAATTGAGAATATGTATACGTGGAGATTCTTCCCCCCCCCCCCCCAAACGCCAAATAAAATTTTAAAAAATAAATTATTATAATATATTAAAAAATAGCAATCTTAGATAATAAAAGGCTGTTGTCTGTGCAGTCCTCGATAGTGATTGGTCCCTTACCAGCCAATCACTAGCGGAGAAAAATTAAATCTCATTTACATATTGAACAAATTTACCCGGACATCCAAAATGAGTTATTTTTTATGCAGTATTTTTGTCATCATTCAGTACTGTGTTCCCATCTTGAAGTGTGTCACTCCTGCTAATCACTACTGTTATTCCTAGACAACATGCAACCGAAACGATGACATAATGTCCTTGGATGGGCTTTGTTGCTCATAGATTAATAAAATCAAATTTGTTCATCCTTTACAGAAATGGAATGAATTTGATGTTGTACTGAGCGACACCCACATTTGTTTCACACCACATATACCTGAAATGGAGAGAGAAACTGTGTTTGAAGATTTTGATGATGACTACTATGAGGTTAGACTTTTTTAAATCTGTATCCTACTCTTCCTTTAGAATGATCTAACTTCAAATTAAAATCAATTGTGGTTACTTTAGATTCTGAAATTTGCTCAATCCTAAAAGTGCTAAACTATGCTTATGTTACTAAAATAAATGTTATATCATCTACTGATAATTATCTTGGCCTATTAAAGATTATTCTAAGGATAGAAACCTCTGCCCCGGTTCTCTAAGTTAATTTCTTATTGTTAAGTAGTTTCAGCTACAAAACTCAGTTTCTGGTAACTTACTAATTCTTCATTTAAGCTGTTTCTAAAATTTGAGGATATTATTCTTTGGTTTCACAGGGAAAAGCAATGGCTTCTGATTCAGAGCTTAGGTGTTGTTTTTTTGTTGCAACGCTACATATTTATTTAACAGAAAAAATGAGAGACAGAAACAGTTTTTTTTTAACACAGAAATGTATATAATTGCAATATTTCTTTGATTAAAAAGTACTTAGCAATGAACTACATTCGCCATATTGAATTGAAATTAAGTTCTGAGCATTTTTTTAGGTATGACCCTATCTTGTTTCTAAAACCTGAATTTATTTTGGTTTCATAGGTTTTAAATTTCATTAACTTTTATTAAAATTTTATAAATATAAATGATATCAAAACAATATTTGATTGGTTTGAACGATTTAAGTTGGTGTAGCACATCTTTTAAAAAAAAACCCAACTTAACTTAAATCTCAAAAAAAAATATAAATAAACTAGAGATATTTTAAGAACTTTAAAATTTTGTTATAAATTTCCTATTTTAAATTAAACTAGATATGACCTCCTGCTTAGCTTACGCCGCAGACTTGCTCATAGATAGTGCAAAAGGGGGGGTGAAGAATGTACACAAACAGCAGCATGAAAAAAACAACGAGAGCAAACGTTAGGGAGACGGGGAATCGCCGAAGCATTGATGGTCTTGAGACATGCGCACTACGTTTTTTTGGTTACCTGACCCCAACCCCGACCCTTTACCACAATTGTTTGCCAACTATAAGCCATGTTTATTTATTTGCACATGAATTGTGCTTGTTCTGGTGAATTATATATATAGATCATGATAATTTCCACTATAAGAAAAATCAAATTTCTTTGTTTAATTAATCCCCTTAATCAAATGATTTCAACTATGCACACATTTTGACTAAGTTGTCCCAATTGTTATTGGATGAGAATTTCCCTCAGATTAATTTTTTTAGATGTCTCTCTCCACTAACTTTTTTATTATGTTTTTCTAAAATTAAACCACACTGTTAACTAAAGCTATGCTAATAACCTGTCAGCTGATTACAAAGTGTGGACATTCTGGGATTATTGTATATTGCCAGTGGAGATTTCTAAAGAATGGAATCGTCTTGGGACCATGGTGATTAAATCTGCTGGCCCCATTATTGTCACAACATATAGAGCATGGTTTCAGTGAGCCTCCATGGAGTACCTAAGATACAAATCCTAATTTGAACATGCTAGTACCTGCTAACTTACTGTTTCTCTTCAAAAAAAAATCCAACTACTTTTACATTAAGTTATTGCACAATGGATATGAAAAATTAACTTCTCATGGAATTTTGATTTAATTTGAACATTCAGGGCTATGACTCTGATGATGATGAAGATTTTGATGATGGAGGTCTTAGCTCACAGATGTGGTACCATGGCCTCATAAGACGTCAAGATGCCGAAGCCTTGTTAATGCAAAGTCGGATGCATGGGGACGGCACGTTCCTAGTGCGGGACAGTGACAGGGGTGGTCTGGTTATGTCTTTCTTGTAAGTTATGGCAAGAGATAAATTGTTTTTGCAATAAGCTTTCTAAAAATTCACCATAGCTTCAAACAAGCTGACTTTAATATCTAAATAATCATAAGTTTCCAATGTTTTATATTTAGCTACTGCAACAAATGTACATAATTGTTGATAATGCTAGTCATTCAACATGACATGTACAAATGACAGAAATATTATGTGTTTTGCTTACACTGAGAAGTTTTGTTGATCAACCTAGAAAATACATGGAATGAAGCAGGTAAACCAAGACAGCTACAACATTTAAAATCTAATAAAAAATGTCAAATAGACTCAAGCCATGAATAAGCACTTATGCAATAAACTTTTGTTACATTAGGATAAGAAAAGAATCATAAATAATTGAAATGCAACGCAATATTGATGCAGAAATAAAATAATCAGTGCTATAGTCAATGGAGGAGAGATTTTACAAAAAATGCTAACTGGTTTTAGCACTTCTAAATTGTTATTCTGTGTTTTAACTTTAAACTTTTTTACTTTAAAAATTATATTTCTCAGAATGTTAACCTTATTCTAAACACTGAATAAAGACAATTTAAATAAAAAAACGTTTATAAATTATTAGGTTCAATACCTGTAGATTACTGTTAGTCCATGTCTGATTTGATATGCAGGGAATGAGGTATTTCACATTGGGGAGGGACACTTGTTTCTGGGAGTAAAATCAACTTTTTCTAATCTCACTTTCCAGTGTTCAGGGCCAGGTGACTCACAGTAGGATAAAGACTCGCCAAGAGTCAGATGGCAAGAAACGTTACCTGATAGGAAATGAAGTGTGGCACAACTCTATCCCCGATATGGTGGAATACTACAGGAGCCACAAACTGACCTACAGAGAGAAAGGTCTAAGCATAAATCTGACCTACCCTGTGTGTAAAAAATTGGGCTTTGAGGATGAGGAGTAAGTGAGCAGTGAGAGTTCTGTATGATTTATTTACTGCATTTAGTTAGTGATAAAGTTATGTTAGTTGGTGGATTTTGAAGGAGTGTATGAGCTCTGAAATATTATGTACGAAATTAACTGCATAAATATAAAGTTAAGCATCAATATTCTAAATATAGATACTCACCTTTAATTACAGTTCCATAAAAATATATTATATTGATCTAAAAATGATACAAAAATAACAGGAAGGCGGTTACGGATTTAGCAACTGGTATTTTCATATAGATGACTTGATTGTTGCTTAACTATTTTGCAATTCGTTTAAAGAAATGTACTGCCTTTATTGACTATTTCTTCTTATAATCATTTCCACTTCAGATCATTTCTTCTAATGATCATCTCTTACTGTTCTGATCATTTCCTCTATTTTTCGTTTCATTTTATGTTGCTTTCCTACTATGATAATTTCTGTCTGTAATCATTTCATTAACTTAATATTTTCTTCATTGAACACTGTTCAATAATTATTTATTCCTATGTTAAATTTTTCTATTGATCAGTTCCTCTGATGATTTTTTCTATTCTTAATTTCTTCTAAGCTCATGTCTTCCTCTGATTGTTTCATGATCATTTTTTATATTGATGGATCATTTTAACAGTAAATAATTTCCTCACTTGTCATTTATGTAATACTTGTTCACAGATGGTACTTCCAGTATGTAGATCGAGTAAACGCTGAAGAGTTTCTTCGAAGGATACCCATAGATGGAGTTTTTCTCATCAGGCCCAGCTCTATGCCAAATAGTTTTTCTTTAACTATAAGGTACATCTTTTTTACTTAATATAGGCTACAACTCAATGTAACTCCCACACATTATCAGAACTTTCATAAGTTTAATCTCATCCAACAATTTCGTTCCACACACTACAGCTATGCTCTTCTAACTCACTATACTATAGACTACCAACCTTCTAAAACAATGTTCACTAACTCTCGTCACATGTTACGTCATAGTGTTCAATACCATGCACACTGTGCAACAGACTAGTGTAAACATTTATACATCGGGAAAATCCCTGACAACATCTATATTATAAGCCACTTAACTCTTGCTTGTCTCTCAGATGGAATGCTGTTGGTTTTAACCATAAATGCATGGTGTGTTAAAGTAGCAATGATGATTCTCATTGAATCTTTATTGGACAGACAGGATCAAAATATTACCTTAAACTAGTAATTTAAAAGAGTTGCAACTAAAAAATTTCTTGACATTTTCTTAAATGATTCCTTTCAGATATCATCGCAGAATCTCCCACTTTCAGATAGAATATAGACATAATAAATACTTCCTTGGCAAGTACAGATTTGCAACTATGCACAAGCTGGTAGAGTACTTCAAGCGCCGCCCTCTCTATAAAACAGCAAAGCTGACAATACCTGCATCCAATGAACAAGTAGATGAATCAGCTGACCCTGTAAGTCACAAATTTGGTAAAAGATATGATAAAGTAAACTTTCAATCAATATTTTTTCTTGATTTCCTCCAGTATGTAGCACTACATCCCTTGAAGAGCTTTGGCCTGCCTCACCCCTCCCTTTCACTCAGACCAAACTAATCAATTTTTAAAAAATCATATTTTGATTCCAAAATGCTATTGATATTTTTTGAACATCACTCTTTCAACTAAACCTATTCTACATTTCAGCAACTATGCTCTTAGGTTTTGGTGGTGTAGACAGCCATTTTACTCCTGTCAATTTACATTCTTGACTAATGTTCAGCACAAGTTGCTATTTTTCAAAATCACTACCAGTAATACATTATTTGAAGTTTGTTTGTATTCTTTATCCACAGTCATCCTATGTTGGTCCATGAATTTTTTTAGAGAGATTCTCTCTCCCATGTGCTAGAACCTGTTTTTGCTACCAGTTTTAATGCAGTTGTTTATAAAGTTTTCATTGTTTCTTTGGGTATTTAAATAAAAAAAAATTTTAAAGTATTTTATATCAGTGTAGCATGCAGCGTTTCCTATTTCTGTTAACAAATTATTTCTATTATTAATTAAGGATTCTACATATTTGAATGATTTTTTTAGTTTGTCTGTAATAAATGGCTTTATCTATCTTTTTGCTTTTTGGTTGTTGAATTCCAACCCTACTTATATTTATGTGTCTTCATTTTCAATAAGTGCTTTTGATGTCATTATAATTTTCCCTTCAAAGTGCTTTACCATTTGCAGATAAAAGTTAATGCAGGGTAGGTAATTTAGATTGCCAGGTGATAGATTGTTTTGAGTGACTCTCAGAAAGAGTCTTATGATTGATTGTTCCTGAGGTGTCAATTTGTAAAACCCTAAAAACTCATTCCAATGTTGGAAACTTTACTCAGTCATACATTTTTGTCAAGAACCTGAAAAAATAATTGATTTTAAATCTTATCCATGAGAAATTACTTGCTTGTTTTTAAAGTCTTTTTTGTTTTAAATTAAAGGGTGTATTAGAGTTTGGTAACATAATAGAATTGACATAACTGATTAGAGAATTATTATTTAAAGACAGAAAGAATTAGGCAGTTCCATTTCAAAAACATTAACTTAATAGGGTTGGTGAGTTAACTAAGGTTGAGATAACTGGGTTCAATTCTATTTAAAAGTTTTACCTTTGACTGAAAAACGTGTTTATTACTGGATAAGAAAGTCCTATAAGCTGTACCAGTTATGAGTGACTTGATTTAATATAATTATGTCACCTTCCCGTAGTTTAGTAAACTTATCAAGCCTAACTGCTAGGAAGCACTTGTGTAGAATGTCTCCCTTGAATAAAGCATAGAATAGTATAGATTTACTCAAAAACAGATGTTACGATAATGCAGATTTTATTGCAGTCTCTGCAACAGTTACTTTAGGTTGACTATGACAATAATTTTTATTTTATTTTAGGAAATCTATTATGTTCCAGAAGTATACACAGATGTAGCACCTGAAGACAAACTGGTATGTAACTGTTAATAGTGTACCGAGCAAACATTTTGATACAATTTAGGTCCTCATAATATACTACCCTACTAGAATCATGTCTTATAGTTAACATTGACTCCTCTTGCGGGAAAACTTCCGCCTCAGTGCTGTAATAATTTCCCAAATTGCGATCAACCGGTTATGAAATTAATTTTTTTTAGTAAAATCCATTTATATTATTATTGTCATACTGACTTCATCTTCTAGGATAAGAATGGTTATTTTATGTATCCAAAAGACCGTATTGAATTTAAAACAATATTTACCTGTAGTTTAGTACTATTATTTTAGTAATAAAGTATAGCAAAATCGTATCTTTGAAAAAAACCCAGTATAAATGACCAAAAAACGTCGTGAATTGAGCGACAACACTATCAAGGGAAACAGCCGCCTCTGCCGGAAGTTGAGAACATCGTTTTTCACGCACTGAAGAGTTTTTATTTTCTGTAATTTTGTTTCTAAAGAGAGTTCTATCGAGTGGCAGATTATTGCGCTTTGGTAAAAAACGGTAAATCGCGCATTATCGCGCTTTGACACATTAACAGTGAATTGTGAATACCCTTTTAATTAAAATGTTAACCATTTGTCCAAATGTCCCCAGATGACAGTCAGAGCCCTGTTTGATTACCATGCAGCTTCATCAGATGAACTTTCCTTCAAACGTGGTTCTCTCATAACCAATGTTACAGTTGTTGATGAGCCATGGTAAGGGAAAACATGGCTGTGCTTAATTCTTGTTACCCACGTAAAACAGACATTCTTGGTTAGGATGTAAAAAAACTGAATTAAAAAATACATATTAAGAAGTCAGAAGATGGCTATTTCTTATTTTTCCCCTAGTGAGTGTACAGCTCCAGAAATTAATAATTAAATAATCCCTTTTTAAATTAATATTTTTTCTCATTGTGAAATTCAATAAACTTAATGTTTTGGAACAACTAGCAATTCCTGAAGAAAAATATCATTTGTGTTTGATAACCAAAGTTTCATATCTTTGAACCCTGGTTGTTGTTTTTTTTCCAAAGGTGGAGGGGGGACCATGGTGGCAACATCAACAAACTCTTCCCAGCTAACTATGTCACATTAGTTGACAACAACCAGAATTTGGACGGCATTAACCCTGATGCCCCGCCCGAATCCATTCTTGCCCTGTCTGCTTGCCATTTTGGTTTGTGTTTACTTACCTATTGTATTAAACTTTCTGCTAAACCCAATCTATAATCAGGGATGGTCTGAGTTTAATTCTCTTAGTGGCCCGGGCCAGAACCCTGGCAACAAACTTTGTTCCTTAAGGTGCCATGCAACATAATCTGACTCACTTGCCAACCTAGCACTGGCTTCTACAGATGTCCTTTTAGTTAAATAAGTATTAAGGATTGTGTTTTTTTTTACTATTCCCTTTATCTTGTATTAAAATTTATTAAATTAACTTAGTGTAGAAAAGACAAAGGACAACACACAATTTTGGCAGAAGCCTTCTTATCTGCATAAAACATAGAAATAATGTGTTTTTTTTTTCTTGTAGTGTGCCTTTGTAAGCTTAATACAGACTATAAAATGCTGAACCTTTCTCTTCTGTTCCAGATGAGTACATCTACTCAAGAGATCACATGCATTATTTCACACTGACCCATCCAAACTTGACCACCAATGTCCACATAGGGTCAAAGGAGAGAGCTGTTGCAGAAAACTGGAACTACAGTGTGATTGAGTCTAAAGCAAAGATAGGGGTGGAAGTAAGTGCTGTTGAGGTCTAGATCGCCAATATGTTGCTTGTGTTCTTTCATAATTAATAGACAAGGATTAGATGGCCAATATGGTGGTTGGGTTCCCTCATAATTGAGAGACAAGGATTAGATGGCCAATATGATGTTGGGTTCCCTCATAATTGATGGACAAGGATTAGATGGCCAAAATGGTGGTTGGGTTCCCTCATAATTGATGGACAAGGATTAGATGGCCAATATGATGTTGGGTTCCCTCATAATTGATGGACAACTCTTTTTTTCAATCTCATCACATTTTTCAAATCCCTCTACTGTTCCAGGCCTTAATAACACAGAGAGAAGAACGAACACGGAATATAGCTCAGGAGCTGTCTGACTTGGTTATATACTGTCAAGCTGTCCCATACAATCCTTCAAGTGAGTTTTTCTCTTGACAAAAATAAGCTGAAGAACTTTGATGCTTTTGTTTATGTGTCACTCTCAATTAGTTTAAAAAATGGTAAATACATGATAGTAAAACTATTCATAAGTCTCATTTTTTCTTATTCTTTAATAGCTCAAGCTATTATCTTATCTTAACTGTTACCGACACGCCTTCTATACAGAAGATTATTTCGTCCTATGCTTATCTATGGTGTGTTACTAGTCCTGCATTCTTATTAGAGTTTTAAATGTTGATAAAGAGTTGGGTTTTCCTGGCTTCTTCAGGCAACCCATCCACGCCCGAAATCCATCTTTTTCTTGCATTCGGAAAAAGAAAGGTGTATTTATCTTTTTGTCTGACTATCTGAGGGTTGTATTAAGTTATCTTTGTGTTGTATTTCTAAATAAGAATTAATTGCTTTATGTATAATTACTACTTTAGACTTGGTTCTTCTATCCTCTAGTGTTTCAATGTTGAGTGACTTAACTAATAATGTTATTCTTGTCAGTTTCAAATATTTTCAGTAATGAATCTGGAAGCTCTGTTTTGAATTTATTCTAGTTTATCAATGTTTTCTTTGGTTGATGGGTACCATTGTCACCAAAGTGAGGTAAAATTTTAGTTTTAGAATCTTATTACATCTGCTGAAGTTTCTTTTTTTTAAAGCCTAAGTATTGTTTGATATTTTAATAACTTCATTGACATGGGGATTCCATGAGAGTTTCTCATATATTATTACTCCTAAGTATTTGCATCTTTTGTTTGGATTACTTCTTTTCCATGAATGAAATATTTTGAGTTTTATTTGTTTCTTTTTCTTTGTTACTCTTAACAGTTGACACTTTTCTGGGTCGAAAGACATACTCCAGTTAGTTTCCCATTTTATCAATTCATCTAAGTCTTTTTGTAAAATTTTGCTATCTTGTTCTGACTTAATTGTTCTATAGATTATACAATCCTCAGCAAATAACCAAAACCATTAGTGTTTTTCACTCAAAAGTATTTTTAGATTTTGTTCATTCCTCTTGTAAGCTTTTAAATTATAATTACATCACTAAATGTCAGTATTAAAATTATATGCAATGTAAAAAAAAAAAGAGAGATAATCTTTCTAATAAAGACTTTATTAAAATGTCAAAGCCATTTTGACATTAGTTGTTTCTTATGCATAACTGAGGTGCTATGTAAAGTAATGCTGTAATTTCAGGACCTGGAAGATTTTTAGAAATGTCATCATTTAGTGAAGAGCGCATCAACAAAGATGAGAAGGAAATTATACGGTAGGCCATTTGTTGTCATGATTGTTTAAAGTAATTTAAATAATTTTGTTCATGACTATAATAAAGATTACTTATTAAAAAAAAACTAATAAATAAAAATAAGTTACATTAAAAATTTTAGCCATTTATTAACAGTATTGACTATAATAAAGATTACTTATTAAAAAAAAACTAATAAATAAAAATAACGTTACATTAAAAATTTTAGCCATTTATTAACAGTATGACACAAGTTTAGGGAAATTTATTTGGGCTGTTAGAGATTATTTTAAATTTAATCTATAACTTTTGAAAAATTAATGATTAGGCCTAATTAATAGTTAATTTCAATTAAAGCTAAAAATTAAAATTATGATGTCGTAAGTAACAATTATTAAACGTACTTGTTGAAAATCTAAATAACACTGGAATGTCTCCTTTATATGTCATTTTTTAACCAACTACGCAAAAAGACAAGTGTGTTGAAATTATTTGGTTTAAGTGATGAGCGGGTCTCATTGACAATATAACCAGCAAAGCTGCACAATACAATCATTCACATGGAACTGAGGTAACTGGTATGCACAAAACGGCCTTTGCAAGGAATGACATCATCAGATATCGGTGTTCATTAAGTCTCCACCATTATAACGCCGTAATTCATCAGAAGAGCTGTCGTCATTTTCTGTCTCTGAGTCAGACTCCATTACTGCCATTAGCTTAATATGCTTTTCATTTAGTTTGATAAGTAGGCGAAGTGTTAGAACAATGGTAGGCAAAATTTATCAACATTCCACTTCAGTCAATAGTTTAAAACCAAAATGTTCTAGTAATCGTCAGGAAATTTATTATTTATCGGCCATTTTTTATTTAACTTTTTGACTTCCAATAATTTGTAAGTGATGGGTCAATTAATCGTCAAAAAATAATTTAATCGTTACAAAATTTTTTAATGATTACTCAACAAATTAATCGTTAATTTCCGCAGCCCTAAAGTTTATGTTTTTCAAATCTTTTTCATGTGATAAAAACATAAATCATGGTTTTTCTTTTTAAATTTCTAAATGTTGTCAAGGTGAAAATACTAATTCCATATCATCATATTATTTTGAGCACATTTCCAAGTAAGAACACACTTAACTTGCAATAGAGAACACATAACATTTAATAACTTTTAATTTCAAATGCTTATGGTCTGTGACACCATGGGATTACAAGCATTATCACTTTAAAAATATTTAATGACAATTACTTAATTTTTTATTTGTATAAGTGTCGCGTGCCCAAAATTCAACCTAAACCCTCTTATTTATAGCAAAGTGCCAACACTCCAATGAAAGCCAAAAATTGGTGTTCCTCTTAGCTGGTTTGATTAAGGAAGTAATATGTTAGTGATCTACTGACTGATTAGGGTCTACGTGCCCACTGTGGCACTGGTGCCATAGGTTCACCATCACTGGCACAAGTTGTCTAGATCAGAAATCTTTACTTCCTATGTCTTCTTTAATACATTGAAAATGATTTGTAGAATGTAGCTAAACACATTTCATTATAATTATTATTTTCAGCTGTAGACTGTAACATTTCTTATATTAGCATGTTGTATTTTTATATTTTGACAGTTATAACCAATTCCAACTCAGTCGTGTGTACCCCAAATTTTTACGATGGTCCTCAACCAACTTTGATCCAATACCCAAATGGAATGCTGGATGTCAGATGGTAGCTTTAAATTATCAGACACCAGACAAGCCTATGCAGATAAATCAGGCCATGTTCACACAAAATGGCAGGTAGTTATTTTTGCAAATATCAATATTCTGCCACGGGAAATTTATTTTTTAAAATATCTCACCTGTTTGAAAAAAGATTAACCAAAAGTCCTCCAAAAACTGTACAAGAAGAACCCTAAAAAATTAAAGAAAAAGTTTGAAAATAATAAAATTTATAATACTTTTATCAGTTAATTGCCAAAGTTTTGAATGCGAGTGAGCTTGGTCTTTTAATAAGTCTATTTTTTCATTAATAATAATCTCTTCACTGTACTTGCATTTTAGCATGTTCAGATTTTGTAAAAATCAAATCTTTTGAACTAAAAAGCTTTATTTAAAATCTGATTTTTTTATGGAGTTTGAGTATATGATACTATCCATTTGCATTTTATTGTAAAAGTTTTTGTCAATTTGAAAGCAATTTGTGTGTATTTTGGCAAATTCATCAGTTAATTATGTTTGCTCTTGTAAAAAGATGTTCCTATTTTAAATCATTTCTTGGAAATATATGTTGTCCATCTCGACAAAATTTTAATTTGAAAGTAATTTACAACTTTATTTTAGTCTCTATAAGTTAGGAAAAATAATTTGTTGATTTTTTTAATTTTTAAAATGTAAGTTATAATAAGGAATTCACTATATGATTTTTTTAAAACCAAGTTTAACTTGAGTTACTTCTAAACAATATTGTCATAATATAAATGAATAGTCTCAACAAATTTTTGCTGACTTTAAATTTAGTGAGCTTACCATTCTCAGATTTCTTTAGACCAGGGGCTCCAAACTTTTTGCATGGCGGGCCATATTTCTTGAAGTAGAGGTATTCGCGGGCCAGATTTTAAAAATATTATTAAAATGACATAGTTTGAGAAGTTTCTATTGCAATGTTTTAATGTGAATGGTAAAATTGAGATCTTGAATGCAGTAACAAGGTGAGGTCAGACTCAATGCCACTGGTTTTGATACATATGTAAAATTTATAACTGAAAATTTCTGCTCACACACGCATGTCGAACCAAGGAAGGTGAGCATTTTCTTAGCAAATGTACCAAACTCATTGATTCTCTCTTTATCCAGCTGACTGTAAAAAGTCATTATCTTATCTTTTACAGACACTCCTTCTATACAGAAGATTATTACGTTCTACGAGTATCTGTGGTTTGTGACAAGTTCTGCATTCTTATTAGAGTTAAATATTGATAAAGCTTTGGTTTTCCTGATTTCTTCAGGCAACCCATTCCACGCCCATCATTGAGAGAAAGCTGTTTGTCTGCTGCGACATTCAGCATCACTTTGAAACTCATTGAGTTCCAGCTTCAGATTGCCTGGAACATTATCAGGCTCAACAGAGAAAAGTGAAGAAAAAATATTTCCTTTTCAATAGTTGTAAACTCTTGAAAGCGTCTTTAAAAATAACCAGCAAGGAAAGTGATATCTGCAACATACCTCTGCATTTGCTCTTTGGGGCCTGATTATGTAAAACTTGTCATGATTTCCTGCAGTGAGGGAAATGTGTGGTATTAAGCTGCAATTTAGACAGTTGCCTTTGAAGAAGTTGCAGCTTATTCCCAAAGGCTTTGACAAAGTGAATATCATTTGCTTAACACTGTATTGTTCCCTTGAAGGTTTGCGTTAAACTTAAGAACGTTTAGATGTCTTGTCACATCAACAAAAAATGCAAGATCTGCCAGCCAAGCAGGATTAGAAAGTTCTGGAATTGCTTGTTCCTTAACTTCCATGTACTGTATTGCCCAATTTTTTTTTTAATGTGTAGAAGAGCGGAAGTGCTGTCTCCCGAATGAGCCATCTTATACAATTGTGATACACAACGCATTCGTATTCTTTCTGGATGTCAAGAAAATACTGCTGAAACTGTCGTTAAAACAGGCCTTTAGTGCAAATAGAGTTCGTAGTCTTTATCCCTGGCTTGAAACACGATCATATATAAGGTGTTTGGCACAAAGAACTTGTTGGTGAATGATACAGTGAAGTTTAAAATCTTTGCCAGCCTCTTTGCTGACTTTGTTATAGAGATGTTTTGCTAGTTAACTGTGCTCACGAGTTACGGCAGGGGCACCATCAGCTATAAATACAAGGATTGTTTACTTGGTAATTTAACGTTATTGACATCAGAACAAACAGAAACAACTAAATTTGTTCCCCTTATTTGTACTTGAGGACTAAAAGTCTAGTAATTGTTAAAAAATGCAATGGTATCTATAGACTATTGCCATCATTTGACGTACTCAAAACATTGCAAAAGTTCTACTTTTCTTATAAATATAATGTTGTTAAAGAAATAAGACGGCAGTCAATTAATTATTTCAGATGAGGCTGCGGGCCAGTTAAAATTCATTCGCGGTCCGGTTTTGGCCCGCGGGCAACTTTCGACTCCCCTGCTTTAGACTTTTCTAACAGACTTGATGTTATTTTAGCCTTCCAGTGGCCAATTCATTGCACTGTGGTTTAAAAATTTACTGCAGATTATTTTTTTTTCTAAATCCATTGAATAAAACATGAAAACCTGTACAAAGCATTAGTAAACTTTACAGGTTTTGATGTATGATATTTTAGGGAATAAATGATTATATACCACAGTAATTCTCCCTTATTGTCAGTGGATATATGGGAGGTAATTTTGTTTTTTTTTAAAAACATTTAAAAAATAGTTTTTATTAAAATGTGCTTAAAGGTACTTAAAATTAATAAATAATTTCCTGAGACTGAAGAATTCTCTTACAAAAGACCATATCTGAGAAAAAAAATGTGTGGGTGCCAAACATTTATTTTAATTAGTATCAGCAATATTTCTTTAAAGTATTTTTCTTCTCCCATTTTTTTCCACACTTAGCACTTTACATAGTTTGTACTTTGTACTATGCCTTATTAGAACTGTACGGAAATACTATGTAGATATCTTTATTTTCCTATAGTAATTTCTTAAACAAATTTGCTTTAAATCAGGGTGTGCTGTTACAACTATTTTAAAAATAATTTCAACCATAAGAAATAATTTTAAATATCACATAAGTATAAAATTAAATTATTTAAGTGACAACACATATTGGTAATCTAATTTAAAATGAAGAAAGGCGTAGTTAAATAAATCTGTATGTTTTGGAAACCTCTTATCTTGCAGGTGTGGCTACATACTTAAGCCTAGCTTCATGAACAACACTCACTACAACCCCTTTGAGGTCAACACCATCAGGGGAAATGTGGAGGCTCTTGTTCTTACTGTCAGTGTGCTAGGGGGACGTAATCTTGGAGTTCTCAACTCTGGCATTGGAATGATGCATCCTTATGTTGTGGTGGAAGTATTAGGGCTCCCTCTGGACAGTGTAAAGGAGAGAACCAGGATTTTGAGTGGTAATTTGGTCATTTGTATTTGGTAGAACTGATTGGTTATTCATTGACAAACCAGAAATCCCAAAAGTTAAACAAACTGTTCATTGACATAATTAATGACCAGGTGGGGAACAGCAGTGGGGTCTTTGGTAAACAATTACTTTGGCCGTATTAGAAGTTATTGGCAGGAAGTATTTGTTGCTCACCTTTTTTTTTTAAACATTATTTAGAGCAAAACTTCATAATATTTATGTTTATAACTAATTCGGTTTAAAAAAAAGAAACTTAATATGAATTAATCTGAAAGGAATACTGTTTATTATTTAAAAAATCAATAATAAGCAGTCAGTAATGATAACTTCAATTGTGGAAAGTATTTATATTTTTACTTTTAGATGAAAATACCCTATAAAAAAACAAATAATACAGTTCATATATAAATTTAGTAATGTTTATTAAATGTTCCATGCAACCCCCCATTCGCCCTTGACTTATAACTTGTAAACATTGATTTTTATAGAAATTCAGGTTTATCCAAGCAATTAAAGTGGTGGGGGTGGGGGGCATTCTACTTACAAAATTTGTCTAATATAAGTAGTTTTATTGGGAAGTGGTGACTAAATTCAGTCAGGGTGCAGCTTTCATGAGCATTTAAGGATAACTTTTTATTTAAATTTAACTCCTTTTTATTTTCACTGCTCTACTTAACAGATAAAAACAGCATGAATCCAGTGTGGAAGAATGAGGTTTTTGTTTTCAACATTACTTGCCCTGACTTAGCCTTTATCCGGTTTGAGATTGGAAGTGAGCCCAATGAAGCTGTTTGTCTAGGGCAAGCCACATTTCATCTCAAGAGCATTCGACCAGGTCTTTGAACAAGTTTGATATCTCTAAGAGATTCTTATTTTGCCTGCTAGGGAATAGATAATTCAAAACTTTTTTCCTCCTTGTAAAATAGTCTGAAATTTCTTATGAATCTCTTCATAGTTTACTTTAAATTATTTTCCCTTCTTTAAAACAGATCACTTTTTGCATTAGAATAATTATTGTAAGGAAAACACCCAGTATCACTATTTTAAAAAATATTTTTCTAAAATAAATGAAGATCTCCTATTCCACATTGTTCAAACTTTTTCCTTCTCAATGAAATAAAAGAAAAAATTCAACATCAAAATTCTGATATTTTTCCTATTAGTGGGTAAATATGTGTTTCACTCATTTTATCAATGAGCGAAACACATAGTAACTCTTAGTGCCCCATAAGGTTTTTGGTAAACTTCTTATCTTATCTTAGATATACAGACGCTCCTTCTATGCAGAAGATAATTGCGTCCACAGACCATGAGAGATGATCTGTTGACAAGTGATGCAGCGGTCACAGGCCACGGCTATAGGGGTTCCACGCATTACCCCAGCCGCCTAACTATTGTCTAGTTAGGTACCCATTCAGAGCTGGGTGACTCGGGGACTCCTCAGGCCCCGAGAAAAAATCCTCACCTTCGTGTGGATTCGAACTCGTGACCATCAGTATGACAGTCAAGAGCGCTACCTCTCGACCACCACGTCCCACTTCTGCCTCAGTCCCATAAGGATTTCCTGTATTGCAATCAACTTGTTATGAAATTTTAAAAAATGCGTTAAAAATGTGTTTATATATTATTATTGTCATACTGACGTCATCTTTTAGGATAAGTATGGATATAAGTATCCGAAAGACCATCTTGAGTTTAATACTATTTTAAACTGTAGTTTAGTACTATTATTTTTATAATAAAGTATAGCAAAATCACATCTTAAAAAAAAAAATCCGTAAAAACTACCCAAAAAACTTTGCAAATCGAAAGATCTAGTGCGGGCTATCGTTCTATTGCTGGAAGTTGTATACAAAATCTTTCACGAACAGAAAAGTTTTTACTTTCTGTGATTTCGTTTCTAAAGAGATTTCTATTGAGGCGCACATTACTGTGCTTGGACATTAGAGACAAGGTGCGCATTATGGCACTTAGGGGCATTAAGAGATCAAATAAACATTTAACTCATTCCTTTTAAGTATGATCTTTTTCTCTAAAATGTTTAATCATTCTCGTCTATAGGATACAGAAGTGTTCAACTTCTCAACATCTTTAGTGAGCCCCTGCCTATGTCCTCCTTGTTGGTTCACATAGATATGAAAAATCCTAAGGTATTTTTGTTACCTAGTTCACTAGTTATGAGAAATCCAAAGTTAAATGGAATGTGTTGTTGGTGATTTTTTGAGAGCTTTATTGGTTGTATTGCACAGATCATGGAATAAGGTATGGAGTAGTGAGCGATGCACTCTCATCTTTAGGTGGGGGGGGGAGAATAAATAGTACTATGGCTTGTTTTTTTTAATGCTGATTTTGTGTTCATAGAAGACAGAGGGGGACATATGTATCCTACTGATCCTCCTAAACTTTAAGGTACCCAAATATTTATTATGTTGGGCCTGATACATCTTCATTAAGCTCCATTCAAATTATGTTTAAATGACAAAAATATATTCTTTACTTTATGAATTCAAATTACACCATAATTATTTAATATTTTTATTAGGGCTGCGGAAATTATCAATTAATTAATTAATCGATTAATCCTTACAAAAAGTTTATGGATTAAAATTAATTTGATCAATTAAAATGAAATTAGAATTTTTAAAAAGGTTTCTAAAAAAACATTTTTCCAATTCACTAATAATTTTTTATTATTTTTTTTTGCTTTCCTATTTTCCCTTGTATTATTAACTAGCAATTTACCCGCGCTTTGCTGCGGTAATTAGGGTTTCAGCTAGCGTTGCGAACCCGCGTAAAACCAATTAAAAACACCATTTGAGTTTGATCTGAATGAAGATGGATACACTAAATAGTTTAACTTTAACCATTCAGGCTCCTACGTATACAAGAACTTGGAGACTTAAAGACGCGTCTTTTTTTTATAAACCTCATATTTGGAAAAAACCTGTATTTCGACAATCGTCACCCTAGTGAGAGGTGATATAATCTTACCATCGCGGGAAGGAATGGGAGGGGGGTACTCAACAACTTCCCAAAGTTTCAAGCTTCTACCTACACGAAAACTTGGAGAATTTGCGTTGATTCAGTTTCATATCGCCCATTTTAGGGGGGGGGGAAGGTTTTGGGCCCCCGGCAGCCAATGAGTGGAAATTTTTAAAATGCATATAATTATTTGTCCTTGTCTACCTACACGGAAAATAAAAGAATTATAGATTTTCAATTTTTTATATTTCATATTAGAAAAAAAAATTGTTGGGCCCCGGCCTCCATGAGTGTGTATTTCAAAATTCTTTTACACCAACTTTCGTTGTGAGAGGGTACTTAACAATTTTCCCAAAGTTTCATGCTCCTACCTACACGGAAATTTGGAGAATTGATGATGAGTCGGTTTTAATATAAGAAAAACTATATTTGGGCCCTGGCCCCCATGAGAAGGAGTTGTAACATCATTTTTAGCAAATTTACGTCGGGAGCGTGTACTCAAAAAATTTCCTGTTTCATGCTTCTACCTATACGGGAAAAAGGAGAAATAGGGCTTTTCAATTTTTATATAGCTCATATATGGAAAAAAGATTTTAGGGCCCCGGCCCCCATGAGTAGTAAATTTAACTTTTTTTTTCAAATTATCGTAGGAAACATGTAATCAAAACATTTCCAAAGTTTCATGCTTCTACCTACACGGGAAATAGGAAAATTGGTTATTTTCAATTTTTTATAAAGCCATTATAAGGAGGAAAAAAATCTTTTGGGTCCCCGGCCTCACATGAGCGAGATTTTNTTTTTTTTATAAACCTCATATTTGGAAAAAACCTGTATTTCGACAATCGTCACCCTAGTGAGAGGTGATATAATCTTACCATCGCGGGAAGGAATGGGAGGGGGGTACTCAACAACTTCCCAAAGTTTCAAGCTTCTACCTACACGAAAACTTGGAGAATTTGCGTTGATTCAGTTTCATATCGCCCATTTTAGGGGGGGGGGGAAGGTTTTGGGCCCCCGGCAGCCAATGAGTGGAAATTTTTAAAATGCATATAATTATTTGTCCTTGTCTACCTACACGGAAAATAAAAGAATTATAGATTTTCAATTTTTTATATTTCATATTAGAAAAAAAAATTGTTGGGCCCCGGCCTCCATGAGTGTGTATTTCAAAATTCTTTTACACCAACTTTCGTTGTGAGAGGGTACTTAACAATTTTCCCAAAGTTTCATGCTCCTACCTACACGGAAATTTGGAGAATTGATGATGAGTCGGTTTTAATATAAGAAAAACTATATTTGGGCCCTGGCCCCCATGAGAAGGAGTTGTAACATCATTTTTAGCAAATTTACGTCGGGAGCGTGTACTCAAAAAATTTCCTGTTTCATGCTTCTACCTATACGGGAAAAAGGAGAAATAGGGCTTTTCAATTTTTATATAGCTCATATATGGAAAAAAGATTTTAGGGCCCCGGCCCCCATGAGTAGTAAATTTAACTTTTTTTTTCAAATTATCGTAGGAAACATGTAATCAAAACATTTCCAAAGTTTCATGCTTCTACCTACACGGGAAGTTGAAGAATTAGAAATTTAGTAAAAACAGTTTTTGGGCCCCTTGCCCCACATGAGCGAGATTTTAAAAAGTCTTTTTCGCCAATTTACTTAATGAGGGGGTACCCAACAACTTCCCAAAGTTTCATGCTTCTACCTACACGGAAAGAGGAAAATTGGTGACTTTCAATTTTTATAAAGCCCATATAAGGAAATAATTTTTTGGGCCCCCAGCCCCACATGAGCGAGATTTTAAAAATTCTTTTTTACCAATTTGCGTTGATAGTGGGTACCCAACAACTTCCAACTTCCTAAAGTTTCATGCTCTCCACCTACATGGTGAACAGACGAAATAGAGATTTTTAGATTTTAATTTTGGGCCCCCAGCCCTCCTGTAAGAGAAATTTTAAAAATTATTTCACCTGCTAGCATCGTGAAAGTGTATTTATAAACTCCCCAACATTTGATGAGTCTACCTACTCGGAAAATAGGAGAATTGGTGATTTTCAATGTTTATATAGCTCATTTAATGAAAAAATCGTTTTCGGGGCCCCAGCCCCCATGAGTGGGAAATTTAATATTCTCTTTTGCCAATTATCGTTGGAAGCATGTACTCAAAAGATTTCTTAAGTTTCATGCTTCTACCTACACGGGAAATAGATAAATTATTGATTTCAATTAGCATATATCTTATATAAGGAGAAAAACAGTTTTGGGGCCCCGGCCCCCATGAGTGTGAATTTCAAAATTCTTTTTTGCCATTTTTTGTCGTAAGAGAGTCTCCAACAACTTCTTAAATTTTCATGCTTCTACCTACACGGGAAGTCGGAGATTTAGTAATGTAGGCAAAAAAAGTTTTTGGGCCCCCGGCCCCACATGAGTTAGATTTTTAAAATTCTTTTTCGCCAATTTTCGTAGTCAGAGGGTATTCAACAACTTCCTAAAGTTTCATCATTCTACCTACACGGGAAGTTGGAGAATTAGTGATGAATCAGTCAGTCAGTCAGTCAGTCAGTGAGGGCTTTCCCTTTTATTAGTATAGATTACTATTTATTTAGAGTGCATACGTAAACAAAAAAGGTTTTTCTCCCTTTTTTCTTGCATAGCAGAACGAATTTGGTGTGTAACGTCACAAAATTTGGGAGCTGTGGAATTACTGCGACTTAACTGATTTTGAGAAATAACAAATTGGGTTCCATATATGTGTTATAAACATATAATGAATCAAAATTAATTGATTAATCAAAAAACATTTAATTAATCAAAATTAATTGCTTAATCAAAAAAAATTTAATCAGTACCAGCCTGAATTTTTATATTTAAAAATTAAACTGTTTCATGGGGACAGACAAGACAAATTGGAAAGAATGTCATATCCCTCTTTGACAAAGCTTTCAAAGAAAATAACTTGAGAAATAAGTAGGAGGTGGGGATCACATAAGACGAAATAATAAGTCAATAAAAATAGTACCACATATATTTATAAATGCATTCAAATTAAATTAAACTAATTAAATAAAACATATTATATGATGGAGCACATAAGCTACATTTATCAGTCATAACCCATGGATAAACATAGGACACAATAATCTTCTGAGCATCTGTAATATGTTAAATCAGAATAACTTGAAAAAGAAAATCTGTTATTTTCAAAATGAATTAGTTGATTTTATAAGAAGTTTGGTGAATTCAGAAAAAATAAACCAGAAAAATGGCAGTAAATAAAAATTTAAAAATAGAAACTGATAAATCCTTGATCTTACCCCAAGTGAGGTTGAGTATTCCCTCCCCTAGAGCAGTAGTCATTTGTTCTACAATGGGAATCTAATGCAAACATGAGATTGTCAAAGGGAAATTTAGCAGTTAACTAAATTTTAACAAAATTATGCTTCATATTTGTAACACCAATTCTCAAAGTAAATTTAGTTTCGACTTCTTGTTTAGAATATTTAATTTTTGTCCCTTTACTGGTAAAAAAGGAAGAGGAAGAAAGAAATGTGTTCCGTATTGTGGAGGAAACCCGGAGACTGTATGAGGAACTTAGTACCTCTGACCAGGATGAGCGCAGAAGAGAGCAGTTACAACAGACGGAACAGAAGTTACTTGAGTACTTGGACCGCAGTCGTCTCACAGGGTATACATCAAAAGATGAAAATATTTATAATAATGTTTGAAATAGCTTTAAAATAGTGCTGATTTTTTCTGGGTTTTCAGAGAGCAGGTTTGCAAAAAGAAACTTTTATTTTAAAGTTATAATGTTTATTTCTAAAATTTAATTCTTTTTATTTTAATTCTTATTTTACCACAAAAAAATAATGCTATTTTTAAAAAAATTATACTTTAAAGAAATTTTTTGCATCACTTTTTTCCCCTTCCTTTGTTCTATTTGACATTTTTTTAAAATCAAAAACCTTTAATTTTAATCTAATTTTTTAAACTTATTTATCTCACCTTTATTTTAATCTAATTACTTGCATGTAAGATGCCTTTTAATATATTTTTAAAATTTATTGAACATCTCACTTATTTTTAATATTGTGAAAACTATTATATCATCTCAAATACCGAAAGGATTGCATGATTCCCCATATTTTTAGTTGAAAAAGGTTAAGAGGAATTATAATTTTACAAATATTATTATAGCATTGATTTATTTTTGTTTTCAATTTGCGTTTAACACCAAAGACACAAAGTCATTCCGGAAAACTTTATTTTTATAGAAAAACTAAGATATTTTATTTTCAGAGCTAAAATATGTCCTTAACAATGTGTCCAATTAAAATTAATTTGGAATTATATATTTCTTAGTTTTCTTTTTGTATTTTCTTTTCTCACATTTCAGCCTGTAATTTTCTTTTTTCTCAGCATTCGTACAACAAGGCGGAGATAGGACAAGATTGCATGCAGCTAGCAGATGTTTAAAATTTAAAAATGTTATTTTCACAATTGTCACTTCAATCTGGCTGGAATAGCCATTCTTGAAATAATTGATTTAAATTGCATGAGAATTAAAATAAAAAATTATTATTCGATTTTGCAAACAAATTTACAACACAATTTTATTACATAATTGCTTTTCCTTTAATAATTTATAAAAGAATATACATCTTTTTCTAGGTTAACTATCCTGTTGTATAAATCTATAAATTAAAATTTTAAATGCCAATATCATTTTTTAAATTACTACTTTTGCATTTTTTAATTATTTTGGAATGCATTTACCATCTATAATAAACAAAGCTGCAAGTTGAAAATAAAACATGAAATGGATAAAAGCAATTCTATAATTGAAATGGCTTTAATTAAGTGCTTTGTTGTCATAAAGGTTAATGCTTTCTTTTTAGTAAGAATCTGTTTTGATTTTAATAAGAATATTTAATTGAACTTGTGCTAGGAATAAAATTATAACTTCAGTAAATACAAGCAAATTAGAAAAAATTATCAAATAATTTTTTTAAAAATTGCTGTTATAAAATTGTGTGAACAAACTACATAAAAAATAAATTTTATTTCTTTTGATCAAACTACAAAAAAGTATCTGGATATTTTGTCTATTGAAGGTGAAATAATAACTTCCTTCAACTAAATGATGACCCTCTGAAGTTTTTATATTCTATAATACAGATTAACATATCATATACATTTTTGCTTTCGTACTTGTGATTGCATGGAATTTTCAACTTTTTGTTCATTTGTTTAATTCAGTAATTGAGTTTATATAAAATCTCTTTCTTTTTAGCATGCTACTTAAATCAGGAAATTATTTTAAAATAATCAATTCTCTACAAATTTATTGTTATATATTTGTTTCATTTTATTTTGTTGGCCAGAATTGAATGGCCTTTGAGAGTTGTTATACAGTTTTGTAAAATAATCTAGCTCAAGTTAGGAAAAAAATAATGCAAGGATCTATATGATTACTGGCGCTGTGGGAATTAACTATTAATTTCTCGATTAATCGTTGAAGCATTTTAACGACTAAATAATTTTTAACGATTAACTGTCACATCATTTACAAATTATTGGAAGTCAAAAAGTAAAAAAAATAGCGGCCGATAAATAATAACACATTTCCTGGCGAATACTGAACATTTTGGTTTTAAACTATTGACTGATGGGAATGTTGAAAATGTTGATAAAGCTTGCCTACCATTGTTCTAACACTTTGCCTAATTATCAAACCAAATGAAAAGTGTATTAAGCAAATGGCATTAATGGAGTCTGACTCACAGATAGACATTGATGACAGATCTTCCGATGAATTACTGTGTTACTAAATAAAGATAAAAGTTCCTGAATCCATTAACTCTCTACAATGGTGGAAACTTAATGAACACCAATACCTGATAATGTCATTCCTTGCCAAAACTGTTTTGTGCATACCAGTTAACTCACTTCCACATGATGGATTGTTCAGCTCGACTGATTATATTGTTAATTGGACCCGCTCATCACTTGAACCAAATAATGTCAACACACTTAGCTTTTTGCATAGCTGGTTAAAAAATGACTTATAAAGGAGACATTCCAGTGTTATTTAGATTTTCCACAAGAATGTTAAATAAGTGTTACTTATGACATCATAAATTACAACTTTTACTTTTTGGCTTTAATCGAGATTAACGATTAATTAATTGTTAATTTTTCAAAAGTTAACAATTAAGTTTAAATTAATCTTTAACAGCCCTAATTATTACTAACGCAGGTAAATTAAAATGACTTTTACTTTTTGGCTTTAATCGAGATTAACGATTAATTAATTGTTAATTTTTCAAAAGTTAACAATTAAGTTTAAATTAATCTTTAACAGCCCTAATTATTACTAACGCAGGTAAATTAAAAATGCATTTCTTTATTATTTGTTTTTACAGTTTTTGCTGTCAGAATTTGATAGAATTTTGTGTTAACTAAAAAATTATAATAAAATCAGTTGAACTTATAAGTTGAATCAGCTCAGTTTCAAATAGATTGTTTATTGTAAATATAATTTTGTTGATACCTCCATTAAGCTATTTTGTGTTCTTTCTCTGTACACAAAAATATAATTCTTTTATAAATTGATTTATTAATCTATTCAAATCAACAATGTTATCTACTGCTCACTATTTACTATTGTTATCTTAATACTTAACAGCAACATTGAATTATATATTTTATTTGTTTTTTTTTCAGAATCAGTTTTAAATATTGCTCATCAAATAACCTTTTTTATATGCAGCCATTTTATTCAAATTTCTATTTTTATCCCCTGCATGATTCCTATTTATTGAACTTCCATATTGTATTTTCCTTTTTCCAAGAGGCATGAGTTCATATTCATGTAGTTTTCCTGTCTATCTTTGTTTTAAGTATAGATTTGATACCTTTTTAACAAGTATCAAAGCAATGGCCAATAGATTCCTCTTTGTATTTTTATTTTTTGAATTTTCAGGTTGAAGTATAATTTTATAAGAAACAATTTGGTTTTAACATGTCTATTTCTGTTTTATTTATTTGTGTTGTTGTTGTTGTTTTTTTATTGATTCTGGATTCCATGATCTTAAAGGGCACCTTACAATATTTTTTTGAAGATGGATTCTACAATTTTGAATAAACTTCAATCATTTATTAGTTAATAAAGAAAGTTTAAATAAAATACTATCCTGTAAACAAAATATGTGGAGTGTAAATAGACTACTATGATGCCATCATCTTTTCAAACCAAGACAAATGCTTTGAAAGGCTTTCCTCATATGTCCACCACAGGAAACAAGCAATAACAAACCAGCCTAGACCTTACAATACAACTAAAAATTGACATTTCGAAAATGATTAGATATTTAGTTATTGTATTACAAAATGTTTGAATGATGATGAATGGAGAACTACCTGAGCAATTTTAATGTTAAGATAGGAATAATGTCATTTCCTTATTGGGAAAGGAGCAGGGGGCATTTCCAAGGTATCTCAGCTTCATTGGGGAAAAAAAAGTGATTGAACACTGTATACACTTTTTCTTGTGCCATATTTGTTCTTATATTTCTATTTCTTTTTTTACTTATGACCTTAAGAAAAGATTTGTGTATTTACACTTAGCAGCCATTAGAATATTATTTTATGTAAAAATTATTTAAAATTATGTTTTAAAAAAATTAACCTTACTTTTTTTTTAAAACGTTCAATATGTATCATTTTTAATGTTCAATTTCCAGCACTTTGTTAACACTACCTGCTGTGTAAAATATGTTTAATATTATCATTGACGTATTTATAGACTACTACTTAATGGACCTTGCAACACAAAGCCCTTTAATTGCAGCTGTTATGACTGTGTTCTTCTGGTTTATTGAGTACAGGGTAAACATGTATTTAAGAGCTTTCTAAGATGAATTTTTTATTTATTTTTTTTTTAAAAAGAAGAATCTGAATTTTTGTTTAAAGTGCTGTTCATAAATTTTTTTCTTTCCCATTTTCTTGTTCAGCTCTAAAAAAAAAAATTAATCAAGAAATCTACTTTTTGCAAATAATTTTTTTCATTGTTGATTTATAAAAATACAAGTCACATGAACTTGACTTTGTGAATATCCAGGGCCCCTAAGTGTTAATTTTTAAAAATATAATAAATGTTTATTCAAAAAAGGAAAAAAAACAAAATAATTTTTGTTATGGCTTTTCAACATGGATCACTGTTGTTTTTTTTTAATTTTATATTTTAATATTTAACATTTATAATTTTAAAAAATGCTAACATGTTCATTTACATTTTCTTAGCTCACTTTTTCTTTATTTAGTATTTTGCTTACTACAAAATAAACATATTTGTAAATAATGACTGAATTTAAAATGTTTAGGAAAAAGTAAATTATGTTACAAACTATTATGTTCACATTTAAACTCTTGCCTATTACAATCAGTATTTCAGTGAAATAATGTAAATTTTTTCATATTTCATGTTAAAGACACTTACGAGTTACTGCAATGTTAAAAAGATTGTTTTTAAATATTTACAATTTAAACATGTCCAATATTCAACTGCTTTGTTTTTTGTTGTTTTCTTTTAAATTAATTATTATCATTTTTTGAATGCACTCAAAATGAATTCAAATCATTTTCACTCAAGTTTAAATAAGAAAATGGCAATTTAGTAAATTCTGTTTTATTACTATTGCTAGACTATCATATATGGTTTGTAAGATATTCATCCTTCCTAAAGAACATTTATTGTATTGGTGGTAGCACTACTGATTAAATAAACTTCAAAATAGTCTCCTGTTTGATATTTGTCCCCAATACCTTAAACAGTTTTATCAATGGACCATTTAATAAGCATATCAAAAAAACAAACTAGAGCCAAATGATCTCTTCCTTGACAATGTGAGATGGAAAAGAACAGTGCCATTGTTTGCAATAACCTTTTACAGTTTTGCCAAGATGTTAAATTTATTTGACTTAAGCTTTATATTTCTGTCTTTCAGACTCAATTTTTGAAAAGCTCCTTTTACAATTAATTAATAATATAAATAATTCTGTTATTTTAAAACATCTTGTTTTAAAAATATATTTTTCTTTGTCTTAGACTTAGATTTTTCAGCCCTTTATTTTTTGTCAGTGTAAACCTTCAGTTCATTTATGCGATTTTTTAAAATAATCCTTAAAAATTTTAATAGTTTCTTACAATAATATTCAAATAAATCTGTTTTACTGTTAAAATATCCTGAATTCTAGTTCTTTCATTTCTGCTTGCTTCAATTGTAATTTTTTAAATACATTTGAAAACCCTTAAACACCATTCAATAAAGAAGATCCTTGTCTATCACAAACAATAAAATAAACTTTATCACCAACATCATCATTTTACTTTAATTGCCTTGTGAAAATAGGGTCTTACTCAAAGCTCTGCACAGTATATTGCCAGTATTCCCAACTCTTTTCTCTCAACCTCATCCAGCATTACATCTCCATGGTTGTTCCCGTTTGCCATTCTAAAACTTGTCTTGGTTTATTGTCTTTTCTTAGGGTTTGTTTTATCCCTTCTCCATTTCTTTCTAGGATTCGGTTCTCGCTTATTTTATATTTCCCATAGCTTGTTGTTTTTAATCTTGTCGTACCATTTTATTTTTAATGTATTTCTCAGACATCTGTTGAAGGTCTGCATTCTGTTTGTAGTAGTTTCTGTTGTTCACCAAGTTTCTGATGGATATCATAAGACTGCTTACACTTTGGAATTAAAATTCTTTTTTTTGTTTTGCTAGAGATTTAGGGTGACTTCAAAACAGGTTTTAAGTGTACAAATGCCTGTCATGCTAGATTTATTTGCCATAATATGTCTTCATCTGTTTCACCAGACACATTGATCAAATGTACAAAAAACTATCTATTTCTATCTTTTAATTTTCTAGCCTTACGTCTCCACATTTTATATGTTTTCTACAACATTTTTGCTGTTTTATTTTGATTTAGAAAAGAGGTGCGCAACTTTGGCTATTGCTGGCTGCATATAAAAAAAATTACTTTTGTAACGGCCGCCAAAATTTTTTACTGAAAAACGAAACTGTCACTATAAAAAATTTACCTCTCGTAAAATGACCTCATCATAATGACATGCTTAATTACAAACAAAAACATTTCCATCGATATTCTTTTATATTTTTACTTTATTGAACATTGTCATGTAAACCTAACATCTCACACATGTACAGCATGAGTATATTTGAAATTTATAAGTGGCATTAGTACACTGAGAACACAATAATCGAATAATCAATAAGCTGCTTCTCTAACATGGTCCATATAACTTAGTCCAGAAATTAGTGGCTGCCTTGCTCTTTAATGTTAGCACCAAGTAAGTCAGTGCATGAAGTGACTTCGAGCTAGTGCTCTTCCTGTATGAATGCTCAAAGTCCGGGCACTCGCTGGAGATCATTAGTCGTATTCCTGACGCCAGATTGTTGTCCACCAGTTGGGTTCAATATTTGTTCTTGAGATATTTCATTTTTGAAAATGACACTTCGCTCGCGTAAGTGCTTCCAAACAGCACTAGAGTGTTTCTTGCTATTTGGCAAGGCTTGGGATACTCCACAGCTACTTTCCATGTCTCCAGTATATCGTTTTTGTCCTCGAATTTCTTCACAAGCTGCGCGTTAATTTTTAGTTCGATTATTTTCATTTGTAATTTGTACATCCAAAAGCGTACTCTCTATCTCAACCAAATGTGGAGAAGCGAGTCTCATATTTTCTGAGATCTTGTCAAAATCCTGAAAACTTTCTGCGAATTCCAACAACAGCGCTTTGAGGACCCTTGAAAAGGACGTAGACGGAATTTCATCTTTTCTTATATCATGGCTCTCCATTAGAGAGGTGAGTTGTGATGTAAGCTTTTTTAAAAATATGTCTATCCCTCGAGTTTGAGTAACAAATGTCTCCGTGGAGATAAGATCTTCGCACAATTGATATGTGGGGGATAGGGAGCAAATGATCATGAGTAGCTGCTCTGAATCTGAAATTACCGTAGATTTATCAACAGCCAGGGCAAACAGGCTGTCCTCCTCGTTAATCTTTGCCTGCATTGCATCGATATCTTCAGCTGCTCAGCAATATTACTTTGACATTTACAACTTAACATAGTATATTTGCCAAATTTCACTTATTTTCACTGCAGTTTGTAATAATTTAAATAGATTTCCACGGCTGCACATATTTGTGCGCACGGCTGCATGTGGCCGTAGGTTGCGTATTCCTGATTTAGATGTTTTTTCCAGCCTCGCTCAAGGCTGTGATTTTCTTCTGCATGTCTTGTAGTCTATGGGATAGTAAGGTTATGTCATTTGCATATTTCAAGTCTTCTAGTATTTTTAGTTTCCACTGTATTCCTCTTCATGGAGTTGCGACCCTGTATAGCACGGAGACGTGAAATAAGACATCCTTGCTTTGACCCAGTTACGTTATTTAAATTCATTTTACACCCAGGCTCCTGCGATTACCATTCAGCAAGTAAAGTTTTCACGAACGCTTTTAATGTTATTTTTTTTTTAATTCTCAGCTGGAATTCCATATTGGCTCATGGCAGCTCATATATAGATTCTCTGTCAATCCTGTGGAAGACCTTTTCAAAATCTGCAAATGTGATGTAGAGAGTTGGTTGTTATTCTACACATTGTTTTATGATAATCGTGAGTATTGCTCTCTGGACAGCACATAATTGTCCTCTTCTAAACCCAGTCTGTTGTTCCAGTAAGTGTTCATCACACACTACTTTAAATCTGCTGAGAAGGATTCTTCTGAAAACAGAAAATAAGGTGATTCCTTGCAATTTCTGGCATTGTGATAAGTCTCCAATTCCTCCTTGTTTTAGGAACTCTTTGTGTTATGTTGACTGTACCTGCAGCTTTGCTTATCTTTAGCTGGTTATATGCCTTCTGTACTTCACCTTTCATCATCTCTTCCATGTGTTTTTCCCGTGTTTAGAGGGAGGTAGGTTAGAAGGGGTGGCGGTGGGTTTGTTTAGAATTTCTTGAAAATATTCTTCCCATCTCTTAAGTTGGACATCTATGGAAGAAATTAGTTTATCTTGTTTGTCCTGTGCTGGCACATTGTACTTTTCTTCTTGACATGCAAGGGCTTTTAATTTTATATAATTGATTACCTCTCTTTTTCCTGCTGCCTGTTATGCTGTATTGTTATAAAGTGTTCGCATCTATGTTCACTTTAAGCTGCGCAGACATCTGACAGATGTCGTGCAGCAGTTTTAAATTACAGCTTAGCAAAATTTGCTAAAATATTGCACAAATAATTGGTGCTGAGCAATTTCGGACACATGTTTTTTTACTTTGCACAAGGAGGGTTCGCATATTCATTTCTAAGCATTTGTGTTGCTCATTTGGAAAAACTGTGTTATTTTTTCTTGCTTTTTAAATCACTTTTATTAACATCACCACTGTCTCTCTCTCTCTCTGTCATGATCCATCCAGCGGAAAAACAAAAGTGAAAAAATGACCCACTTCCCGTGATGCTATCGAGCTGAAACTTTGCACATAGCCTCGTGTCACCTAACAATGCATTGGATCAAAATTTCAGATCGATCAAATGTACCGTAATTAAATTAATGCATTTTTAGTTTATCTCTATACAACTGTATGGTAGCTGTCTGTTATTGACATCGAGTTTCCTGGAGGAGTTCAGTCAAAACATTGGTGACCACACCCCCACCCGTCCCCTTTTTTTTCTGCAACGGGAGTTCATTCACGTTTGTCAGTCTGTAAATGTTTGTCGCGCGTTGTATATTATTTTGAATATAATCAATACTTGTAGTTCTGTCTCATGTGTAAGGGATTTATAGTTTATAGTAAAAAACTTTGTTTTTACAGGTTATTTTTATTTAATTTTATTTCCTTGATTTTGCTGTTTACTGTTTGCATTGCATCTTTTATTACTTTGATTTTTTGCCATGTAGTCGCTAATCTAGAATATTTTGTTTTTGGGGCTGGGTATAACACCTCGTTACATATTTATATAATATTTTGTTAGCAGTTATCCCATTTTTGCAATGTTCTCTTCAGTTTCATCATCCAGCTGCAACCCAGTGTAAAAAATGTAAGATTAATTTGGAAGTCATTCTTTGTCAGCCCATTATGGAGTTTGTATAGGTTAAATGGTTTTTTAAAAATTCTGTTGCGTTCTAAGTTTTGAAAGCTATATTTTCAATTTAGTCACTACTTGTAAGGCGCTCCAAATACAGTGTACGGTGAGGTGATAATGATACTAGATCATTGAATTTCAGAATTCAGCAATAATTTTATTTCACTTGTGTCAGTCAGTCCATATACACGTATTCCCATTGTTCTCTCCCTTAGATCTTAATAGTTTAATTTATTCTTTAAATTTTAAGAGACGGAAGCACTTTATAGGAGCTGAAGATAAGGCAATGTATGGAATCCTCAAATTGTATGCAAAACTTATATGGAGCATTGATTACTCTACCAATGCTTAAAGTAAAGAATATGCATTAATTAAAATTACTTAGGGAGAGGATTAACTACTTCACTTGGCTAATACTAAGCTCTGTATTTTGTCATGAAATGACATCAGGAACTTTTTGAAGATCTTGTTTCTTTCAGAAAAAAATCCACCAGTCTGGTGCCTTTTATTTAAGACCACAAACTGATTTAAAATGAAAATGGAAACAATTGTGATATTTTTCCTTTAGAACAAACTCCAGGATGACAAAGTATAAAAAATTAAGGAAATCTCTTAAGTCTTTAAATTTAAAATGATTAATTCATTTTAAAAAACAATTTGTGCATAACTGAAAATGATTTTCTGCCCTGGTTACAAATATTTACAACTTAAGGAAAATAGTAAAAGTCTGAAGGGAAGGAGGTGGTGAGGCACCAAAGCTTCACAAGGCTTTTTGTATGATTACAAAGTGGCAACAACAGTTTTTAAACTTCTTATGGTTTTTTTTACGTGGGAGCTCAAATAAATTTTTAAAACTATAATTCAATTTAACGGAAAACATCAAAACTTCTTATTAGAAAAGATCAATCCTTGGGTAAATAGTACACATGGTTCAAAATATATTTGAGACAAAATTTATTTTTATTGACATTAACTTTAGGCGTCATCCAGCTTCAAATGGGCACCTTACATTCGTTGGGGAAAATAAGGCGGCTGGACATTGTGCTCGCCATACAATCCTTTGTAAGCTGTGGTTAACAAAACACCTGTGAACGCTACTTCACATACCCCCCTATAGGCCATCATGGTCTGAAAAGGGGACTTTACTTTACTGCATTCTTTAAATAATTCCTCACCTATATTAACATATATCACAGTCAACCTGAATAACAATTAAAAACATTTTTTTTTCTTCTTAAAATTTAATTGCTATGATTTTAATATTCATATTTACATAAGCTATCTTTAAAATTGTGGAACAGAAATGATATTCCAGATCCACAAACACAAAGATTTGTATTGCAAGCTTTTCACATATCAAATTTCTTTCAAATATGTTTTCATTATAGAGACTTGCTAAATAGTTAATCAAAGCTGAAACTTTAAAGAAATAAATAAATTTAAGAAAGAGGACAGCATCTCAGTTGTCATACAAAAATTCTCACTGTATAATTAATTACAGCTAACACTGTGAATTTTGAATTAAGTCTACTTCTTCTCCTCTGGCTTAGAGGTTGGCTTTTCTGTCCCTTCTGATAGTCTGTGAGCGGGAAAGGTTTCCCATGGTGTATTTGCTTCAAATTTACGGAACTCCTGGGCTAATTCCAATGGCTCTACAACTACCCTCTTGACCTCATCATCATAACGTACCTGTAAAAAGAAATACAATCCAGGGGAAAATGTAAAAATTTAATTTCGAAACAAAAATTTGGATTGTTTCAACAAGTAAATTTTATTAATCAATGGTGATAATGCCTATGTAATCATAAAATATTTTGAAATAATAATAATGAAAAAAACACTGGCAATTGAGTTTGAATTCATTCTTTACAGAAAATATTTGATACTAAAGTGCATTTGACACAAAAAATAGTGGTGTGTCGAAGACAAACAATGCAGTCTAAAAGAAGCGTTGATTTCATTTAATTTTTTTTTACTGAAATTAAAACAATCACTACTTTTCAAAATTTTCAAATATTTTAAGAATGTTATAGTGAAACTGAAGATACACACTTGTGGATAATACAATACAAAAGTTAAATACTAAAAAGCGTTAGCGTTTTAAATTTTCTTAAATTATTTTCTATTTACCTCAACATATCCAGAGAGGGGAAAATCTTTTCTGAAAGGATGACCTTCAAAGCCATAGTCTGTAAGAATGCGTCTAAGGTCAGGGTGATTAGCAAAGAAAACTCCAAACATATCCCAGATCTATAGAAAAATAAATAAAATTACTTTTAATCATTAAAAAAAATTATTTACACAGTTGCTTCTATTTATTCCGTTTAGCACCGTAAATTTTTGTAGCCATTGGAAATATTTGACGACATTCACCATGAAGATTTGTAAAAAGTTACATCCATTGTGAAATCTTTTTGTTTTAGTTGCAATTCATGACAATGTTGACATAAGCTTCTTTACTAACCAAAACTAATGAGACCACAAGGTGGAAATTTTAATTGTTTTTATAAAAGTGTCATACACACCTCTCTTTCATACCAATTTGCTCCGGGAAAGACAGAGCAGGCAGACTCAATAGGAGTTAACTCATCTGTGTAGGTCTTAACACGAATACGAGAATTAAACTGAAGGGACTGCAGCATGTAAACAATCTGAGGATGGTTGGATCAAGAAATTTTTAAAAAAATGTAATGTATCATAAAATCTAGCTTTCATTTCTGATTGCTTAAGACATCAATCGAACTACCCATTAGCCACATTTCTGTACATTTTTTTCAATTAATTTATGAAAAATTTACAAGGCTAATACAACATTTATTCAAATAATAATGTTGCCTTTTTGTCATAATATTAGTGTGATGTCTTCTATTTAAGCTAAGAAAATGCCCTGAGCACAAAGAAATATATGAAAATAAACAAAAATGTACATCTCAATTTTAAGGGCATATAATTGAATAACCATGTGAAGTCTTTCAAAATCAATGAAAATTGTTAATAATAAAAATAATGAAAACTGTTTAAATAATACTTACTTCAAATCTATTTTCAAGAGCAGGCTTATCCACTCCAGCAATATCAACAATGTTCATAAACTGAGCATTTGTGTGGTCTTTTAGAAAAAATAACACTGGTACTATCCCATCAGGATGAATCATAATCTGATATAATTAAAAACAGAACAAATTTATGTATACCTTTCAAAAAATAATAATCCATAATAATTATTGTATACCCTCAGGGTAACACTATCACTTCAGTTTTAAATTGTGTCCCACCTCCAATTCATCATGATAAAGGACATGAACTTTCTGCACATATTTTGGCAAGCATTCTGCTACATAGGCTCCAAAATCAGTCAGACTTTGTCTTATAAGAGGGTTACGAGAAGCAACAGTAGCTGAAATAAATTAATGAGCTCTATAAGTTATTCATATTCCTCATAATTTAATTTTAATGATGTTAAGATTCATCAGATTTTAATGTTTGAATAGGTAAATAAAAATAAATTTTAAAATAAAAATGTTAAAAGTTGAATGAAAATTGAATATTTTATGTTTTTAAAAAATGAATTAAAAATACTGACGCTGTTTTGTTGTTGCAGTTGAAGAATTCTGTCTTTTCAGAAAATTCTGATTATGTTGAAGACTGGCCAATGTATTTATGCCTGAAAGAAATACCAGTTATTTAAAAAATCATAACAAATAGTTAAGATGAAATTCTTTTATTGCTGTGATGGAAATGCTTAAATTGCATTATACATCATTCATAGATATAAATTAAGTACAAAATTGTAAAAATAGAAACATTCTTACAAATTATTTTATAGGATGAAAGAAGAATTAGAGTTTACTGATTCTCAGCCTTAGTTATAAAGAAGATTCTTAAAATATCACCTTCATAAATCAATACCAAAGCATAAAAAAATGACAATTGACAATATGATGAGAAAGATTCCTGCTTGCATCAAAATGTTGTCATTCACATATTTTAAACATTGTTAACATTCTGTGTGTGGTCATCAGTCACCGGCATCACAAAGAAAGTTCAATTTGTTGATGGATGGCAAAAGAATGTTCCTAGATTTTTTAGTCAAATGAGTTTTATGTTTGTAAAGTCAACTCATCTGTTCAAATTCAAATTAGTTCATTATATTTATTTGCTATATGATTTATATTTGCAAGAATACCACATTCAATATATCTTAAAGTTGAAGGGACAGAGCTCTGTGATAACATAAATGTAAACATTGTCATTCACTTTGTTATAAGTTATGGCCTTAAGTTATGACTATGTAATTGATATATAATATAACATGATTTATTTAGGCTCTTTAATTAAATATAAATTATAGGCCTAGTTATAATTATAATAAAAATAATACTAATGATGATATTAATAATAAAATACGGAGTTATTTTTTTAAATTACAACTATAAACAACCAATAACAAATCCAATGCCAATGCACATTCGTGAATGTGTGAATAATGCTGGACAATAATCCCACAGCTGTGATAATAACGCTAGCCATAAAATAAAAATATGAAGTGTCTGCTGCTATGATTATTTTTTTTTTTAAACAAGAATAATGATTTTAAAATTAATTTAGTACTAGTACTAGTATTGGTGGTAGCCTAGGTTTAAATCAACTTAGTCTAAGCTTAAGCATCGCAGGGTTTCCAACTCTAACAATTCATAACAAAAACTACTTTAGCATATTACGAATACTAAACCCAACTGCGTAATTACAAATTAAAGATCACTGAAAGTAACTGAAAAAGAAATTCGAAAGTTATAAAAATTTTTTTAAAAAATTAATGTAATCGAAACGCGAACCCAGACCACTGTTGAAACCAGTTTATTAAAATGAAACGCCAGGGGTGCCACCGACTGACAGCTGTGAACCCTGAAATCCCTTTTTAAAAAATGTTTGAACCCTGAAACTAAATTATAAAAAATTGTGAACCCTGAAACCTATTTAACGCCAGGTAACGCTTAATATTAATTCAATATCAAAATTTTTGCGTTTAAATACATACATAAAAATAACAATAAAAAGCGGGATCAAATCTCTGGCATCAACAGATATTTAATTTGAAAAAAATGCATTAGCTCTTAATGTACAAAAGCGCGGTAATCCGCGGTTTACCGTTTAGTACCAAAGAGCGGTAATGCGCGACTCGATAGAACTCTCTTTAGAAACGAAATTACAGAAAATACAAACTATTGAGTGTGGGATGAACGATGTTTTCGACTTCCGGCAATGGCGGCTGTTTACCTCACTAGTGTTATCGCTCGATTCGCGATGTTTTTTGGAAGATTTTACTTTTTTTTTTTCGAAGATGCGATTTTGCTATACTTTATTACTAAAATAATAGTACTAAACTACAGGTTAAAAATAGTTTTAAACTCAAAACGGTCTTTCGGATACATAAAATAACCATTCTTATTCTAAAAGATGACGTAAGTATGACTATAATAATAAAAATGGATTTAACACAATTTTTTAAATTTTATAACCGGTTGATCACAATTCGGGAAATTCTTATGGTACTGAGGTGGAAGTTTTCCAAAAACCTTATGGCACATTAAGAGTTAAACTGCATTTATATTCTTTATATATGTTTCATATTAAAAATTCACATTCTCATTTTATCATAACACTTGTAGACAACTGTTTTTACATCTTGAACTCAATTAAAGCTCCCCTTCTGCCACCAATTTCAGTAGAAGTAGAAGCACCAGGCAAGGTGTAGCTCTTTTGGAGGTTCGCTAAAGCACTGCAGTGGGCTGGGTTATTAGTATGATCTGACAATGCTTTTTTTCCCTGATGACCCATACTATACTCATACACCATGGTTTGATTGCAGACACATGTGCCTGTGACAATTAAAAATTGGCTTCACATTAGTTAATGATACTGTTTGCAATTTTAATTATATTAAGGTAATCATGCACACATTTCAAAAATGCCCTTCATTGTATTACTTATTTATAATAATGTATATTAATATTAAACATAGCACAAAAATGTCTAAAAAAATAATAAGGAGCAAAAAAATAGCAATAAAAATTTCGAGATGCACGGGCACAAGTATATAGAAGCGAAGCACTAAGCATAGGGCGTGATAGGCATAGCCATAGCCATAGGCTGTGCCGTAATAAATTTACATAATCATAATAAATTACTAACAAAATATTATTAATTATTTATGTAAAAAATTAAATCATATATGAATAATATTAAAGCATCTGATTAATCGAATATTTAACTATTACATATTTCATAAGTCAAAAGTATATTCAAATTCAATTGTCAAAACTTAATTGAAAGTAGGGTTTACAAAACTTACCAGGGTGATAAATTCTGATAAAGTTTTTTACACCAAACTTTATACGAAGTGCCGCTGTCATTTTCAGTATTTAACCACTGACATCGCCACTTGTTTTTAACTGTTTTATCCAACTCGGCAATATTTTCATTAATATCAACAAAACGCCTTTTTAGATTTTGGCACTTGATGAGGTTCATTTTTCAAAATGATATGCGTGTACCAGCGCAAAGCAGTATAGCCTACAAACAGAAAGTTGTAATCCAGGCCCAGCACACCACACACTAAGCGAGAGAGTGAGAGGTGATGGAGAGGTCAGAACACGCTGTAACTGTTCTATTTATAGCAAGGCGGCTCCTCGCTGAATTGAATTCGCGCGAGGCTACACGGTTACAGTTTTTTTTTTTTAAACCCCGGAGCTAGATTTGAAAATAAAATCCCGCGAATCCGGAAATTCCGGGAAAATCGAAAAAACAAAGTCGCGAACCCGGAAAGCGCGTTAAAAAAAAAATCGCTAATCCGGAAAATAAAATTTAAAAAATTCACGAATCCGGAATTCCGGGATAACCCGGAGCGGTGGCACCCCTGTGAAACGCTCTAACCATTAGACCACAGAAGCTCATGACACTCATGTCACTATGATTATTTAAGAATATTATATCTAACTGGCAAGAAGGGACTTCACAGCAGAAGAAAATCTGCGTTTAACTCTTAATGTACCGAAGCGCGGTAATCCGCGGTTTACAGTTTTTTTTATCAAAGAGCGGTAATGCGCTACTTGATAGAACTCTTTTTAGAGACTAAATTACAGAAAATAAAATAAAAACTCTTCAGTGAGTGAAAAACGATGTTTTTGACTTCCGGCAATGGCGGCTGTTTACCTCGCTAGTGTTATCGCTTGATTCGCGAAGTTTTTTGGAAGTTTTTAAAGTTTTTTTTTCGAAGATGCTATTTTGCTATACTTTATTACTAAAATAATAGTATTAAACTACAGGTAAAAATAGTTTTAAACTCAAAACGGTCTTTCAGATACATAAAATAACCATTCTTATTCTAAAAGATGAAGTCTAAAAAGTATGACAATAATAATATAAATGGATTTTACACAATTTTTTTAATTTTATAACCGTTGATAGCAATTCGGGAAATTCTTACGGTACTGAGGCGGAAGTTTTCCAAAAACCTTATGGCACATTAAGAGTTAACGCTATGAATCATGGGGAAAATCTCCGTATAATGTTTAGTTTTATGCGGAGATTTCTCCCAATAACGCCCGGCCTTATACAGAGAAATCTCCGCATAATCACTCCATTCTATGATACATTATGACTTATATGACTCCTAGTGTGATGTGAAATGGCGTATGACGTATGAGTATGACAGTGCTGACAGTCAATGACAGTAAATCCAATATCAGTATGATGAGTATGAATGGGTAATGCCAGTGAGTAAACTGAGTTATTAGTTATTATTACTCTGACGCTGAGTTATTTAATAAAAGTTAGAACTGAGTGAGTATTGAGTCACTATTGATTATACAAAGTGTCTACGGCTACAACAGGTAACGGCAGACAACCCGGGGGGATGTGGCTGGTGCTACGACATGTCGGAACGCCAGCAACATCCCCCCAGATCGTCTGCTGTTACGACAATGTCGTAAACAATTTGTTGCATTTCAATTATGCTAATACTAATAATAAAATATCATGATTACTAAGTAAGCCTATTAACTCATTCGCTACTAATGCGACTGAATGCGACATACCCCCCTCGCTACTAATGCGCCAGAATGCGACATGACACCTACCAATGCTCATGCATCACGCGACCTCGCGAAAAGCATCGTTACCGTGCGAATAGCCTTCAATAGCTCTCCGCTTTTTGAAAAGTAGAAACCACGCTGATTGCGTTAAAGAAAACGGATGTTTATATCATTTACGGTTCGAAATTTGTGTGGCTTAGAAGTCGGACTATATTTGGTGAAATTTGAACGTGTGGTTTCTGAATATTTTTATGCAATGGCCTTTCATTTTCTTGACTATTTAATTGCTGCTGCAACGTCTAATTATGCAGCAGTTAATAACTCAAACAATTAGGAAGAATAGACTTTGTTAGTGATACTAATATTACTGATAATAATAATAATAATAACTGATCCGAATCAAGCAAACGAGAGTGATGGAGACACTGTCTCTGAATCTTGGTCAGACAATTTGATCAGTTTTACAGACAAGCTATATAATTTTAATGAAATAATAGGGGAAATCATTTTCTCCCTACTGACAGCAGTCCCTTAGACTACTTCAAGCTTTTCTTGAACTCTGCCATAAGAGTTGTTAAATGCTGAAACAAACAATACGCTGAGCCGCAGCAAACAGCCAGAAAGACACCTTGTGGAAGGAGGTTACTAATGTGGACATTTATAAATTCCTCTACATCAATATCATGATTAGAATCAAGTAACCAATTACAAAATTTAATTTGCCAGTGGATAAGATGTTTCTCAAAGTTTTATGAGACAATAAAACAATAAAAAATGACAAACAACGGAGGTCGATGCCCAAAAACAGTGATGTAAATTTTCAAAAAACACTTTTCCAGATTTATATAAAATATATTTGTGAATAAAAGTGCATCAACCTATACATTTTATAAAAGCTCATCCAATTTTCTTTCTTTTGGTGCATGTTTTGTTATTTTAAATTTTAATTTAGATGTTTTAAAATATTTTTATTTAACATGGGGGTGCATGTTCTTGAGAGTAATCTCCTGTGCTTAGTACTTCAGGGGGTGTTTTGGTTTTTGTGCTTAGTAGCAAATGAGTTAATGAATTTTAAAGGTTTTAAAAAAATTAAGATTCACCAATAAATGAAAAATACTTTAAAAATTTAAAAAATTGAATTTGCTCAACTGCTTTGCTAGACTAATGGTTAGTCGGGTTAGTCTGTAAATGATATGACAAATCCCGCTGCCGTCAAGTTTTTTTGTTTTTTTTTTTTAATTTCATTAATTATTTTTTTATTAAAATCACGAGTGTGCTGATAATTTTTGCTATTATTCTGATAAGCAGATACGTTGATTAAATCTTAGTGGTCTACTGATATTCATTTTGCCAAAACTAAGTTTTTGATACTTATAATTAGATTTCTATACTGATATGTTTACAAGTTCTAGATGACATATGAATAATTATGACTCACAACAAACTTCGGCTTTGACTTACAATAATAATTGTTAATTTTAACCAATAGTTAAATAAATTTTGCACACGGCCAACCTTTCTGAATGAAACAACGATCAAAGAGAACAATGCAATACTAATACGCCAATAGTAATTGTCATAGTGTCGAAATGAAGTTGAAGGATGAATGGAATGGTTTCCAGTGACAAGTCTGCACACGGTACTTTTTATTATTTCACACGAAACAAATTATTTTACATTCTTGCGATTGTGCGCGAATCGTTTCTTGAGGATTTTCATTTACGGCTTAACTTTACGGTAGGGGTGTTATCGATTAAATTAAATTTAATCGTTAACTTTTGAAAAATTACCGATTAATTAATAGATAATTTTCTGAAAATTAAAAATAAAAATGTATAACGTCATTATACTGACATTTTCAAGGTAAGTAATAAAAACAGGCAGTTGAATTTTTTTAAATTGAGTTATTTTTAAAACATAGTAAGTTAAATAACGCAATAAAGTTTAGGCACTAAGATGAAAATTTCAAATTAATTATAAAACTATAAAAGTAATACAGCTGTATAATAACTGTATAGAAATTGTTTGATGATTAACAAAAACATAAAAAATTATCTCTTTATCCCAAGTGGTTCAAAAGTTATGATTTTTTTCCTCAGACCTCATAATCCCTCTTTCCATTATGTTGTTTTCCTTCACGTTTTGTGCCCTCTTAAAATGCATTTTATAAAATGCCCTTAACTTAAGTATTTAGGCCTAATGTAATTTAATTTAAACATATAATATTGTTAGCAGATATATATTTAAATGCAAGCAGTTTAAAAAAAAAATGTCAATGAATTTAAATTTTGTTATTGCTAATTAATTAAAAACAATGTTTCTTTTTATATCATTGACCTTATGAAACAAACTATTATTAATTTTTAATTATTTATTAATAAATCGAATATGTTTTTAAAAAAAAACTTTTACAATTTAATCACTATTTTATCGATTAAAATAATTTTAACCGATAATTTTTTACCGATTAATAGAGAAATTAATCGGTAATTTCCGGGCTAAAACCTATATCTCCGACCGGAGCGTCGCGTATCTTCCCGTTGCTATGAAGGATAGTTGTTATTTTAATTTTAGGGTTTGGGTTAGGTATAGCTTTAGAATTTTCGGAAAATTCACGGGGCTCGCACTATTTTTCCGGGCCGGTGACGTGCCATAGCAACAAGATGGTCGCCGATAAGGTCGGCCCGGTCGGAGATATAGGTTTTTACCAATTTCCGCAGTCCTACTTTACGGTATGCTAAATTTTAATACTCGGCATTGGCATCACTTACACAAGTATAGTATAGTATAGTATAGCAAAATCGGCCGACATATTTATAATCGGTAGACCAATATTAAATTTAAATCTATTTAAATAATTTATTTAAATTAATTTAGATTTTAGAATTAATACACACAAATAAGCCCGGATCTATTAATGTCGTATTATAATAATATAAATGCGTATACAATCTAAAGAAGAGTTTGTTAAGATATTATTATTATTATTGCGACTTAATTCTTTCCAAGTGGCTACTGCAAAGAGTGGCGTATGTCGTAACGCTAGCAACATCCCGCCGGATCGTCTGCTGCTACGACAAACTGGTCGTAACGCTAGCAACATCCGGCCGGGTCGTCTGCTGCTACGACAATTGTCGTAGCGCTAGCCACATCCTTGATTATACTATTGTCAGTATTGTTAACTTATTAACTATTACTATTATTATTATTGTTGAGTGAGCACGAAAGTCGAAAGCCTGAAATTGAAATGAAAATGGGAGTGGTAGGTATAAAATTGGCCAATTTACAACTACGGAACTTAATTATGGTAATTGAAACCATTATAACCCATAAAATTACCAATTTTACCATTCTTCCTTGCAAAAGTAGATGCTACAGGTCCAATAAACCTGCAGATTCTTGATGCCATTTTTTCAAGGAGAAGCTGTTGTCTATGTAGGGTTGCGCTACTTACCGTAATACTGACCTATTAACATGTGTAGTTTTATTCAGAGCATCTGTCGTCTTATTTCGCCGGATAAACATTCCTATTATACTAAGCATTTAAAATAAAAATTTGGTAAAGAAATGTTGATGGGCTGGAATGTTTATGCAAGTTGTAGAAAAATTGAAGAGAGTAGGCAACAGTGTTGATGCCAACAATTATATATTATGATGTATGGCTTTGATTTAAAAATATACACCTTAAATTATAAAAAGAAAAGAAAGAGTCCCCAATACGGCCATACGCATACAATTTATTAATGATTGATAAATTAATTAATGCGACCCTCAGTTTGAAAAAAAATTATATCAACAGTGATAGACTGTTTCAATTATTTAGCTGGTTTCAAAGTAGAATGCAAGAACAAACACATACAAGTTTTCTTTCTTCCCGTCCGGTATTCGAGCATGTGGTGGGCTGCCTGAAGAAACCAGGAAAGCCAACACTTTATCATCATTTAAAACTCTAATAAGAATGGCAGGACTAAACACAAACCATAGATATACGTAGGACGCAATAATCTTCTGTACAGAAGGAGTGTCTGTAATATATAAGATAAGAATGAAGCAAGCAATTTTAAAATTATCAGTTGCTGTATATTTAATGTATATTTTTTTTGGTGTTGGTTTATAAATATTAAATATGTTTTGTAATATTTATATATTATTTTTTCTGTTTAGCCAATGGGTTTGGGACACGGGGGTCGAGTGGTAGCGCGCTCGACTGTCGTACCAATGGTCACGAGTTCGAATCCACGCGAAGGCGAGGATTTGTTCCCGGGGCCTGAGGAGTCCCCGAGTCACCCAGCTCTGAATGGGTACCTAACTAGACAATAGTTAGGTGGCTGGGGTAATGCGTGGAACCCCTATAGCCGTGGCCTGTTATCGCTGCATCACTTACCAACAGATCATCTCTCATGGTATGTGGGCGCAATTATCTTCTGCATAGAAGGAGCGTCTGTATATCTAAGATAAGAAATGTTGATTTAAATAGAATGGTCTTTGTAATTTTGACACTTTTGAACTAGGCAAGGGTACCAGTAATAATGTTCCTGAAAATAAAATTAATGTATTATAACCGTAACTAAATTCATTACTAACTTATTATTATTTTAATATAAATCCAAAGACTTAAATATATTTTAGTATGTGCAAGTGGATGCATAAAAACAGATGTACAAACTCATATGACAAACCTAAGGCTTTATGAGAACAAACAAATTTTTATTGAAAAATCTAGATACGAGTGTGCTTAGGTCAGTGGCGTAGCTAGAGCTTTTGCCGCCCGGGGCGGTCTCCAATATGCCGCCCTTTTAGGGGCCGCCCATAAATGACGTCACGCACCGGGGGGGGGGG
>MUZC01000167.1:159582-184977 GCA_002072015.1 Radix auricularia | reverse complement strand
AATTATTTGTAATATCATGTTCTATGGACAATATTACAAGATTTTGTAGTCTTAAATCACTTATTGGGGAGCGAACATATTTTTTTTTCAACTTCAGTTTGGAGAAGCTCCTTTCACAGCTAGATACACTGGTAGCAATTGTTGAAAAAATTCTTAGCCTAATTGTGATGTGAAGAATTTTCCAATATTTACTGTTAAATATATTTTTATTGATCAAGGGGGTATTTCCCCTCTTTTTTTAACATAATGTCTCTTCTTGTAGTGTAGGTACAGCCAAGGCTGGTCTTAGGCTCCTGCAATCTATGCATTCACAGTGGGCCCAGCGCTGTCATAGGCACAACCTATCTTAATTTTCACTTATTATCCTTATTAATACCTTATCCCTACCCAAACTAGGGTCCACGCAATAAGTTTCGCATACTAAGCTGCATAGGGGCCCACAGTAGCTAAGACCAGCCCCGTGTACTGTCATAAAAACCTGGATCCTTTCTCTTTCAATCTCGAACATTTCTTTATCAATGTAAATAAAGAAATTTAATTGATGTTCAAATTCTTCATTTAGAATCCTAGATGGTATAGTATTATACACGAATATTTTCTTGCAAGGACATATAACTCTTCACCTCGTTCTTTTATTTCTTTCATAATTATATCTATGGATAAAAACATTTCTCGTTGTACTTTCTGCTCTTAAGATCTTCTGAATTTTCCCCACTCATATTTGTATCCTTTTAATTTGGTATCTAGTCGATATTTCAAACTCTCTGTAACAGCGTTCAGTTTATCACATATCATATATCTTTCTTTCATCAAATGGGTTTGCATAGTTTGCATTAATTTAAAAAAAGATTGGTTCCCATAAATTGGGATATAACAGAAAACTAAAAGATTGCCATAAACTGAGTAAAATTCCAGCATCTGATCTCGTTACATAGTAACCATAGTTGCTTAAGATGTCCATTTTTCCAAGACTCTTGAAATTTTTAAGTATGTCTTTTTCTGAATTATTTATGTTATTGTGGTGTTTATTAACGGAGAAATAAATAATCGTTCATTTTTAATGAATAACTGTATATGAGTGAAAAATACAAGCTATATGTGTTACTTTAATGCAATAAAAACAAAGTAAACTTAATTTTTAATAAGTTAACTTACAATAATTGTATAAAGCCTGAAATAGTAATATAATTTACTACTTGCAATTTAAACACAATACATGAACCACTATGTCATGTAAGTACTTGTTAGCGCATTGTTCTGGGAATGTCGAAATTCCACGCTAAAACTTGAGTGCATATTAATACTACATATTCGCACCAGCGGTGATGTGTTGTTTTTTGTGCAATTTTCTTATAAAAGTGCCATATGTGACGTATACCAATTAATTTTGCAAACAAATAGTTACCTTTTATGAGCGATTTTAAATTTTTAAACTGCTCTGCGTTAGTTATAACAACCACTATGTAATCAAACAAATGTTGCACGAATCGGTTAAGTTAAACTCAAAATTGAGATTCTTTTTTGTTTCACTATGATTTTTCCCCTTCAAAAGAAAAGGGGAGGTTTTCGAAAATGGCTGGGTTTATTTTTCAAATGTCCACAAATGCCGCCCTTTGAATGAGTGCCGCCCGGGGCGGACCGCCCCTCTAGCTACGCCACTGGCTTAGATGCATTAGCACAAATTAAAATTGATTTCCTGCAATTGATTTTTAAAAAAAAATTATGTAGAACTGTTTTTACATTTTGTTCTTAATATCATAAAAGAAAGGGGGGGTGGAGGAAGCCCCCGGAGTGACCGAGGGTTGTCTTGGAATCTGAAACCGATCAGGAGATTGCTGTACCTTCCATCAAACCTATTAACAGAGGAACAATTTTGTAATTTTGGTTTTGGCTAAACGATCCTTTCTTCTATTTAAAAATAGTAACAGGGTCTTGTCTTTAAAAAATTACTATATTCAGCCAAATGTATAACAAATTAAATAGTATAGCTTAATAGAAAAAAAAAAAAAAAGAAGTTGTTAAAAATTCTGGCCACATTGAGTAAACAGGAAATAAGCAGTGCTTCAAAATAATCAACAATGGGTATGTCATGTATATTGAATTGTTTTCGTTTGAAAAATGTTTCTTTTATTTTAAGAAATAAAAAATGTGTTTTATATTTTTTTAAAAACAAATCAATTATATCATTTAAAGTTCAACAATATTTCTAATTCTTGACTTAGGTTAAATTTCCGATAAGCCGGTAAGGGCCTTGTTGAAAAAATGAATGAGAATGTCATGAATATGCCTCTGAATATGTTTCTTCCGTTAAGGTTTAACCAGTTATCGATTAAATTGTAATATTATTATTATCTTGTAGAGGACCTATATTATTTCATTTTACTTCTGATATTCCAAGGATATTCATCATTTAGAGAATAATGAATGATTTGGCTTAGTCTTAGAAATAAATGTCTGAAGGCTGAAGTCCTTTAAAATGCCTTTATTATTAAATATTATAGTTAGTTAAAATTAAAGTACTTGACTTAAACTTAAAGTAACTAAGAGTAAGAAGAATTTGATTTGAATTACAAACAATGACATACTGACATTACAAAGTATAGTATTGTAAGTATTATATACTGTTACTTATCTTCATCTTGTGTTAATAGTTACATTGTGTCCAACCTTTACATTACATATCTCGTGACTGCTGCAGTGGACTGCATTTATAAACCACAGGATATTCTTAGTATTCTTAGGTCATTTAAATCATTTAACTATTTTAACTGTAACTCCATCCTTCATTATGTAACTGATTAAAATTAAATAAAAAGTTTTAAACATTTTTTTCAATTTATTAATAAATAAATAATTATTAATACTTTGTTTTTTTGACGTACGACGTACAAACTAAACTTCTCCTTTTAAAAAGGAACGATTTTTATTTTAAGGTGTAAACTTTAAAACAAGCTGTTTTAATAAGGAAAATTATATTAAAAAATTAAACATTATTTTTACTTAATTAACAATAATAAGATTTAAATTATTTGATAATATATAGACTATAGAACTACTTACATTTAAAGAAAAGAAGTGAATTGCCGGTTTTTTGTTACTTCCCTTGAAATTTTCAGTTTAATGACATCACACATCTTATTTTTAGCTCTCATCAAAATTATCGATTAATTATTCAGTGATTTTTCAAAAGTTAACGATTAAATTTAAATTAATCGATAACAGCTCTAATTCTGGTGAATTATATATCTATATGTGACCATTCATTAAATTCATTTATTCCTAAATTGTAACATAGTTAAATTCAATATTAATTTTTGTGGTTGTAATGCTCTAAGAACATCTCCCAAAAGTTTTAATTTTTTTTAACTTGATCACTGTCTGGCATCAATGAGAGAGATTTACTGTGGTTAAGTTAGTAATAGTAGACTTAAAAGTGAAAATAGATGAAAGGCTGGCTTGTCATGTACAATTATAATTTTTCACCTTTAGTTTCAAACCTTCCTCTTTACAAAAAGAAGAAATAGATAAAATTGTTTCTTAACATGCAGTTAATAGTATCCCACAATATGATATAAGTAATTTATGGGTTTATGAACATAAAGATAAAGAGTAAAGAGGGCATAGATACAGTTGAGGGGTTTTGTGAAAGGGAGGAGAGTTACTGGTAGGACATTGGGGCTAAAGGGAAAGGTCTAGGAAAGAGTTAGTTGATTTGTGTCTCAAAAGAATGACAACTAAACTCATTTGCTAATTTTAATAACCTTATTACATATTTTGTTTGTTATGTAATTACTGTATCAGATAAAGGAATTGGCTAAACAAATTTCTAACAGATAACTAAATCATACTTACATCTAAAGGGAAGTTACTAAATTCTTATACTTCTTGAGAGTAACTTTAATGGATAGAAGCTATTCCTGATATTAATAGTTTAAACTAACCAGTTAAATCATAAGTTCTAGCGTAAAATATTGCAATTTAATCTTGCAAGGAATTATGATTATGATTCTGCAAATAGTGTCAGGATATGAAAGACCATGAAATAAATAGAACTTGTATTTAATTTATGTTATATTTAACACTATAAACATAAGTCAGAGTTATAGCTTAAAATTTTCACCCCTGTACAAAATCATGCAGATTATATGATATGGCTGAACTTACTGTTTAAAAAAAAAAAAATTACCTTAAATGAGGCCTAAAAAATCATGCATCAGCTCAATTTCAATGCCTTGGTAGCCTCCCCTGTTATGTAACAGAAAAGTATTTTTATTTGCTGTAATTACCCAACTGTATTAAAACATCTGTAATATAATACAGTAGAGCATGTCTATCAAAGCTTACACTTTAGTGTTTTTTTAGTGTGAATGTTAACATGTACCCCATGCTCTGTAATTCATATTGATTACTAAGTGAGAGTATTTGGTGTTAATATTAAATGTGTGCCTGTAAATGTGACTAACTATTAATTTTAATGACTTGATAATAAAGATCAAAATGATAATCTGGGGTTAAGCTTTAATGGACCCAGCACATGCAGTAATTAGGGGTAATTAGTCATTAGTAATTCCGACTAATCCGGAATCTGGCCATTTTTACAAATACGGCTCCGGCCTGATTTTAAAAATTTGAATCTGGTACAGCCTTAGCAGAAATACAGTTTTCACAATATATAAAGAATTTTTAGCCGACCATGTAGAAGTTCCTTCAAATACTCAAATTTCTAGATGCTTTACTCTCTTTTTATGGAGATTTTAGACACCTACTTCTCTTCTGAAATAGATTTTTCCTTCATGACATATATTGATTTTGCTAAATAACATTCTTAAATGTATACCAGAAATGATTCAACAAATCTACAGCTAAAACCAACTAGGCTTTTCTGATTAAATTTTAAAACTTGAAAAAAGAAAAAAAGTTAATACTCAGGGTTAAAGGAATTTTTCATTAGTTTAAAAAACCAACGCCTCGCCCCGTCCGTTGTGACGTCATGTTTACCTCTCTTGTGTGTGATGCCGGTCAGCTCAGTCAAATCGCGTATTAATAATAATAATAAAATTATAAAGCTACGGAGTAAACAATGATGATAAATGGAATTTATTTTTAAAAAACATTATTTTTCTATCGCCAACTCGCCAGAATAATTGAATTTTGCGGCGCACACGTTTCCCCTTCCCGTTTTTTCTGTTCAAATAGGGTTTGAGCCACACTCGCCGTACTATTAATGTGATAATCAAATGCCTTTGACTAGCAGGAAAACTGTCACTAAAAGACCGAACTCAAATTTGTGGGCCGATTAATCACCCGGTATCTTTGCTACGTCTTTCAAATACCTACCGTAATATAGGTACATGCACTTCACTAAGCGGCATGCGCCGATAAGTTTTTTTGAATGCCTGAAACAGACTATAAACCGGTGATCAGAAAATGCCGATAGGTCACGGGGTCATATGCTTTTATAGCTTTCTTTGTCTTTATGAGACACAGACTATAATTAATATAAATAGAAACAGCCAAAATCCGGAATCCGGAATAATATGGAATCCGGATCCGGCGGATTTCGCATAAGAAAATCCGGAACCGGATCCGATTGAAAAAAACGGATCCGGCACACCCCTAACCTAAAGCTAACGTTACTATGGTGTTAATAAAATCGGGGAACATCATATACCCGGTACCCTGAAATGAAGAAGAAGACAAATAGTAAAACAAGGAGCTTAACCCACCCACATCACTAAACACTGCAACAAGTGATCGGAGAAGACAAAAATTAAAGGTTGGTGAAATGGTGAGCTCCAGCATCAACTGGGATATTGGTTCTTATGTTGATGCACGTCTCTAGAAGCTCCAGAAGACACCCCTCTGAGGAGTGAGAGAGGCATCACCTCTTCTTCTGTCCAGACTACACCAACAGCCTATCAAACACAGAACGGCCGTGGAAGCTGTTGATTCTTTATTTTAGCTGGCCCAGGACAAAGGACACATGCTCAAGTGGGCACAGGATTTGAATGAGGACGATGCAACGGTTTATTTTGGTTAGCATTAATAAAAATTGAAAAGATGTGCTGAGGTGAATGATTCTGGCATTTTTCACTCAATCCAACCTCTTTCTCAACTCGCGATTTTCGGAGATAGTCTTGTAAGTTAGGAATATTATATTACGAGGAATGAATGACTGGCATATATGCCGTCAAATAGAGGAACATGACAGCGCATAATTTCTCTCTCTCTCCCTCCCTCTCTCTCTCTCTCTCCCACTCTCTCTCTCTCTCTCTCTCTCACTCACTCACTCTCTCTCTCTCTCTCTCTCTCAATCAATCATCCATCGGACTTGAGTAGTTACAATAATACCAGCAAAGCTGAAATAAGTTACCGATAGTCTGAATCATAGTAATTACACACATGTGGGTAATAATCAATTTCTGGTGTTGTTTCTGAAATAATGATTTGTATTGCAACTCCGCCCAGTGAATTTGGTTTTATTTGTGCTGTTATTGTAAAGTCGTGTTTCATTATAAAAATTGTAGCGTATATAAAATATATAAATGATCATAGATCCCCCCTCCCCACCCCGAACCAACTCAAACACCGTCCACCGTCTCATGACCGTTTCACCAATAATTTCCCTGTGGTCAACTCGATGACACGATGGAGCGAATCGATACAGCCTGGGTGATTCACCCTAGAGCCACTCACCAGTTGGTCGGCTATCTCCACGGTGGTGATGTGACCCGCTCTCACAGTCGTGGTCTTGACTTTAAGCAAAATAAATGTTGATATTTTAATTATTTTTTTAAAAATGTTTGCTGTCATAGTAACTAACCAATGTCCCTCACACACTGTGTGAAAGGCCTCAAAGCGGTTGATGATAATCGTCATTCATAATATAAACAGCCCTGGCAGTTGTGTGAAAGGCTGCGAATGATCACCGTGATTCATATACCAACAGCTCTCCCAACCGAGTAGCGGCAGCTAATGTTTTCCACTTGCTGGGAACTATTTCCACTTGCTTGGAACTATTTCCACTTGCTGTCCAAATATACGTACACTCAATCAGGATTCGCTGGTTCCTGGTATTACAGATTAAATTTACAGTATAACGTATAAGTTTATTGTATATACTCAGGGTTAATAACTTTGAAATGTTATTTAACTTTCCTCTGTTATCTCCCATGTGTTACCTTTTTAAAAAAAAAAAAATAAACATGACAGTGCTCTGTTTATTCTCCTTGTACATACTTCACTAAAACACGGAATTAATTAATGGAAGGTTGCAATGCAATTGAATTAGTATTTGATTTTTATAGAATTTTGATAAGTAACAAATACCAATTGATCAACAAATTTTTTTGGGCATGTTAAAAGCCCTTCCGCCCCAAAAAGCTAGTGTCCGTACATGCACAGCAAGGGTCTGGGTTCAGTAAATTGGTTCAATGGCCCGTGACCGCGGGCCGCAGCTCTTCTTTGATTACCATGGCCATGATAGAAACAGTACAACCTAAGACTCGATACTAAGACTTGCATTAGTATTAGACAATTTTATTCGGGAATAGCCCTATGTCGTCTAATTTAATTAGCAATGTCATTAATTCTTATGTTTTTTTTCTTTTTCATATTCTCCCTGTGGTTTCCAGCTACTTCGGTAAGTAAACTCTAAACTTTTCTTGTTTGGGATCTCATTGACTAACAAAGACTTGTCTACAATTATGTCAGTATCTGATATCTCCTCTTCATAGTGCTGTATCAAAAGGCCAGCTGAACTCTACCTATATTACTGTTCTATTATCTATTGTTCGCCCTTCAACCACTTTGTATGTCTGAAAATCCCACCTTTCCTTCACTGAATCCCACCCTTCCACCACTCTGTACTTCTAATAGACATTCCACCTCAGAACTCCAGTCTTATACCACTTGGTACTGTCCAAATCCACATTGGTACATACGTTGTTCTGGGATGTAACGGAAGGATAATAAATAACAAGTTATACTAGTAATACAAGTCATAATTTAAAAACAATCGTTTGTTTCTTTGTTGGTTTTGTCTCCAGTTGCAGCTTTAACAAAGCTTGAGAATACCCTATCTATACGCGTCAAACCTTCTTGTTCGTGCATGTTGCTACAAGTGCAAGTGACATTGAAAGATCTAAGAAACGGGCCCTCGTCAGAAAGCCCTGAAACCCCTAAACATGTTGATAACCGCCCATCTTTGGCAACAGGCGTCATACCATTGATTGGTCATTGGCTTTGTTTGGAGTGAAGTGGTTGGCTGGGTTCGTCATTTCGTGCAGGACCTTCGGGCTCTGTGTTATGTGACGGGGTTTAACATTTGGTTATTGGGGCTTCACCCATTCTTTGTCCAATTGACACATAAGCGTCTATAAAATAATATTATACATTGTCGTGTTCGAAACACCGATGCCTTGTTAGGATCATGTATTGTATTGCATTATATAAATATATAAAGATGAGATTTGCAGACAAGGCGAGGGCGAGGCATATATAACTTTGAGTGTGAGATAATCACACATAACCATAAGGTCTTACACTCACTGAACGGGGTAACAGAGTTTTAATATGTGCACACTAAAGTCTTTTTTGAATTTTTCAACACCTCGTCTCTCTTACTGTTTACCTGAGCCCACAGCCCCAAGGCTAAACGTTCATTCGTACACGGTGCTTTTTAAAAGTTGATGTCAATATTTGAAGTCATCTTGTGACATAATGTGGGTGACTGCAGTGGTGGGTTGGGGGAGGGTCGGTAGCGACATACGTCAAAACTGGGCGACACATGGACGGTTGATGAGACAATTCATGACTCTAACCATCGTTTGCGGGTGTGTGTGTGTGGGGGGGGGGAGGGGTGAAGAGAGCATCTGCTGCAGCTGTCGTAAGGGGTTTGTTCTATTTGAAAGGGTGGAAAAGGCTGCTGGGAGCTGCACGCTGTACTTAAGTAAAATCAGTGCTTCTCAAACTTTTTAGTATGGCGGACCGGCAGGGATTTTCCCATTGCCTCAGGGACCGGTGAACGATTTACCTCTACTGCACTGGCGTGGGAGTGAAATGAAATTTATTGTATTTTATTTGTTTCATTTTATGTGCTTATTTCCGAAAACTTGACATATTTTTATAGCGTTAGTATTAATGTTTGCAAATGCTGAATTGTACATTTTTAATCATATTTTTCTGTCCTTTCTTAATAACTTCTGCGGATTGGCGGCGGATGGCCCACGGAGTACCAATATGAGTGGCACTGAGTTTGATGATCAATAACCTAGATCATGTCGGAGAAGTGTTACGTTATTATGGTTTAAGCTTGCAAAGCTGGCTGTGTCGCTCTATGACGGAGTTACGTTTGGGCTCCGTGGAGAAGAAGCTGCTTTCTTTCACCAGACACGAACGTCTGTCACCTAAAACACCTTTGAGTTTGTAGTTTCAAGGGAAGTAATAAGTTTGAGCGCCAAGAACATTTCGCTCTAGGCTTTAACAGGGTTAACCTTCCTGGTCAATGACCGTTGTTGCGTTGCCGAACTGCTGTCGTTGTCAGGCCTCACTCACTTGATCGTTCGTCTGATGCTCTAATGGCCACGGCAAATTTACTGTTTTATAAAACAGAAGATTCTGTAGTATCGCACAAAGCATGACAGAATGGACTGTGAGTTGACGCAAACTTGCTTTTTAACAATAACAATGCCTTGTAGATGTCACTGCATTTAGGTTACAATTATTACTCCTTACATCTCTTCTTTGATAAACCCTAACTATCTTAACTGTCAGCCGGGATCCGAATGTCCACCCCACACCTTTTAAGTCCCTCTTCCCTTCTCATCAATCCTCTTCCTCTGAAACTGTCCTACGACATGGAAACTACCCAAACCGTTTATAGCCATTGTTGCAATGCAACAACGTTGCGCCGACTGGTCATTTGTCTTGTTGTTAACAAAATATTTTAGCTAGCTGTATGCTGATTTCCTTTCATGTCCGTCCTCACAGCCCGGCTAATTACACACACCAGATGGCGCTCTCGTTAATGCTGTTTATCCGCTATCAATCTCTGCTTTTCACCTCCTTTAACTTTTAGCCACCGACCTTAACCCAAAGTTTACATCTCGACCCCCCCCCCCTTTTCTTCCCCACAACACACGGACCAAGGGACATCCGCCTCTCTCTCTCTCTCTCTCACACACACACACACACACTCACAGACTCCATGCCCTACCCCCACCCTACGCTCCCACACAATATAATAACATGAGCCACGCCATTGTTGTTCTGGAGTCCGTACTTAGTGGAGAAACTCAGAAATAACATCTTAGTAGTTCAATTAATGTACGATGTGGAAACCAGGCAGGACCCGACCATCGTCTTCTCATATTATAATACTTGAACACCACCATTTAAGTCCAGAAATGAGGATAAATAATCGCAAACGTTATTTATACCGCTGTTGCTATGGAGAACCATGATTATACACGTAATAGTGGTTCCAGAATTGCTCGTGTGGTTTAACATTTGGTCGTATGGGTCATGGCATGGCTATTGATGCAGGTCTGTCCGCCTACCCTTCACAGAATGTTGCATCGATATATTACTGATTAGCAATGCTAATTATTGGCTAAAATTGAACATACGTCTCCTTTGTTCTCACACTCGCCTCCCCGCCCCCTGTTTTCCTACACGTGCTACCATGAAATTTAACAGAACCAAAGTCCACCCCCCATAAACCAAACTGTGGGGTTATTACTTCCTACTAGATAGGATAGCTCTGTAAAAAATTGTTACCTCTGACACTCTGATGTGCTCGTGGTTACAATATACTCTGTTACTTATTTTAGTTTTAGTCAAATATGTTTAATAACTTGATTTAGTCAGATATTTATAACACTTGTTTTAGTCAGATATTTATAACACTTGTTTTAGTCAGATATTTATAACACTTGTTTTAGTCAAGTCCTCAGTTGATTGCTGTTTCCATTAAGGTCGATGACTAGACGTACCCTCTTCCCTCCCCAACCCCAGTCTCTACGAAACACTCGGAAATTTGAATGCATCACCCCCTCCCCCGACGCCACCACGACCTGGTTGCCCCCTCAGCCGCCACCACCACCACCGCGGCCCGCCTTCCATTCACTCAACACGTTTGCGCGTGTGTGTGTCTACGGCCGCTTTGTGCCATTCTCTCACGTGTAGCGAGCGTACTCACGCCGGGTATCCGTCTGCTGAACGATCATTTTATGACAAAAGTATCAAGCATAAAAATAAACTATTTCCTTCAAGGCATATTAGCGAATCAAGCCGGCACTACACACATATAGTATTCCTTTTATTTCAAGACCATCGTCAGTTGTTTCTTACTGATACTTTGAAAACAGCTGTAATCATCCCCCCGTTGCGAAATGATGGTATCGATACCCGGCCCCTCCAGGAATGAGAGAGAGAGAGTTCGTATGCCGATGGTGTTTGTGTGAGTGTGTGTTGTGTTGATGTGAGCCTGCTTGAAGGAATAACGCATGCTAGCGTTGGCTGGTACCGTTCGTTCACGTGCTCAAGGAAGAATGTGTGTTTGTTTGTATTTTTAAAAGCTAAGTTTCTCCGTGATTTAAAAGCTGTTGTATCGCGGCTAAACGACGTGTGTATTATTACAAGTGTGTTTAAAATTTCTCAGTGTCACCATTCGGTTAAACGTGGTTGTCGCATTCGAGATCGATTGATGTTTTATTGATCAGAAGACACGCTCTGAAGTCTGGTTTGTCTTTAGGGAGGGGGCAAGGAGTGGTTTAGGTCAGTTCAGTTGGGTGTGTTTTCATTGATGGTCAAGATTTCGGCCTTATGACGTCCTAAAGGTGCAGTCGTGTTGTCTTGTTCTATATAGTGGTACATTTGTTGGTAAACACCATCATCTCGAACAGTCAGTGTCAGAATGCAAAACTCCCGCTGTGTATGATTGAAGGAGTTAGCCTGTGTAATATTATCATTTATAGTTCACGGCTTATGCTATAGACTAGAACTATGTCTATTGTAATGTATGATTTAAATAAGGGTGGGGACAAGGACGGAGTTCATTGAGTAATTACTTGTACTTGTATGAGAAATCAAGTTTTGGCGACATGCCGCGTTACCCAGTATACGACTATATGATTCATGAAGAACTTAATCGCAGTTATCTTTCCTGGATACTCTTGTGGGAGGCCGTCATCTGTTCAGTTCATATTTAATTATTTTTATATTCCACTTGGAGACCCTTGACTTGATACATGATTCAGCACGTTCCTCCGTGTACACTGTATATTCACTTAAATAAATAATTCCCCTATAGTTTCCATAGACCCAACGTTCTCCAAGTGCTCATCTGCAGATAGCACTCGCCCCTTGAACTCCTCTGGTCTGCCAGAAGAAGAAAAAAAATAACCAGGGGAAAATTAAAATGTTCCTGGTCCTAAATGTGATGCTATTAATATTATTGACAATTTAAGAAACATTGTCTACATGTCAGGCATCTTATTGGGGGTGGGGGGGGATTCATGGGATAGAAGGGATTTCTATATAAAGAATTCAAGTTTTGTCATCTTGTCACTTCTATATAAACAGCCTTTTTAGGTGAATAATGTAAGTGGCAAACTCTCCAATTTGATTCTCACTCAGGTCTGGTAATTATAAAGAGTCATTTATTCTCTCAGTTCTGGGAAATTTTAAAGTATCATTAACTCAGTCTGATAATGTTGAATAATTATTCACCCAAATCAGATAATGATAAATAATAATTTATTGAGGTACGGTATAGTTAAATAATAATTTACTCAAGTTTGGAAATGTTAAAGAATCATTCACTCAGGTCTAGTAATGTTTAAGAATCATTCACTCAGGTCTAGTAATGTTTAAGAATCATTCACTCATGTCTAGTAATGTTAAAGAATCATTCACTCAGGTCTAGTAATGTTTAAGAATCATTCACTCAGGTCTAGTAATGTTAAAGAATCATTCACTCATGTCTAGTAATGTTTAAGAATCAATTACTCAAGTTTGTTAAAGTTGAATAATAATTTACTAGCACCTGATGTTGTTGGAGAATCTTTCATTCATTTTTGGTTATCTGTGTTAACATTTTTCCCTTGAAGCCGTTACAGCATCTAAAAATGTGCTTCAGTCTTTTTAAATGGATAATTGATTAAATTGGATTATTTTTCAAACATAGCATGTAGTTGATTAAAAATTATCATTCAATCTCAGAAAATAAACCAGAAATGCTAATGATATCCTATATTTATTCATCAATTATTTAATGTTCTCATTATTTAATTCATTTTCTAGAAGTTTTATTGTAAGAAGAAAAACTGTGCTTTCATATTAAAGGCTTAGATCATCAAAACAAAATGAAAACATTTTAAATTATACTGTCTCTTGGACATTTTCCCTCCAGATGGTCTGTAAATTCAATAGCTAACTTTTGACAACTCCATTAGACGTACCTAGACTTAAGTGCTCTTAGTTTATATTTAATTGTTAATTAGTTTTGAAAAGTGCCTTATTGACAATGTCAGACCAAGCACCAGGGGCCGCAACCACACGTGGTCCAGCTCCCCCTCTTCCAGAAAAACCGCCGTCCGTTGCTGAGCGCACTCGGCTCCTTCGCTCCAGTTTTCGTAAAGAGGACATAGAGAAGCCCAAAGTTCCAGAAAAGCCCGACAACCGCACAGTGATGGCCAATCTGTCCAATCAAAAGCCTGAATACAAAGGTTCAAGTGGTTCTGTCAATGGTGAGCGGTCACCATCTCCGTCCCAGATCAGCAGCACCATAGGGTCTAGCCCTTCCCAGAAGCCACCTGTGCCTGATAAATCTCCATCACAGACTGCCCTGCTGCCAGGAGTAGGGGACAGCAATCGGGACATTAATGGGAGACAACCCAACATGGGCGGACAGCCTGTATGTATTTGTTTCATTTACCCCAATAAAGTGCATGCCACACTTGTATTTTGTGATGGGTTTCTTCCAATTTCTGTGCTACCCATTTATTGTTATTTTTTAAAATATATTTTTAATTTTTACAGTTGAAACGCATTTCCCCTATTATTTTGACAAAAATTCACCTAATTTGTGTTGACATTTAATTTTCTTAATTCCTAGTTGGGTATACCGGATTCAATTTTTTAATGTCCTGTGCCGGAGTTATAAAGTGAAATCCAGCCGGATTTGGAGCTGGACACATATTTTAAAAAATGAACAGGTTCCAGATTTTCTGGAGCCATTATATAATAATAAATATATTTTTTAGTGTTGGTACTGATCAAAAAATGTTCTATTAATCAGGACAATTTTTTAATAGATTAACTGATTAATTTGGATTAATTATATTTTTATGACCAATATATAGATCCTGTTAAGTTGCGATTCATTGTTTCGTGAAATCAGTTAAGTTGCGGTAATTCCATGGCTTCATTTTGTGACATACACAGCAAAATTAGTCCTGCTATGCAAGAAATAAGGGGGAAAAAACATTTTTAATAAATTGGCAACAAAAAAATAACTTAGTAATATTTTATTGAATTTTAATAGAATGTTAATGATCAAATTAATTTTAAACGATTAAAATTTCTAATGATTAATCGATTAATTTCTGCAGCCCTAATATTTTTTATGGCTCTATGTACGAAGTGATATTCTGGTGGAGCCGAAGTCAGATTTGTAAAAATGGTGGGATTCTAGAATTGCCTGAGCTGAAATTCGGTTCACCCCTAATTCCTAGAGTTAAAATTCTCATTGAAACATGTGAAAAAACTTTGCTTTTATGATAGGACTCAAGAAATTATGTAAACAATTTTAAAATAGATAACACTGTTGTAAATTATTATAAGCTTGCCTGTGTTAGCCCTTACTTAAATTATCTATCTTTTCAGTTGTTTACTTTACCTCTGTTAACACTTGTCTCACTTGTTAAGCCCACCTCTGTTACCTTTGTATAGGCTTTGGCTGTTACCACTTCATCAATGTAGATATTTCAAAGATTTCCTCGTGGGTAAAAACTTTGTAGAAGTAAAAACTTTGTAGAACGTCCAATATTTTTTAATCCCGTTAAAGAGTTAACCATTGAGTAGAAGTGGACTGGTTATTGGGCTATTCCGCCTTTAATTAAACTTACATGCAAGAACATGTTCAGGTGGGTTTTTTTTTTGTTAAAGTCAGCTGTGAAATTGTTACAAAGATGTAGGGTTGGGTAAATTAACTTTATTTTACCGCAAGTAGCTTGAAGGCTGTCGTCTTCTGTACTCCCATCAGCCTTAAGTACTAAGAGTAAAAGTGAAACATTGTGTATAGGGAAATATAACATTAATATGATAACTAGAATTCTTTAAAAGAACAAATTTTCAAGGGAGAGAAAAATGACATTTGAAGGGAGATAACGAATAAATTTTAAAAAATTAAATTTTTAAAAATTAATTATTACATTTATCTTTAAGTATTTATGATTATTGTTTATATTAAATAAAGCTAATAAATTTTAAACTTTAATTTGAGAACATCCTTGCTCCTTCACGTTAGCGCAAATTTTGTATGTGTGCATTACTAGTATAATTAGTAAACAAAATGAGGGGTAGGACTGCAATCAGGCTTATACAAAATTAAATGGAAAAGACGTAAACAAGGTAAGGGTTAGCCTGACCGGACGTAACAAAACAGCGAACGTTTCGGCAAAGAGCCTTTATCAACGAACATACAATACACAAATAAAACGAAAATAAAATAAAACAATTAAGGAACTTAGCTGCAGTGAAATCCAAAGTATCCAAAAAAGTTTTTGGATACTTTGGATTTCACTGCAGCTAAGTTCCTTAATTTTTTATTTTCGTTTTATTTGTGTATTGTATGTTCGTTGATAAAGGCTCTTTGCCGAAACGTTCGCTGTTTTGTTACGTCCGGTCAGGCTAACCCTTACCTTGTTTACGTCTAGTATAATTAATAGTATTCGTTCACCAACATAAGATTGACGTTTGCGTGGAACTGAATTGCAAGTTTTGTATAATTACACTCGACCAAATTGACAATATCAGGGAGGTGTGTGGAATTTTCTTGGAGACCATTTTAGGGTTGAAGAGTAGCATATTTATTATATCCATTAACCAGGTTTCCTTCAGCCTCCTGTAATCCCAGAATCGCTAAAAAAATCTATTGAGAAACTTAAAATTAAAAAAATTATATCCTTAAATTATTTGAACTTGATTTTTTTTTTACAGAGGGTGGGGTTGAGAAAATATCATTTTACATTATTGTTTCCCCGCCCCCCTGCGCACTGAGATATCAGTTATTGATCGACTGATTCGAAAACTTCATTTTAAAAAATTCATGAAAAAGTTTATTTTCTTTACGAAACAACTCTAGGGCTTAAAGTTTGATTTGGTATGGGAAGCCTCTTAAACTATTTTAAATCGTTGTCTTGGCTATTTATAACTTTAAGTATTTGTACACAACTAGATGTCGTCATGTCAGGATCCAAGACGAAATATTGACGAAGTTGTCCCCCGCGCATTAACTCAACTGTTGGTGCCGTCCGTCTAGCACCCAACAGTGTGTCTAGTGTTTATTTAAGTTTTAAACGACGTTTTTCTGCCATAAAACTAAGGTTGGCTCACAAAGAAAAAAAAGGTAAGGCAAAGATCCTACTCATAGCAGTCATAGCTAGGCCAAAGTAGGCATCTTAAGTTGTTTACTCCTCAATGGAGGGTCTGTTTGTTGTTGACAGCTGCAAGCTACTGGTTTGAGAGTGTCAGGAAAAAAGGGGCAGACAGGTGAATATAAACGAGGGTGTGGGAGGGAGGGAAACTGCGAAGTATTTTCTGATTTACTTTTTTCATTGTTAAACTTTCATCAATCAGTGAATGTGGTTAGTGAGATAATGATAAGCTGCAATGGGGATGACGTATGAATTTGAGTGTCACAAAAACATGAAAAGTTGTCTGTGTGATTAGAATTGTGGGGAGGAGGGCATTCGTATCGTCAATGTTTCTTTCAAGTCATAAGCAAGTGTTATTGTTTTTTCCTTTAATGTTTTGGAAGGGGGTCCATCTTTGCGAACTCCGCATCCCGGAAAATCTTGCTTTAGTTTTATAAGAAAGGCGGAGTCATCACCATAAAATATTATGCCCGTTTTATTTTTGTTTGAGACGGAAAATTTGATAAACACGAGTCGCCCCTGATGTCATGTTGATTAACGAAGGAACATGTTATATTATTTTCAGGCGACTTTGAGAACTTGTGGGTCAACTTCACACGCTAGTCTCGCTAGGCTTATCAGTTGGATCATGTATCGTCACCTGCATACGCCGTCAACTCGTTGATGGATCCATCAGTTGGATCATATAATGTCACATCACTTTCATATACGTGTCTTGTCTGCTGGTTGATGGACCATATAACGTCACATCACTTTCATATACGTGTCTTGTCTGCTGGTTGATGGACCATATAACGTCACATCACTTTCATATACATGTCTGCTGGTTGATGGACGATATAACGTCACATCACTTTCATATACATGTCTGCTGGTTGATGGACGATATAACGTCACATCACTTTCATATACGTGTCTGCTGGTTGATGGACCATATAACGTCACATCACTTTCATATACGTGTCTGCTGGTTGATGGACCATATAACGTCACATCACTTTCATATACGTGTCTTGTCTGCTGGTTGATGGACCATATAACGTCACCTCACTGTCATATACGTGTCTGCTGGTTGATGGACCATATAACGTCACATCACTTTCATATACATGTCTGCTGGTTGATGGACGATATAACGTCACATCACTTTCATATACGTGTCTGCTGGTTGATGGACGATATAACGTCACATCACTTTCATATACGTGTCTGCTGGTTGATGGACCATATAACGTCACATCACTTTCATATAAGAGTCTGCTGGTTGATGGACCCATCTGTTGGATCAGATATCGTCATGTCACCTTCATAAGCCGTCAGCTTGTTAGAGGCCCCACTGTTAAAGTTTCTGCGTCTTTCGGGGATACATTCTGTTTGTATTAAAGTTTTCGTTTCCATCAGGCCCATTCCATTGTTTCATGTTAAGAGTGTACGCTGCACTACTAAATCGCGGTATCAAAATACACCAGTCCTTGAATGGCCTGGTCCTTTGTGAAATAAGATTGCGCCACGAATCTGAGTTGTAAGTTAAACACCCAATCAAAAAAGCTTGTGGCTGGCTCACCCATATCTGGGCATATCGTTTAGAACAAGACCTCCTCTTGTGACTGCTGAAACGGTCGTGTTTACTTCCTGGGCAGGCCGAATATTGGAGCACTGTTGGAATAATGTCGGCTTGTCACGGCTTGAGAACATCAGGCCTGTGTCTCTAATCTCATACGCACCGCACGTGCACCTATTCTGCACAGTAGGACAATACGACACTCGCAAAAATTGATTTCCGTCAAAACAGCCCTATGTACTATTTATACCCTCTGGATCTGTCATTAACTGTCACACCTTTTTCGACTCGCCCCTCTAAGGCTAGTTGCGTATTATTATGGACAGGCTCGTAGTTAAAGGTAATCATCCAGAACCTTCTCTAATAAGTCTAGTTAATTTTACTTCGAAATGTTGTTTAAATAAACGAATTACGCCGCCCTATTCCACCTACTCCAAGCTCCTCACATCGGCGTCACCGTGACCCAAACGCATTGGTTGATTTTTCACAACCGGACTTGTGAGACCTCATGTTGTTGCTGTAACAGCCATCAAAACTGTTGGTGTGTTAACGTCAATCAAATTATTGTTATTGTTTATTTTTCATTAACCCCTACAACGTGATAGGATTTCCAGGGGTCCGCCTTTGAAACGTTATGGTGGTACTGTATGTAAACTTTGAAATGTTCAGGGCTGCATGCTAGTCTCACCCCTCATTTTGCATGCTACAATTAGTTTTAAATTTAATAAGTTTAAGGTATTTACAAAAATCCATATCCTGTACAAAATAATAATTCGTACGTCGGTTATCCGCGTTTTTACAGCTATTTAGAAAAAAAACCTGAAAGTTTTCTTTATATATTTTTAGGGCTGCGGAAATTAACGATTAATCGACTAATAAATAAAAAATGTAATCGATTAAAATTAATTTGATCGATTAAAAATTAAGGAAATATTTCCCCCCATTTTTTAAATAATTAATATTTTTTGTTACTTACATAATTTCCCACGTATTATTATTATTTATTTTGACATGCATACGTAAACAAACGGGTTTTCTGCCTTATTTTTTTGCATAGCAGAGCGATTTTGCAATTACGGCACAAACCTTGGGAACCATGGAATTACCGCGACGTAATCGATTTCACGAAATATTGAAACGTAACTTAAAAGGGTTTTATACATGTATTATAAAAATATAATTAATCCAAATTAATCGATTAGTCGATTACATTTTTTTTCCTATTAATCGAACACATTTTTAAAAAAATCTGTACCAGCCCCAATATTAATTTTTAAATGTATCTTCCCATAAGTATGGCCCGCATTGCCTAGTTTCCTGGACAGTTTACAAAGCCCGCGTTTGTTTTTGTCGTGTTTTTTGCTCATGAAACGGACCGAGGTCAGGAAATGTGCCCCGAGATAGTATCACAACATGAGGCCGTACACTCGTTCCTTCAATTCTCTCTCTCTCTCTCCTCTCTATCACTCTTAGCCCCCTCCCTCACACACTTCTATCTTATACACTCACATCGCACACACATCTCATACACCATCTCACACACTCATATCCCACACACTTACATCCCACACAGTCACATCCCACATACTCACACATCCCACACACTCACATCCCACAGTCACGTCCCACACACTCACATCCCACACACTCACATTCCACACACTCACATCCCACACAGTCACATCCCGCACGGTCACATCCCACAGTCACGTCCCACACACTCAACGTCCCCACACAGTCACATCCCACACAGTCACATCCCACACACTCACATCTCACACACTTACATCATACACACTCACATCCCATACACTCACATCCCACACACTCACATCCACACACTCAACGTCCCACACACTCACATCTCACACATTCACATATCATACACTACTCACTCAATCACATCTCACTCACATCCATCTCATACACACACGTACCGTTCCTCAGCCTGTTTATCAAATCTCAAAATCGGGACTTCTACCGACGTTATACGTTCTCAATATTAGTTGAACTCAGCCGTCCCCCCACACCTCCCAAACAATCCGACTCCCATTAACCTGGTCTCGGTACTTATTCCTTACTCTACCGCTACCTTGTAGCAGAACGGCCTTGTCCCAAATATCTAATGAGTGCTGTGCAACACCTCGCACGTGCTGTAGCATCTTGGTTACTTTCTCTATCTTCCCCAGGTTTTTCCCATGTTCATCACCTCATACAGCACCAATGGGGCTGGTTGCCTAAAATAGTAATAGTTATTTTATATATGTGCATTATTGATTGAGACCAAATGTGCGGTAATGTTTTTGTAATCGCCCGGCTATCGGCGTGTCTTTCTATTAATGTATAAATAGCCCTACGCCCACCATTACGTCTCTCTCCAATGCACCAAAATAATAGTTTAATTTGTTTGATGGTCGCCCGGTCTGGGACTCGCGGTTCTAGCGAATCAAGGGAGAAGTGATCCTCGTTATTCAGACCTTGGCGTGGGCCGTGGGTTTATAATGAACAAGTCATTTGCGTATGAATTGTCCCCTGGAAGAGATGAGCAAAACGGAACTTACTTTTGGTGATGACCCAGTAAAATCACACCTGTAAAACACGTTGACAAGAAACACTCCGACGCATTTTAAAAACTCCATGAGACCAGGATTCTCAATGAGCCAATGATTGGAGACAACTACGGTTCCAATCCAATACTTTCTGGTTTTGGATTATGTATAAATACAAATACATATGGTTTAAATAGGCCACGATTTATTTTTGGGAAGCGGCGGGAATATGAGCGACTGATATTTTAATCAATACAACAATATTATGTTCGGATGTTATTTCAGCTCAACTCTCAACTGACAAGGGCTGTTCATCAAATACATGTTTTTGTACATCAACACATGTAGAGATGTAGTTCTAGTGTACACTCCCTCCCTTTGTCTACACTCGTAGAGATGTGGATCTAGTGTACATCTCCCCTCTGCCTCTGCACATGTATGGATGTATATTTAGTGTACAACCGCTCTATGCCCTCTACTTCTACACATGTATTGATGAAAATCTAGTGTAATCACACCCGTCCCTTTCCCCGCTTCTTTAGTAGAGGAGTCCTTCTAAATCTCCGTTTATCTTTCAATCTTGACCACTGACTAGGGGTATATACTAAAGACGGTCTGCAGTAGGACGGGCAGCTTGGGCATAACGAATCCCACTAACCATAGTATCCTGACGTTGCTCGAAGTTAACCCAATACATACTGGCCTTGCCATTGACCTGGTACAACTTGGCCTTACTCGCCATTGACCTGGTACATCTTGGCCTTACTCGCCATTGACGTGGTACATCTTGGCCTTACTCGCCATTGACGTGGTACATCTTGGCCTTACTCGCCATTGACCTGGTACATCTTTGTCTTACTCGCCATTAACCTGGTACATCTTGGCCTTACTCGCCATTGACCTGGTACATCTTGGCCTTACTCGCCATTGACCTGGTACATCCTAGCCTTATTTGTCACTAACCTTGTTTGACATGACCTTATTCGCCTGTAACCTAGCACACCCCAGTCTTTCTGGCCTTTAACCTGGTATATTTTGATCTGACCACTAACCTGGTACATGCAGGTCTTACCCGCCACATAACCTAACGTTAGCACCACTGACAGCCCTTGACTCTCACGGAGCAATCAGCCGGAGTTATTCTGGGACTGTATCTCAAGCATACGTCCGTCCAGCCCCCACCCCTCACTACCAACCTCTCCATGGCCAACTATGTCATGTGTAGTCGGCCCCCACTACTCGCCCCGGGGGTCTAGTTTCAACACCTGTGTTACCATCGTATCATACCTAGCTCCCTGACACTATCTCCACCCCCCGGGGGCATGTGCACACTAGATCTAGATGTATACACAGTCCGTGTTCTTCAGTGGCAACGAGGAGTCCTGTTAGACATTTCCGTACATGACTGGATTGTAGCTTGCCCCATGCCGATGAACGATGTTTTAAAAACTTTTTTATGTATTAGGCAATATTTATAGCTATTACTGATCATTTATTTTAACTTTAATAGACTTAGCTATTGTACCGATCCCTCGAAAGAGGCAGATAGCAGCAGGAATATCATATTTTTGTTTGAGAGCTAATTCCTTATGAATAACCATGCTTTTCAAAATCGGTCTACACTGTCCTATCTAGTTAAAACAACAAGGTACATTCAAGAAAATCTTATAGACACCAATTACCCAACACTGATTTCCGTTGAACTATGACCTTGCACCTGCTTGTCCAACCGAATGGCCTAGCCTCGTTTGAACGACCACTGTCTTGTGTAATACTAATACATTCATCATGTTCTAGTTGAGTAATTAAGCAGGTTGTAATTTTCATATTTAAAAAAAATAGCTACTCGTTTGATTTTTTTAAATTTTTTTTTTTTTTTTGGGGGGGGGGGGGGTAAGAAATTGAAATGGCCTGAAGATAATTTCATAAAATCCAGCATCACATCGGTTTATTCTTCTGAAAATTGGAGGCGACCAAAGTACTCGCCATTTAATATTTGTAGTACGTATAAAAACTATCGTTTGTTTGATATCGCTGTTAAAATAGACGCACAAACTTGCCTTTAATTGCGAATCCTAAATCTTATTCAAAAGTTCCAATTCCATCCCACCTATCGAAATTAAATGTCTATGAAAGCGTGCACCTCACTCTAAAAAGCATAGTCATAGACCTGCCAGATAGGATATATTTTGTCGTCTGGTCTTCAAAAAACAAATCAGCCTTGAATTAATTTTTACACCGCATATTAACTTCAGAATTTACATAAGTACGGTGGCATAGAAAATGTATATTATGTTTTACAACTTGTCCATCGAATCACATTAGTTCCTTTGAATTTGAGTAAGCCGTCTCAAGCCCTTTTCCCTATCCTAGAATTCAGGGGAAATTACCCGGGATGCCATTTACGCCTCTACGGAGAAAACATAGTTACATCCCTTTAAAACCGCAATTTGACTGTTGGACACCGAGCTATTTTTAAACGAATTTTTTATTTTTTAGGTGTGTTCAGTAACCTTTTACTANAGATATATATAGATAGATATATATAGATATATTTATATAGATAGATATATATAGATATATATAGATATATATATATATATATATATATATATTTATATGTAGATATAGATATATATAGATATAGATATAGATATAATATTCGATCCAAGCAAATGTCCTTCCTAGTTAAAAACTCATCATTATCTTTCGCATGTTTTCTAATGACTACTGTTTATAACAGCATATAACAACATATTTGTATTTTATTTATATAATGTTGTACCTCCCCTCCAACCGCCGCCTCGACTGGCCATAAATGTGCGTAAAGTTAAAAATACTGTTCTTTATAGTTGTAATAAATAACCCGTAAAAACAATATTCTGAAAACATGGTAATAGATTCCAACGCGTACCGCTTACAATAAAGTCAAAATACTGCAAAAAAAAAAAAAAATAACTGGCTATGAACGTCAGCGTAAACTTGTTCAATATGATTCAATATATAAATGAGGTTTAATTTTTTCATTGGCTTTGAGAGTCTTTAGGAGTTTGAGGGACCAATCGCTATCGATGACCGGACAGAAAATTGCCTTTTATTATATGTGATAGGATAGTTTATACTCGTAAACAATAGATATTTTCCCTTTAACTTCAATCCCTTCAAATTTCTTTGTTCTCTCCCCTGGAAAAGCTGTACCCTTTGCATTGCTGGTCTTCTATCTAAAGCAGGATTGAACTTAGAAGCTGTTGCTGTTACCATATATTTATACGAGCAACAAAGCCCGTCCAAGGACGTGCCGCCGTCGTTTCGATGGCATGTTGTACCTCCCCTCCAACAGCCGTCTCGATTGACCATAAATGTGTATCACGTCAAAAATGCTATTCATTATAGTTATTGACTATAAATCCTAACGCGAACCCCTCATTGCTGGTTATTCTTTTTTTAATTTTTAATTATTTGTTTATAAACTTATTACTATTAATTTAATGTGATTAAAAAAATTCCTTACTACACGGTTATCCGGAACTATTCGGATCTGCGATAAGAATTTCCCGAATCCAGATAATGGCGAAAATCTCGATATATGTGTGTTTATAATTATAATCAAAATTAGAAATATTAGAAATATTTGACTTGGGCCATCGCTTTCCACGTTTAATTCACACCGTACAAAAATAGAATTTGAATTTTTAATTAATGACGAAATATGTTTCGCAGTTGAATTTAAATAAAGTCATAACTTTATTCACACGTTAAAAAAAATAAACCCCTAGCATCGTGTGACAATTGTAATGAAACATTTTTTACGTGTCTATCAAATAAAGAAAATACACTTAAAAAGCCACAGCTCAATTTAATATACGTACACGAAAATATGCGCACCGTAACTTGACACTAAAATATTTCTGAAAGCGCACCTCTCAAAATAAATTCTTGGAAAAAAATTAGCGCACAAAAAATAACTCGTATTGAGTGTCCGCGTAGACTTAAATATGTAAAAAGAATATTTAATTTTTATGATTGGCTGTAGGAGTCTTTAGGAGTTTGAGGGACCAATCGCTATCGATGACCGCACAGAATTTAGCCTTTTATTATATAGGATACCTTATTGTATATTTATTTTGAAATACTTAAAGTTTAACGCGCGAATGATTATACTTAACACTAATCAATCACTAATCAAGGTCGTGTTATTTCTCCCGGGATGGAGTAATGTGATCGCGGGACCAACACTCTGAACCATTCCTCCTTCCCGTGGGATATAGACATTAGTCACTATTTCACCTCCCTCAGTCCAACCCCTCAGTGCAATGACCCTTTGTATGACACTGTGGGTCATATCTGGCCGCTTTTCTTCACTAGGAGCCAATCCTTGGCTGACCAAGCGATGATGTCCAGCGAGTACTAGCTGGTACAAGGAGTAGTTAACAGCTTTGGGCGCCTCGATGGAATTGGTGGTGGTGGTGGGGTGGGTAGAGAAAAGATATTTTATTTTACCTTGTCGTTGGTTGGTTGAGTCAGGAGAACATAACTTTTATTCCTTGAAGAAATGAGGAGTGAACCTGGTGCATGACCAAGTAGGCGTGGTTGGGTGAGTGTGTGTGGGGGGGGGGGGGGGAAA
>MUZC01000167.1:104398-159202 GCA_002072015.1 Radix auricularia | reverse complement strand
GGGGGGGGGGGGGGGGAGAAATAAGAGGAAGAGTTGCCCACCATTGACTCAGATAGTGATCCTCATAAAGTGTTGGTTAGCGTCATGTCTAGTAGTAATTAAATAGTGATCATCATAAAGTGTTGGTTAGCGTCATGTCTAGTAGTAATTAAATAGTGATCCTCATAAAGTGTTGGTTAGCGTCATGTCTAGTAGTAATTAAATAGTGATTCTCATAAAGTGTTGGTTAGCGTCATGTCTAGTTAGTCTAGTAGTAATTATATAGTGATCCTCATAAAGTGTTGGTTAGCGTCATGTCTAGTTAGTCTAGTAGTAATTAAATAGTGATAGTCAGAAAGTGTTGGTTAGCGTCATGTCTAGTTAGTCTAGTAGTAATTATATAGTGATCCTCATAAAGTGTTGGTTAGCGTCATGTCTAGTAGTAATTAAATAATGATCCCCAGACAGTGTTGGTTAGCGTCATGTCTAGTAGTAATTAAATAGTGATCCTCATAAAGTGTTGGTTAGCATCATGTTTAGTAGTAATTAAATAGTGATCCTCAGAAAGTTTTGGTTAGCGTCATGTCTAGTAGTAATTAAATAATGATCCCCAGACCGTGTTGGTTAGCGTCATGTCTAGTAGTAATTAAATAATGATCCCCAGACATTGTTGGTTAGCGTCATGTCTAGTAGTAATTAAATAGTGATCCTCATAAAGTGTTGGTTAGCGTCATGTCTAGTAGTAATTAAATAGTGATCCTCAGAAAAATGTTTTTTAGCGTCATGTCTAGTAGTTTGAAATAGTGATAGTCAGAAAGTTTTTGTTAGCGACATGACTAATAATTATTAAATAGGAGTTCTGGCCTCATATTTTTAACAGTTTATTATAAGGCCATGGCATATGAGCCAGAAAAATTAACTGTTTTTTAGAAGAGAAAAATGTCAGTAAATGATCCATATTATGACAACGAAACTCTAAGAGGTGAATTCAAGACATATGAAGCGGTAATTAAATTCGAGCTCCAGTCTGCTGCTTAAAATAACATTTTAACTGTGGGTTAAATAGGGTAAGGGAAAAATTTAGAATACTTAGAACAACTCCATAAGTTTATATATATATATATTATATAGTTTTTTAAAATTTTTATTTAAAGTGTGGGTTTTGTCAGCGATTCATTATTCTTATGAGTTTCGAATGCTTACAGTAAATTTAAAGTAAAACAGTAGAGTAATAATGTAAATAATTATCTGGCATCTTTAATTTGTCTCCCATAATAATTCTCATTCAGTTTGAAACAAAGTTTGCGCAACTAAAAATGTAGTTTGAGATGTCGCTATCACTACATTAATTAAATTGTTTAAAACAAGGAAGCAAAAACTGTTATGTCGTGTGATAGACGTTAGTGTTTTAACGAGATTTTCAATAACAATCATCAAATTACTCATCATATCCTCTACTTGTAGGGGGAGGGGCTAATAATTGCTCGCACATAAAAGTCATTTAGCAATACAAGGAAGTCATGGGATCTACTTGCGATTGACATCATCAAAGAAAGATTTTGAATAAATCGACCTGTGGTTATTAACTTGCACTTTGGTTATTAATTTCACGGGGAATAATAATCAAAATGTGCACATTCCATGAAACCTTAACTACGGTTAAATCAGAATGTTCAGATGGCTGGAGTCAACTTTCAGTAGGACTCAAGTAAGCTGTTTAAAAGAAGACCCACGGTTGTGTCCACTTTAGAAAGAATGACACAATTGTTGAACACGGCACCAACTCAAACAGTTGCATATTATGTGATAACATCGTTTTTCAAAGATACGGAGGGGCGTCGGTGAAAAGATGCTTCAGAAAAAGAGAAAGAAGTTATCTAATTTATATATTTTTATTTAGAAATGGGTGATATCGGTAGAAATAAGGGGAGAGAATGAAGCAACAACGCAGGGCCCCATTGTAACTCACAACTAAGTTATCCTGTTTTTGTTTCCCTTCAACTGGTTAACATTGAATTTGGTGTACATTTTTTTTTATCATTTAATCGCCTACATCTATTTCTCTACTATAGACCGTTAACAATCGTCTGATATCTGTGTTTATAGTCTTCGTGGCAGTAATAAGTGAATAATTTTATTATTACTTATCAATAGAAGTCAGATTTACACACTTGATAATAAGTTAAAATTCCTTTCCACTATGTTTTAGTCCTGTGCATTGTAATAATCTCTTAAGCTGCAAAATTGAAAAATATTTCTTAGAAAAAGTAACGCATGGAAATGCCTACATTAGTGAGATCACTTCTACTACAATGCACACCTGTGTTTAAAAACATGTTTCTTTCTTAGAAAGGCCAACCTCGTTATACTTATACATAAATCTCTTGGCTTTTACTTCATCTCAAATACGCAGTGTTCAAGATAATTCAATTGAAGTTTATTAAACCATGGACTTAAAGCTCAGCTCCGGAGCGGGGTCATGCTCTGTGTGGTGATGGATTGCGTTACATGTCTGTATTACTGATCTTAGCTCCAGACCGTTTTATTCTTTTTAATTTATGTGAAAACATTATTGAGAATTCTTCTTCTAACTCCTGTATTAAACTTTTTTTTTGGAACCAGCTACATATTTCCTTGTTATATAACAAGTTTGCCCCCTCTCTTCAGTCAGCTATTGCCATTGCCTTACAGCAAACTTTGCCATACCCACAAACCCTATTCATGGCTTTTCCTGGCATTTCTATTGAATATTTCTATTAAAATTTAATACTCTCTCATCCATCCCTCCACATTTTAAAAACAACCGGAGTATAGATGGACAATCCCAGCATCAAGCATCGTCCAAGCATTCAAATAATAAGATATAAAAATGATTATGACTATATGAAGAAATTCCTTGCCGTTTGTAATTTGTTGTATAATCCTAAATACTGTTATTGCTAGTCCTTGACTCCCTTAGTATCCATCATTTAAAAGAGCTTAATTCTCCTCTTTTTTATACTAGTGTTGCAACTGGTTCTCCAGTTATATTTTCTCCCATCAGAATAAAGATAAATCCGTATTACTCATAAACCCATCATGTATTACCTTGCAGTGAAGCAGCGATAAACATGCAATAGTTTTATCAAATTCGTTTTGTGCCAGGAAGAAGAAAAAAAACACCTCTTATATTCGAATGTTGATTGTTTCCAAGTGCACACACGGTTATCTTTAGCTCACCGCCATTTCCACCGGTGCGTCATTTTCATAAAATAATTCTTTGTGGAGATTTCACTGGTATCTCCCAAGAGATGTCGGGCTTGCACGTGACATTTCAAGAGTCTTCCCCTCTCTCCCTCCACCGACCAGCTTGTGGTGTTATCACAAGCTTCCCGGCCACATCTCGCCATCTGGAATTCGTAGTTCGTAGGAAGGAAAAAAAAGAGGGGCGGGGTGGGAAATAATTTGGACTTTTAAAATGCAAGGCATCCCCCTGTGAGATGTTCTTTGACAATTTTTTCTTCTGCAAATCCGTTTTTTCCCCTTCTACCTTCTTCCCGGCTTCTCAAAAACATGCGGCGGAATGGCTATCAATGTGACTGTTCTCAAACCATTCTCAAGTCAGTAGCTCAACGAAAACATTCCCATTGTACACATTATCATTACTCCGCAACATTTATGACGCATCTAAAACGTTGCCAAATTTCTGGAGCACACCAAAATTTAAATGTCAAAGAGCTAATCTACCAGCAATTAAATCCCATTCTATTTAAATAATACACAGCACATACCGTACTTGAAAATGCTTTTTAATGGCTTCGACCAGAATTTCTAAATAAATTCGTTAACTATTTTAAAAAAGTATTTCTAATTATTGTAAATCCTTGTCTGTAACTAAATTCCTACTGTATTGTTATATAAACATGACGTAGTTGCGTACAGTGTATTATCCACACAACACGCTAAGCAATGTGTGTGTGAGGGGGGGGGGCGGGGATAGACGCTTGATCTATAGTTTTTACTATGCTAATAGTTTTGACCGCTTATTTATTCGACTGTATTTATGATTCAAAACGTTCCGCTAAAATGTTTTCCGGTTTTTTTAATGACATGCCCAATAGCTGTAAATTATGTCCAAGTGTTGTTGGTGCGGAAAGTGTTCAGTAAAGACAGCTCTCAAATTGCTACGTGCATCCAAAAATAACGAACCTTTAGTGCGCAAGAAATACAATCCAATACAATAACCTTACCGCACACACAACTAGGCCCTGACGGCATCACACCTTAGTCCTAGAGAGAGTACACCTTGGTTCAAGAGCAGGGGGTCACCAAACTTTTCTCACGGCGGGTCGCATGACTGACCAAATGACGCATAACCACTCTAGACGAAAAACTAAGTTTGAGATTAGTCTTCCGTTTTAATTGCGACCAAAAAAACAAACAAACAAACAATTTATTTGCATAATTTTTATAAAAGACTGGTAACTTTATCTAAAGGGTTTGATTTAGAATTAGAACTAGTGCGCACAAGTACTCACATATAATCTAAATAAAATAGAGGCAACGCTTTTGGTCTTAGAGGCGACACACCTAAACCCTGGTAGCATCACAACTTGGTCCCAGAGTGAAAGACCTTGTTTCTAGAGACATCACGTCTTGATCCTAGAGGCAACACTTAAGCACCTACTGGTCTCATGTAACACGCCAAGGTCCTAAGGTTGACATTCCCAGGTCCTTGCGGCTGAACTTCTTGGTCTTAGAGGCAGCACACCTAGGTCCAAGAGGTTAACCTTCTGAAAGTAAACAATTTTCTCCACCCGTCCTCTTCAGCGATAGATAACACGAAGATAATTATGCCAAAGTTTACACACAGGGGTCAGCAACGTTGTTGGCATTCGAACATGGAGGCACGTGGCTCACCCACATGAGATGGACAAGGTATTTTTTAAAAATATTATGAAAACTTCTCTTCTTCCTGCCTATCCGTTTATTGAGAATTATATCGCGCAAGACAACAACATCTAAGGCAAATTATTCGTGTATTGTTAGTTTGAATGTTATTTAATTTTATTTAATTCAGTCATTGCAGTTGGGCTCATGCACGAAGTGTGTAGTTGTTAGGTCTTCTAGCTACATACTGTTTTATGCGGGGAAATAGTTTTTATTCACATTTCGGAAACCACCCATCTCCTATTACCTAACACGGTGCTTTCCCTTTGAGAACAATCTTTAACAAACTGTGCGGAAAGGTAGGAAGGGGCCGGATGGTCTAGCTCCCGAAAAACAGCTCATTTTGTTTGTTTCATTTGGTCAAAACTGTCTAACGTTTGATACATTTGTGTAGTATAAGTTATTTGTGTTGAGTATAACGTTGAGAGGAGAGGAACAGTCTTTAGATCTTGTGGGGTAAGCTTTGGAGGGCATGAAAATGGAGCCTTTGTTATAAATTTATTTAAATCAGAAATGTTAAAACTAACTGGGCAAATTTGAAGATTGGAAAGCACATTAATTTTGAAAGTCTTTTAAGAAGGGGGAGAAAAATAAAGGTTGGGGATGGGGAGTAGAGACACTAAAAGAAATGACAAAAGAAAACGGGTTTTGACTCAGTAACAGAGCTGCTAAGTGCGTGAAGAAGGCAGCGCCTTTCACTTATAGAGAGAACGGAGAAAGCGAGGTAGACGTCTTAAGAGTGATTTGATATTGTGTCGAAGTGTTAGTGGGCCATCGGCTTTCTTTTTACCAGCAGTAGAAGGTAAACTTGTGTCTGGTAGCGGTACTCGTAATCTACCTTGTGACACCGCCCTCCTGCCTCCCCCGTGCCGCTCGTCTATTATGAAAACGTTTGTTCCGTGCGGCAGATGTTGTCTCGGTCGAAAACTTCATTTTAATTTTAAGGATAACCAGCTTGTGCCGAAAGAAAGAGTGCATTTCCATTGGAATTAGTCAGTGCCGTCTAATATTGCGGGAAGCTGTTATTCTAGAGCACTATTGATTCTGAAATTGTGGTGATTCATATGTTGTGATAAACCTTTTGGTAGTTTTTAAACAAAATTTAAAGTTATTTGAACGATATATATTTGGAGTTTAAAATATTGCTTTTGGATTAATTTTAAATTTAAATTTTATCATTTTGTTACAGTATTTATATATTATTTTGGTATAAAAAAAACAATGAAACCAACCGAGATAGAACTGTTTGAATAGGACGGTAATGGTCGCGTCTTAAAAGTATGCTTAACAGTAATGTCGTTGAGTTATAGTCCTTCCACGTATGCGTTGCTTGAAGATGTTTCTTTCAAAGAATAAATGCAATGAGTTGGTAGTTTTGACCTAGTGTACTGCCTTTGAAACCCTGGGTCTCCATTTGCGTTGGGGCTCTGTTTTATATCACGTGACGTAGGTTTGCTCAATGAAACGAATTCTTAACAGAGAAGTTGGGGTAGGGGCGGGTATGCGAGGGCAGGAAAGTCCTGGGATTTCTCGCCCCGATCTCTACATACTGCACGTGCAGCCTCGTTTTGAAGACTCGCTAAGCTGGTTAAGGCGGGACACGATTTTTTTCTTTTCAAGGGAGTTAATGTGGCAAGGGTGAGTAAGTAAAGGTGATTTACTAAGCAGACGCGAATATTGGGTGATCCTTGACTCACGTACAAGGGGAGGGGAGTGCCCCCATCACAGTGTATTCTTGTAATCTGAGGTAAAGGAAATATGTTTTATACCTAGATTGAGATTAGTGCTTCTTTGGCCTCCGTCAAATTTATGGATCATAAACCATAGCATCACAGCTTCTTTGTGTGGGTGTTAGTAATTCCAGCTATTAACTTCTGCGCGTAGGGGTCTTTAACCTTGATATACATCATTTGACCTTGAAAGATAACAGTGCAACAGATTCTTAGTCTCTGTGGAGTTGGTACCTTAGTCTTATAAACTTTTTTTTTCCTCGACGTTCTGTAATGTTTGTTTTAGTTCTGTTAGTTTGATTTTACGTTTTAAAGAAAGGACTCGTTAAGAGAGTATTGGTTTGATTGGCACGGACTCCAAAGTCGTGTGATCTTGTTCTTGGTGAAATGTTTTTGAAGTTAATAGTGAATATGTTGGAGGTCTGACACATATTTTGGAGGTCTGACACGTTACGGAATAAATATTTGCCCAAAAAGTTGATTGTAGCTTGTAACTTAAATATTATTTTGTCTCATTCGTAAACAAAAATACATATATAAATAAAAAGAAACATTCATAGCATATTAACTACATAATACATAATATAGGAAAAAGGAGGAAGTTAAAGTATCTAAAGTAACAGTGAAAGCCACAACGGGAAAACGATTTTGCGTATGGATGCGTACGGAGGAAGGGGGAAACTAATAAAACTGATGCAATTGTTATCTGGTAGGTTCGGTCCGTGTCATTATAAATCAACAAAGACAAGCCGGCATGTGACATACATTTCGACCCCAAAAATCGTCCACATCCTAAGACCCCCAAACAGTAGAGTCTCTGAAACAAGTATTTGTGTCTGATCATACTGAGACTCCGATGTCCTTGCAAGTAAATTTAGTTTCTAACATTGGAATTGAAATACATTTCACGTAGTCTAAATAAATTTGTATCCAACAGCGTTGTAGCTCGATACTTTAAACATGATAACGAATTTCAATCTCTCATGTCTGGAAATAAGGGGGCGCGGTGGTCAAAGTGTTAGTGCGCTGCGGTACAAAAACAATTCTGAAATAAAAATAAAAATCGGTCACGGGTTCAAACCCCGGTTCTGGCACCCCTACGGGTAGATGATGCTCGTTAAAACCTTGGCTGGTAGTTCATCTAGGAGAAGGAGACTCCGAATACAAATCCTCCGCTGCCTTGCGGCTATACCTGCCTTGCGGGAAAGGCTAAGGGAGTAAACCCTGAAAGAAAATCAGGAATTGGAGCACCTACAGGCGGTCTATACATAAGACTTATGTACATACCGGCAGCTCCTGCGACGCCAATGGCAGCCAAGCTGCATCGACGCAAGTCGTTCCCTTGGTTACACCATTGACGTGGAGAGGGGGGATATGCTGTATGGGCAGCAGCTAATTCTCCATAATACCCGCCCAGGCTTGCATCACCTCTGGAGAGGACACTCCAGCGTCGCCGCAAGGTGTCGATAAAACACGGGAAGCAGCAGTTACCGGTTATAAGCCAAAGCTCAATTGACGTAGAGCTAGGCGCCAGGGGCTGCTTCCGACGGTGGGAGAGACTACCAATGTCTCACTGGACAGCTACCGCCCGCCTCAAACTGGGCAGCCCCCAGTCAAATAGGTGCTATCCCGTCATGGCCTGCCTTCTCCACTGGGTGCGTGGAGATTAGAGTACCACTCAACAAGTGGGCCACTAAGCCCTGCACCAAGAAATACAAAAAAGAAAAAGAAGACCCCAGCTCTTCGAATCGCTAGCTGGAACGTGAGGACTATGTGTCCCGGCATCACTGATGATCTGCAGTCCATAAACGACACACGGAAGACAGGAATAATCGATAGAGAACTTAAAAGGCTAAAGATTGACATAGCATGCCTTCAGGAGACCAGGCTCCCAGACAACGGTTCACTCAAAGAGGCCAATTACACCTTCTTCTGGCAAGGCAGACCGAAAGACGAACCTAGACAGCATGGTGTGGGTTTCGCTGTTAAAAACACTCTTCTACCATCCATTGAACCACCGTCATCAGGCACGGAGAGGATCCTCACTCTAAGACTCAGAACAACTGCGGGCCCAGCAAACATTCTTAGTGTGTATGCCCCAACACTCTATTCAACTCCGGAAGAGAAGGACCAGTTCTATGGAGCGTTAGACCAGGCAATAGCCGGCATCCACAAAGACGAGGCAATCTATCTCCTAGGAGATTTCAATGCTAGAGTGGGGAGCGACCACGAAGCCTGGCCCACCTGCCTTGGACTATTTGGAAGAGGAAAGTTAAATGAAAATGGACAAAGGCTTCTGGAATTGTGCTGCTCACGAGGCTTGTGTGTGACCAACACTTTCTTCAAGTGCAAGGATATACATCAAGTATCTTGGAGACACCCTCGATCCCACCAATGGCACCAGCTGGACCTCATTATCACCAGGCGTGCACAACTAGCTAGCGTCCTACTCACTCGCAGCTATCACAGTGCCGACTGTGACACGGATCATTCCCTTGTCGCCAGCAAAGTACGAATAATGAGGAAAAACTCGTACCACACAAAGAAAAAGGGAAGTCCACGCATCAATACCTCCTGCATGAAAGACCCTGCGATAGCGCAGCTGTTCAAAGACAAGGTGAAGGAAAGTCTCTCAAAGATGTCCCCATGCGTCACCATTGACTCCAAATGGACGCAACTGAGAGACACAATCTATACATCCGCAATACAAGCCTTTGGCAAAAAATCTCACAAAAACACGGACTGGTTTGATGAACATTGGGACGAGATGAAACCCGTCACTGAAGCAAAAAGGAAAGCTCTTATGGCTTACAAGGAAAAGCCTACACCTGACAATTTGCATGCTTTAAAAACAGCTAAGTCACTTGCCCAAAAGGTTGCACGTAAATGTGTCAATACCTACTGGCTTAAGCTCTGTTCCAGTATACAATCAGCTGCAGACATGGGCAATGCAAAAGTCATGTACGAAAACATCAAAAAGGCAACGGGCCCCTTGACGTCAAAAGCTGCTCCCCTAAAGTCCAAAAATGGAGAAATTATTCAAGACCAGGCAGCACAGCTAAAACGGTGGGTTGAGCATTATCTGGAATTGTATTCAACAGTTACCACAGTCTCCAGCACCGCTCTAGATGACATCCCAGATATGCCACTCATGGAAGAACTTGATGTCGTGCCCACACAGGAAGAGCTGAGCAAAGCAATTGACAGTCTAGCTTGTGGAAAAGCGCCTGGGAATGATGGAATACCACCAGAGGTTCTAAAGAGTGGCAAGACAGCTTTACTCCAACCATTGCACGAGATTCTGTCCCTCTGCTGGGAACAGGGCTACATCCCCCAAGACCTAAAGGATGCAAATATAGTGACACTATATAAAAACAAAGGTGATAGGAGTGATTGCAATAATTATCGCGGCATTTCACTCCTTAGTATTGTAGGAAAGACCTTTGCCCGCGTTATACTAAAACGTTTACAAAGCCTAGCATCCCGCGTCTATCCAGAATCTTAGTGTGGTTTCCGGTCCGGTCGGTCTACCATAGACATGGTGTTCTCCATACGACAGCTCCAGGAAAAATGCAGAGAGCAGCAGATGCCACTATACATTGCATTTGTGGACCTTACAAAAGCCTTCGACTTAGTCAGTCGCAACGGGCTATTCCAAATACTGGCAAAAATTGGATGTCCCCCTCACCTACTTGCCATCATCAGACAGTTCCATGAAAATATGCTTGGCACAGTACAGTTCGATGGAGCTAAGTCAGAGGCCTTCCCTGTCAGCAGCGGAGTTAAACAAGGTTGTGTACTCGCACCAACACTCTTCGCAATATTCTTCCCTGTACTTCTTCGATACGCATTCAAGGATAGCAGTGAGGGAATCTGGTTACATACCAGAGCTGATGGAGGACTTTTCAACACTGCCCGCCTCCGAGCCAAGACCAAAACGACGGATGTCCTAATTCGAGAGCTACTATTTGCGGATGATGCGGCACTAACAGCACATACAGAATCTGGTTTGCAACAACTCGTGTCAAGCTTCTCCAATGCCTGCAAAGAATTTGGTCTGCAAATCAGCTTGAAAAAGACAAACATCATGGCCCAAGACACTCGACCTCCTCCTACCATAAATATCGATAATGAAAACTTGGAGGTTGTGGACAGCTTCACCTACTTGGGATCCAAGGTCTCCAATACACTGTCCATTGAAGAAGAAATAAACAGCAGAATTGGCAAGGCAGCCGCAACAATGGCTAAACTAAATAAGCGGGTCTGGCAAAACACCAAGCTAACGGAGAAAACCAAACTGTGCGTCTATCGAGCCTGTGTCATCAGTACACTACTATATGGGAGCGAGACATGGACCACTTATACATCACAAGAGCGTAAGCTTAACAGCTTCCATTTGAGATGCTTGCGCCGCATCCTTGGTATTAAATGGCAAGAAAAAGTGCCTAATAGTGAGGTACTAACGCGTGCCAATACCCAAAGCATGTTCTCAATTCTTAGTGAAAGACGCCTGAGGTGGCTAGGACATGTCAAAAGAATGAGCCCCGGCCGCATCCCGAAGGACCTCCTATATGGTGAACTTGCTTCAGGAAAGAGGAAAACAGGTCGCCCACGCTTGCGATTTAAAGATGTCTGTCAAAGGGACATGAAAGCAGCCAAAATACATACAAGTGACTGGGAGTGTAAGGCAGAAGACCGATCTACGTGGCGCACAGTTGTCAAAGAGGGCGTCATAGTAGCCGAGGAGCGAAGAATGGAGGAGGCTGCAGACAGAAGAGCTAGGAGAAAGGCCAAAACATTTGGAAGCACAGAACTCGTGTGTAAAAACTGTGGCAAAGACTGTCACTCAAGGATAGGACTGCACAGTCACTCGAGGAAATGCAACCCAACCCAACGGTGATGCACCATCGTCTCGCGAGACGGAAGGATGCCGGACAAATTTTGTCTCATTCGTACTGTGGCACATTTTTACTTTAAAAAAATTATTTATTTCTAAAAGTAGCGTTTCTCTTTTGTCGTTCTTCGGGAGGGTGGAATTCCTAGAGGGTTATGGAAATCTCCTGGAATCTGAAGGTGGGAAATCCTGGAAAAATCCTCAAGCTACAAATTTTCTTCTTAAATGAACTGAAATTATTTTATTAAACTGGGGGTGGGTTTAAAATATTTTTTAAAAAATTGTTTTCTTTATCTTTCTCTGCGCAGTGAGATGTTAGTTTTTTAGCTACTGAGTCGCGATGATTAAAATTTTTTAACATCTCGGATTTTTCTATTTTCTTTTGGGAAATGTCCTGGATTTTGATTGTATAAGGGTCATTGAGTCTGTTATTATAGTGGGATACACATCTTTTGAGACGCCTCGAACGGCTGAGAAGGCGCTCTCCAAAGTTAAAGTTATACTACCTCGGCTACGGGTGGCAGTATTGGCGTAGAGGGAGGAGGCGGTCCTGGTTGTCAATTTTTTCATCTCATCGGAAGATGAAGTTTCGGGCAACAACTAAGTCTTTTTTCGTGACAGAATAGCATTCAACAAATTTTAGTCCTGGGTTACACTAACCCTAGCTATGCCAATGACTGGTTAATTGTATACACAGGATAGACTTGTGCGCGTACCTGCTAATCGCAGTAGAATAAGTTCATATCAGAATGGCCGAAATGCCCGTTCTTAAAGGAAACTATCGTTATATAGTTCATATTATTAAATTCTTCATTGCTTGACTATATATAACAGTATCAACAATTAGTCTTTGATACAACCCTCCTTTCACCCACCCCATGCCATTTATCCTTCCCGTCTTCTCCACATAGTCAGTCCTGTTAAATGAGCCCCATGCTGTAAGCATCACTCGACATGCCTCCCCCGCCCCAGTTTCGCTCACACTTGGGAAATATGACAGGCCGTGAGATAATGTTAACACGGACCGGCCTCTGCTTCCTGTGAATCACCACGCGCCTTCCAAAAGTTTACAAGTCCGTTCCCAACACCCAAAAAGCTTTCTTTAAGCTTCACTACGTCCACGTTTTGCAATCTATAAAACGTCGTACACATCAAGATCCAACTAGTTATAAAATGTCTCCCAACCAGATATAACATTTCAATTTTAAAAAAGTTCTTATATCTGAACGCAAAACTTTTTTTATTATAAGTTACCAGGTGTCATCTCATCATTCTTCCATTTAGTTACTAGATGTCTTCCATACCTTCTTCATGTCTTCCATACCTTCTTCATGTCTTCCAAACCTTCTTCATGTCTTCCATACCTTCTTTATGTCTTCCATACCTTCTTTATGTCTTCCATACCGTCTTTATGTCTTCCATACCTTCTTCATGTCTTCCATACCTTCTTTATGTCTTCCATACATTCTTCATGTCTTCCATACCTTCTTCATGTCTTCCATACCTTCTTTATGTCTTCCATACCTTCTTCATGTCTTACATACCTTCTTTATGTCTTCCATACCTTCTTTATGCCTTCCATACCTTCTTTATGTCTTCCATACCTTCTTCATGTCTTCCATACCTTCTTTATGTCTTCCATACCTTCTTTATGTCTTCCATACCTTCTTTATGTCTTCCATACCTTCTTTATGTCTTCCATACCTTCTTCATGTCTTCCATACCTTCTTTATGTTTTCCAAATCTTCTTCATGTCTTCCATACCTTCTTTATGTCTTCCAAACCTTCTTCATGTCTTCCATACCTTCTTTATGTCTTCCAAACCTTCTTCATGTCTTCCAAAACTTCTTCGTGTCTTCCAAACTTCCTCCAACTCATCAGACGTCTTTTAAAACTATTTCTATCAACTCACAATCAATTTACCAAATGTCTACAAATTTCAACCCATCTTTAAACAAGTAATAGAAGTCTTTCCATCCTTATTTGAACAATTTAAGTCTTTCCATCCATATTTGAACAAGTTACCAGATGTTCTCCCACCCATCTTATGACAAGAATTGATGTCTAGCCACTCATCTTTTAACAAGTTATACATATTTTTACCAGATGTCTTTCCCGCCTTTGAACATGTTACCAGTCAGATTACCAAATAAATGATCCATCTCCTATCAGCCACCAGATCTTTTCACACTTATCTTCCAACCAATGTACAACAAAATCTACCAATCACCATCGCTTTCTCGGTTATCAGCCTGCATTCTTGACAATATTTCACTTTATTGACTTGTCTCAACATGTTCATTATTGTCTTTGGTTGATAAGTTCAAGTTTAAAGTCACTCACTATTTAGCTAACTACATTCATAAATCTCTTAGAAAATTTTGTGATGTAGCCTTTTTCGAAGCTGGTGTATAATTTTCACCTGTGAGGTGTTCGTGATTTTCTCATCTGTTAGTACCCCTGCATCCCTGACACCGAATTAACTCCAGTTTGTCCATACCTGCTGCACCCTGCTTAGACAGGCCGTACATATACAACTAGTAGTACACCTGTATACTCTATTACTAGAGACTTAACACTTTAATGACTTTTTAAAGAATATAACCATAACTTTTTGATGGATCTTTAACACGCGTTAACCTTGGACTCACTGCACGGAGTCGCTTGTTGAAATACTGAACAGACGGATGAGCGCTGTCTGGACTTGGCAGCTTCAGAGGTAGATATGATCACCTCTTGGCATTTTCTATTATAGGATTTGTCCGAGCGTTTGTATTTATTTATCTGGCGGAGACTAAAGAATAATCCCCCACCCTCAAAACCGCTTAAAATCCCACCGCTATCTGGTCGTCATGTCAAAAAGCCATTACCCAGCGACACGGACATTAAATTGACTGTGGATGGCGGGGCTGGATGGTGACTCGTGACCGTGTTTAGTGGTTTTGGTAAGGCTGAAGTGGTCCCCGACTGGGGTTTGTCATGCACGCCACTTCACTGTATCAGTGTGCTCAACATCGACTGGCAACACACCAGGAGGACGCGTGTGGGGTGGAGAGTGGTCAGCTGAATTAAGTCAATGACTTGACCCTGTGACGTCATGTCTCGCGATCAGAACAATTCCAACAGGGAGGTGGCAGAGAAAAAGGTATGGGGAAAATTCCATGATAATATGATATACCTTTTTTTTTTTTTTGGTGTTAAGATCATTTCTTTTTGAGGCTTTCTTCGGCTACAACTATATTACAGATGTACGTGTCTTGTGGTGAGATTATCGTTACCACGATTGTTATCAACTTTCTTTTTCCACATTCATGGAGACCTCTAAACAGGACGTGATCGTTTCTTATGTTGGAACCGTCTCCGGTCCTGGTGTCAAGATAAAATCAAAGTATTATGTAGAAAAAAGGAAGAAGAAAAAACAATTCAATAAGGCATTTGTCTTTTTTAAAATTGATTTAGCTCAACTTAACAGACCTACTTGGTTCATAAAATTTGTTTGCTTATATGTATCAGAAATACAGCTTTTGAATCGATTAGTTCTAATGTTTCACTAATAATCTTCTATATTTGTTGGTGGCTAAATAACCCCATAATCACAGCGTATCTCTTTTTTTTAAATTCTGACCCAGGATGCCACTGTCGGGTCTAAATGATAAGCCACACGGGGTCTCTCCGCTCACTATGGAAGCTAAAGGTTTCTAAAACTCTAATGCCTTAAAAGTGCTTGCCAAATTATTATCTTTGCGCTTTTTAAAGAATATTGATATGTTAAATGAAATATGACAACTATTTGACGTGCGATCCAGCCAAACATTCTAAAATTAATCCACAAAGGGACCAATTATTAGCAGTATTAAAGTACATATTATAAATATATATATTTATAGGGGTTAGTGTTAATATGACAAAGAAAATCTCCAAAAAAAATATCATTAGTTAAAATTAATAGCGAATCAATATAAATGTTACATGTTTCTAGAATTTAAAAAAAAATGTAATAGCCTAATTCCCTTCAGATGCATTTTGTCTCCCTTGAATTAAAAAAAAAAATTAAAATATATTTTTAATAGTTTCCCTTTCATAACCTTCAACTAAAAGTGGTAGACCTCAACATAGTCGTAGCATGAGTTCTCTAGTGTATCTGAATGGCAAAAACTGATTTTTTTCCCCATTACAACTTGGAATAGTAATTAAATGCCTACATCCAATCAGTGCAGCAATACTCAGTAGTAATGAGCTATAGATCCAATAAAAGATCTTTGTTATGGCATTAGCCCCATCAGATAGCAGGCTCCAGTCTTATATATCAATCTTTTTCCTTTACTTTCGTTAAATATCTTATCGTTTACCTTCAAGAAAAATGAAGCACAAATAACGTTATAAGCGTACTCTCGTTATTAGTTATTAAGGTTGGCCACTTAACCGCTACACGTAGTACCGTGTACTGTGTCTCGGTAGAAAACAGCCCAGACACATGTGGGAGTTGTACATTTTTATTAGTGGGGTCAATGGGGAAAGGCGACTCACTCAACACATTTACCGAGTGTAAGATTCGTGACTTCGTCTAACGACATTTTCTAGGGTTTACGTCCAGGCGTCACAGGAATATTAGTGTTGAAAGATTATGGTTTTACTTTTTCAACAAAATAAAAATTTAAAAAACATAGTCATTCCACTAGGCCACAAAAGAAACAATGACTATCTTATAACTTGGTCCCTGGGAAAACATTATTAGAGTCATAAAGATTACCTAAAACTGATATACACTTTAATGAAATTATTTGTGATTTCGTTGGTGTGTATTATTATTGCATGTTAATCTACTCCATCTGGTTGTCGTATCTTCAATATGGTCAAGTTCATTGTGTTATGAGTATAGTAAAGGTCAAATGGTTACTTTGGTTAAATCATAACCTTTGTACTAATGACCACCTATATGATCAGTCCCCTTTGGTAAAAACCAGGTATGCGTAAATGACCATTTATATGACTACCTCTATGTGACATTAGCTGACAAGCTTGTGTCGATGACCACCTGTCTGACCAGCATGTGCCTATGGCCACCTGGCTGACCAGCTTGTGTCAATGACCACCTGGCTGACCAGCTTGTGTCAATGACCAGCTGGTGGCATGTCACCAAACTTGCACTGAAAACAAACAACAAGCCAGTGGAGGCAGTTTATAAACGCTGACCCTCTGTTGTTCAAACTTTTGGATCTTCACTCTTCCAGTCACTCGTGGTTCATGTGGTCACGCGGTCTGCGTGATAGGTGCATGACCCTCTGGTCACTACAAGATATCACTTGTCATTGGTCAGTTGATCACTGCTACCAACTACCCTTGAAATCGCGATTTTATCTCGACCGTGCGTGGCTAAAAAGTAAAGATTATATCTGCTGTTTATATTACGAGAGCTCGGTTGAAAGCTTGAGAGCACTGGAATGGCCAAATAAGAGTTGTCGCGTTTTTTCGCCACATTGAAATTACAGCACGCGTTTTTGACCTGGTTTGTTCTAATAAAACTTGTTTCCCTAGCGTCCAATGAAAAGTGCAGGGCGTTATCAGAGACTTGACTGCAGCACTCAGTCAAAAGGGTCGCTTCCATCCATGCTGTAGCCTTGGTTCAACACTGAACGCCCCCTCGTTGTTAGTGAAGTGGATTCAATACTTGTTAAAAGCTGTCGACAATCTTAGCAGTCGGAGGTAGCGAAATTTGTGGTTTGTGAATATAAATAATGTTGAACCAAGTTGTGCATTTCACTACTGTGCGAGGTAGTAGTGTTGTACTTGTGTTATTCTGAAAGCGACCACATCATTTTAAAATATATTTTTGAATGTTGTGTATTGTGACACTGATAATTATTCTAAAGCTGGTCATCTGTGATACAATCAAACCGTGAACACGCGCAGTTCTCAATTTTCATTGAATCTACTTGCGATAAATAAGCTGGCAAAAATACCTGCACGCGGTCTCGGCTCTTTAAAGAAGGGCTCCGAGACTGTTGGTACGTTTAGTACCTTTTAGGGCTTAGGTTTGTTCGTTTAAGAATTAAGATTTTTTTTTCAAGAACAACCCCGATAGCTGTAGCTACGCAAACTAACAACCGTCTCTCATAAAAACAAAAACTACAACAGCTAGTTTAACGTGTACTCTGCGCCCTTGCCTACTTAGTCCAGTGTAAAAAGTGGAGCACACACTCGTCTCATTGATCCCAATACAATTTTTAACATCTTCATTTTTTCATTGGAATCGATTTTTTTCTCTTCGTCTTTCATTTTTAATGAAGTCATCCGAGAGAATTATAAAAATTATAACGAAACTTCCGTGAAATGATTTCAGTGTTTGGAATAAAGTGTTTATAAATAATTAAGTTGTCTTTTTCCGTGGTTGTAAGTTTTCAAGGTCTCACACTTGGATTCTGTTTAGGATTAGCCCTTAAAGTGATTTATTGGAGGAGAGGCTCCGGACGCTTGGCGATCTGACGTGCACGAGGTATTGGTGGCAGACTACAAAGTGGCGTGACTAGAGCAGTTATGTATCTTCGTAGTTCGTAGTGACTCACGTTTTTTAAAAAAAATAATTATTATAATTGATATTCAAGATGGATAACGTTAGACTAGAGGACTCCTTGCGCACGGCTTCTGTGGATGAGGTAAGACTTTGGGCACATTCATTGTCATTATCGCTTTTTATTGGGTTTGGTAGATATTTCCAAGTAGTTTTTGTATGTTTCTTTTGTCAAGTACTATGGGAGCTACACGCTACTCTCCCCCCCCCCCCAATTCATTTCCCCGCCTCAATTCAAAACTAAGAGGGTCAAGCAGAATCTTGGGTCATCAAATTTTTGGCTTGGGGCGTGGCTGTGATTCTAATTTTGAAGTTATGTGTACAGATTGTGTAACGTTTGATGTTACACGTACAGATTGTGTAACGGTTATCACTCCTATGAAGCGCGAGCCAAATCCCCCTCTCCTCCCACCCACGCAAGATTCCCTGCTGTTTTCTCACCCGACCCCCTTCCTTATCTTTTTCTCTCTGCAGACGGTAGACTAAGTGTTTTTCATATCCCCGTGTTCATCTCGCCTCCCTCAACCCCGATCCCCCCCCCTTATGCCATGGTCGTGCACCCTCGTTTGCACCGCACATCTCAAAGTTCATCTGAGATCAAATCTTCTCATTCAATTAACACTACCTTCTGTTTTCTCATTCATGCAACACCAATTTCTATTTTTCTGGCAGTTAAGACTATCTTCTTCTATTTTCTCAGTCAGTTAACATTATCTTCTTCTATTTTCTCATCCAGTCAACACTATCTTCTTCTATTTTCTCATACCGTTAACACTATCTTCTTCGTAGCTTTTAATGAAATCAGTATTAGTGTCTCAAATTAACCAGCTATCTTAATCAATCTGTTTGTCTCGTGCGACATTCAGGATCCCGTCTGATAAGAATATAGGCTGGGTGGCTTCTGAAATGGAGTTTGGTCATATAGATAGAAACATAAAAGCGAGTGTGTGGAGGGTAACACTCATTGTGAATTGTAGTCAATCTCACTCGTGAATTGTAGTCAATCTTTTCAATTTATAACTTTGTATGCATAGGCTACCTGCAGTTTTTCGGCAAGAAATTGTGGGATCCCTAAATCTCTTGAGTTAAATAATGTTGGGGAAACGACCAACATAAATGCTCACTAAAAGTTCACTTCACATTTTCAGAACTCATCTATCGAGTTATTGCTTTAAACTAAACACAAAATAATAGTTTAAAACAGGAAAAAAAGAATTAGAAAGAAAGAAAAACTCTACATTTAATTAAGCACAGAGCTAATTTCTGTTGGAAAACTTTCCGCTTACGAGCAATGTGTATTTATTGGGGAAAGGGTGTATGTGGAGCAAAGGTTAATGATTCCCCCCCCCCTTTATGTTATTCAAATGTTCTTTATAGCAGTATCAAGTCTTAAATAGATTAAAGTTGAGTTTTATTTTTATTTTATTTTCACGGATGGAGTCTGGGTTTTTCCGTTCTAAATCTCAATTTATAGTTCGTGTGGTGTCTAACGGGTTTATATTGGTGTCCATAGCAACATCTCATTGTGAAGTAATGGGTTTATATGGGTGTCCATGGCTACATCTCATTGTGAAGTAATGGGTCTATAGTAGTGTCCATGGCTACATCTCATGGTGAAGTAATGGGTTATATTGGTGTCCATGGCTACATCTTATGGGGAACGAATGGGTTTATAGTGGTAACCATAGTAATATCTCATGTCGTTCTTGTTGTTTACACTAAGTTCCCATGTCCACCTGTATGTTCTGTCCACTCTAAATGAACTATGTATTATATTCACTCCCGAACGAATGAAAATGAATGTTATTTCTGTTTTACCACGATCTAAAGGTAATGACACCCTCCATACTCACACACACACAATTCTACAATGTCCATTATGACATGTTCACTTACCTGTGACCTACCAGCCATGTCTACTTTAAAGCGGCCTATGTGTAAAGTCCACTAAACACTGACCATTAAGTCCACTAAACACTGAATAGTAAGCAATACTCCACTCCACAGGTGGATGTGTCTGTTACAATCTCTTTATTTATTATGTCATGTCTCTATAGTCTTCAGATGTACATTTCATTTCCAAGTATCTCAACCATCTAACTTCTCGCCTCTTTTCAGCACATTGACAACGCAGAAGCAGTAAGTACTCTGTCTCAACTCATTTTTTTTTCAGCTTTCAACGTTGTGGTTTCTTAACCGGATTCTTTTTCATTTTCATTCTTGTTTGCATTCATTTAACGTTAACATTGTAATAATTTTTTTCTTCGGTAAAATTTGTTGTAAGCGCTCACATGATTGTTTGTAACTTATTTTTTTATCAGCAAGCTAGTGCTACAGTTTCTTTTGTTTTCATTTCTAATTTTGTTTACTTGACTTCTTATTTATCTATTTGTTGATTTATTTGATTGAGCTAATAATATATGGATGTCGCATGTTTCAGTACGTTAACAATAGTATTCTGTTGTAGTTGTTGTGCCTGGAGTCCCGTTCGTTGGTAGCATTAAACATTAAATATCTGGACCAGAGCTTGTCTGTCTCGGGTCTTCGAGGATAAATCAACTTCGTCGGAGTCACTTTCATTAAAATAAATCAATTAATTAATTAATCCAAACTGTCCCATTAAATATAAAATCTTATTTTCTGCATTTGATCATTTCTACCAATGTTGTTATGTGTTTTGTTTAATGTGCTCAGAGTTTCTCAGTCAGTTGTGTAACTCAACTCCAACCTACTGTGCGGATTGCACAAGATTCTGTTAAAAAACAAGTTTTCTAGTTAGTTGACGAGTCCACTCTCTACTACTTTACAACACTAGTTGACATAGAAACTGCGTACAATTGAGATGCGTCACACCAACGACGTACCGATACTAATTACCCCCTCCTCCCACCACCTACAAATATGCCCCCCCTTTTCATGTCACTGCTGTGCAGTAAATAAATGACTGAGTGTTCACCAGGCCAACTTGTTTCCCTGATGTTTCCCCCCCCCCCTCAATTTAGTTTCGTCTGATTTGGATGTTACCGTACATAATTATGCCGCGGGAACATATTCTCGTCCGGAAAGGTATAAATTTCACCTCTAACCTGACCAGTCCAGTTGAGGCATGTTGTTGTATACAAATTACAAATTTTATGTTGCATATTCTCTCACTCCCGCATGTTTATTTACTGTGTACAAAAATTCATCATTTTCTCTAATCTTAACGTAAAACTAAGAACTAAGAAGCATTTCCCCCCCCCCCTTTATATATATAAAAAAATTCTTCTGCCACCCCCACAATTTTTTTCCTACTGACACGTAACTCAACAGTTAATAATAATCAATCACTTTTTTTTCGTATCGCTGTTGCTCATTGTTATCAGTTACAGTTGACAGAAGCGGTTCCCATTCCATGTCACTCGTACCTTTAAGAGTATAGCTGTATATATTTTGATCGCGGCAATATACTGAACAACAGTTTTTAACTCTTAATTTTCATTTAAGCTAAAGTAACATTTGTTTGGGGGTTAATCATAAGAATTAACACTCAAATCGAGGAACACAGCAGAGAAAGAAATGGTAGGGAACCGCTGAGTTACGGCATGGTTAAATTGGTGCCTCTTGTTTTTTTTGTTGTTTTTTTTAAATAATTTTATTGTTAACTTACCCTATCGATATACAAATAGAAAATCCATTTTTATGATTTCACTAAATTGACAACCAATGGATGGGTTTAGAGTTGTAACGCAGAGGATATTTAAAGATATATTTAAAACTAGATTGTGCCAGGCGCCCGTGGTGCCTGCGGCGCCCCCTTTTTTTGGGCGCCTACGGCGCCAACCTTTTTTTTAAAGACCAACTAACTTGTCCTTTTTTGATAAATACGAATTATTAAACTTTCTGAAATGTACGCAAAGTATTTATTTAATAATAATAATAGGGGTTGTATTTTGCGTACCGATGCACACCAAACAATGACGTCATCATATTAAATATTTTTACAGCGCTCATCAACACACGATTTTTCAACTAAACTAACTGCTGTAGACTGTCGTACATCGCTCCTCAGCGTTACGTTACAAACATACAGAACCACACCACTGGGTGTTTATATATATTAATACACACACATTTTTAAATAATATCATTAATGTCTAAACTTCCTGATTTTTTTTAAAAATCAGCGTGTGATTTAGTGTCCAAATTGGACGCTGTCAGTTGAGTGAGTTACTGTAGACAGGCTACAAGTACCGGTTACTCACATTAAACGACTGTTTGACATTTTATCTTAGTCCGCCACATGGAAAGGTTGAGATAAGAATTTTACTATTGGCCTTATCACAGCAGAACACTGCATTCTCTTTGGCGATTGTCAGCTTGAATGAGTCTGGCCTTGAAAACTCATGAATAAAAAGTTACATTGTGCGTTATTATGGTGACCTACTATTGTTATGACTTGCGGTCATGCCTCATTCTGTAGTGGTTAAAATAGTATCCTCGGCCAGCAAAGATAAATAACACAATGAGCTACAATCAGAGAAGCTCAGTTGAACGAAATCCATAATTTTCTTTCCACTATAGTCGTTGTCTGGTTCCAAGTTGGGTTACTGATCTATTCAAATGTCGGACTAAGTCTATGACAGTCTCACGCTGTCGTAAGCCGTGCTCAGAAGGTGGAATGACATCGAGCAAGACTTGAACTAAATATCTTACACGTGGAATGGAGTCAGCACCCCTGAGCATAAGGCTCTGAATAGTTATTCCCGGTAAAATCTTTCAGCATTTATGCCCCCACCCCACAGGAAACTAATAGCTGGGGACATCACCCCCCCCCCCCACAGTCTCATCTGAGGCCGCCTAGACATCTTAAGAACAGGGTATACAATGACTTCACGAAAGTTGACCTCACAAAGGAGGGTTGGGTTGTTCCTACTCTGACTAGCTACAACATCGTCGCCGCCCCAGCCCAGCAAACGAGTCTATTATCACAGGACTGCTGCCAGTATCGCTAGAGGGAATTGCACTAAACAGATTCTTATACGACACAAGGGACATCAGTTTTAATACGTTGCTTTTTGGTCCTTGATCCCAGCAGTGATCATGTTATACATTTTCTGCAAATGCTCAGATCAGTCTTGTCGCCATCCCGTACAGGTTCCTCGCCGTACTCAGTACCTCTCATGGTGTTGCTGTGAGAACATGCCACTGATGCCTCAGACCTTGTGTTTAGTGCTGTATGTATCAACACTCTTAAGGTCTGTTTTCTGAAGACTGCCCATTATTGTGTAGATTTACTGTGGATGAAAATGTGGCCTTGATATGATGGTCTGGTAACAATAACAATTCTTAGATTTTTTAAAGGGAAAAATCTGTTTCATTGTATAATGAGGCATCTGCTTAAAATCTACAGCTCGTTCGATCAATGTCAGTCTTCACCCTGGGTTCTCAAACAGAACGCGCGAAACATAATTGTTGGAACGATGAGGCACACACAATTGATGTCAAATCAAAAAGTAATCTCAGGTTTAAAATCACTCAAGTAATAAAGGTTCTCATTTTTATGGGGGTGTGTTCTTGACTCACAATCTTATAGTTTATAGCTAGAAAATTTTGTCGTATCCATTACATGGACTCTTAATTATCTGTCAAACTGAAATCTTGAGGCTTTGTGTGCCGCTCTGTCAGATCTAACTTCAGAGGTCCAGTAACACCATCTTGAGGCTTTGTGTGCCGCACTGTCAGATCTAACATCAGAGGTCATCCAGTAACACCATCTTGAGGCTTTGTGTGCCGCTCTGTCAGATCTAACATCAGAGGTCATCCGGTAACACCATCTTGAGGCTTTGTGTGCCGCTCTGTCAGATCTAACTTCAGAGGTCCAGTAACACCATCTTGAGGCTTTGTGTGCCGCTCTGTCAGATCTAACATCAGAGGTCATCCAGTAACACCATCTCATCTTGAGGCTTTGTGTGCCGCTCTGTCAGATCTAACATCAGAGGTCATCCAGTAACACCATCTTGAGGCTTTGTGTGCCGCTCTTTCAGATCTAACTTCAGGGGTCCAGTAACACCATATACATTACATTAGGTGTTACGGAATTGTGGTTTGCGTTTCTTCTTTATTGTTATGCACGAAATGTACACTCGTGACTCACAGTTGGTCTGTTGGTCATAAGTCTAATCAAGTGACCAGCGAGTATTACGTCAATGAGACTTTTCAGAGAATGATATTTGAAACCATGTACATTCGAAATCTATGACATTCGAAACCAATGTCATACGAAACTAATGTCAAACAAATGGCAAGTAATTCTTTGACCAAAACCATTACCACTCGAAGATGAAATATAGGTCATAACAGCTGGTCTTGTCATTGAGCGAATACACTAATGGACGCCTCTATCCTATTCCATAAATAATGCGCATGCCTTCATCAGATGACAACTAGGAGATTCTGACTCTTTCTTGCAATGTTTCGTGCTCCGTGAGCGTAGAGTAGGAGAACCGCTGTGTAGAAACACTCCGGTTAAGTGAAAGGGAATCTTCTTTGTTATGCAAATACGACCGCCTCACCTCATCAACTCTATTAAAAGGGTTTTGTGCCTCCCGAAATTGCGTTCGCGGACTTTTTTTTCTTCCCAATTAGTGTATAGTCTAGTTTATTATGATTGAAGTACGTTCTATAAGTGATCTTCTGCTAATAACGTTCCCAAACTCACGGAGGTGTTGTGTGTAGTATGCTAAGGATACACAAGTTCTCTTACTCTTGGTAAGGGATTGTTATTTTGTGTTAAAATTTAAGTTAGTGCTGCCAAATCTGATATAATTTTGGTCATCTGGGGTAATCTTTGTGTAGTTTAGGTCTCATAGAGATCTGAGAGTTAAATTTATTGTCTCAGCTACATAAGTTCATTAATTACCCCTATTCATTAAAATAAATGTAATACTAAAAAATTATACGTGGCAATGATAGTCAATACTATGAATTTATAATTAATCATACTATTTACTATCATATTATAACAAATATTGAACTGTCTTGTTCCCTCGTCCAAAATCACTGGCCTCAGCACTTGATTGTTGAGGCAGCTTGATTGGCTCTACGTGAACTGTGACACTTTAACGAAGACTTGGGAGAATTCATACACGTTTTTAAAGCGACATTTCATTGTTTGAAACAGTGGTCGTTTTGGAATGGGGTTCAACTACCGACCTTTTGGAATGGGGTTCAACTACCGACCTTTTGGAATGGGGTTCAACTACCGACCTTTTGGAGACGGGTTTAACGCTCAGGAACCATAAGTATCCTGGTCTTATCAAGTTCTTATTATCCAGTGTACTAACAGTGGTAACAGTTAATTCATCATCTGAATTTTAGCTGGCTTGCTCGGATAATACAATTTATTTCAGCATCATTTTAGAGTTTTTGAACGCGACACACTTGGCGCACACGTTATGGCTCTTTTCTTTCTTCATGTGGATGAATATTGATAAATCCTTGTGTATAAACAGTTTTTGGTAAGCTGCTCTCTACTCTTGGTCATCCGGAACGAGACGGCTCTAATACTAACAGGGTCATAGCCCTGTCTGCCAATAGTTGTGTGGCGCCCCCCCCCCACACACACACACACATTAACTGACTCCTAAGTCGGACGAAGTAAGAATGGTTGTGTGTTTGGTCTGGTCTGTTTCATAGCACGTGGGCTCGGTTAATGCCTCTACCTACTGACTACGGTGAAACTGATATTACCTTCCACTGTCACGCCTAATAATGCTGCTAAATTCTCAGATGCTCCCAGAATGCCGCCTCGTTGTTTCTCGGGATACTCCCTTCTGAGTACAAGTCACATTTCTGGTATGCGGGAGACGTTTTTTGAACCCTTTAAATGCTGCGTGAAGTAAGGCAATGCTTCTGTACAAAATATACGTTGATTTTGCTGGATGAACGATGTATCCTAAATTAGTTTATATTCTTTTCATGTCTCGTTTTCATCGACATATAAAGCATAAAGATGAAAATAAGTTATTAATTATACACCCATCCCCAAAAATATACGTGTCTGCCAGAGTCGCCAACAGGCTCCCAGTTTAGAACCACTGGTCTATCTTTGAAACCCCCGACACCTAAGGCTCAATTGCACTGTAAATCTCGACCTGTCGAGAGCCTAGGGGACCTCAGGGACAACCTAAGCTAGCAAATTAAAACATGGTGTTTAGTTTTGACGATACCTTAGTGGGGAATATCGCCCCGGTGCCTCCCCGGTTGAACGAAACGGCGCCTCGGCCTGGTTCAAGTGTCACCCAAACACTCTTAACGCCTGTCTTCGTGGCGCGGGGATAAACAAGGGGAGATAATCTATCCTGAAAGTCAAGACGGTCCAATTAACCTCAGCAGGGGGTCTAGCGGTACCCTCGGCACCACTGTAGCATGGGAAGTCTCGAAGTTTTCATATCTATTACTAAATACTAATAACAACAGCCAATGTTCCCTCTGCCTCTAGGGTTCGTTGGTCCGGTCCGTGTGCAAATTACAAAAACTAGTGTGCAAACTTGCACGACATCGATTTTTTGTGCAATATTTTACCAAATTTGCTACGCGGTAATTTTAAACTGCCACGCGACGTCGGTTAGGTATCTGCGCAGACGCGTAGCTTAGAGGGAACATTGACTATAACTACAATAAGCACGGTACTACCTAATTATTTCACAATGGGCTTCCTTGGATTTCAAACATAGTACATAACCCTCCCTATAAGTGTTGCAGACGCAGTGCTTTTTTTTTTTTTGGTGCCGTTACGCACCGGTACGGCGTACCGGCACCCTTTTTCAATGTAGGGAAAAAATTATTAATTTTCTTGTATTTTAAGGTTTATTATTAATTTATTATATTATTAATTTGCTAAAATTGATTTATTTTACTCACTGAGTACAGACACCTAATTCTTTTATTTACAAAAAAAGCACTGGGCAGACGTAACGTTTCAATATACTTTCATTTTATACATACATCGAAGGCCAACACTTCAAGGTCAAGTGGTCGCGGACCTCTTTTCGGTGGTCCATGGGACGGGTCCGACTAGTCCGATAATATATAACATTGTGACGGACCTCTAACTGGACGACCTATAAACTAAATGCTGCTCCTTCCTCTGTGCAACGAATGGCCAGGTGCCAGGTTATGTGTGGGGTTATTTCGGGTGACGCACCACGCGATAACATTTCCCATAACTCTACTCTGTTCAGAGAGAGAATAGTGCTTTACCTGGAAAATTATCCTCCAAAAATGTTAAGAGCGTTCACCTGGTAAATACGGTCATTGAAAATGGCATTAGTAAGCCTGAAAATACGGTTACTGAAAACGGCATTAGTAAGCCTGAAAAGACGGTTACTGAAAACGGCATTAGTAAGCCTGAAAAGACGGTTACTGAAAACGGCATTAGTAAGCCTGAAAATACGGTTACTGAAAACGGCATTAGTAAGCCTGAAAAGACGGTTACTGAAAACGACATTAGTAAGCCTGAAAAGACGCCTCTAAACAATGAACGAATCGACCAAAAGCTCTCGTCACCCAACGAATTTTTTAAATTAAAAAGTACGAAAATAAAGTAAAACTTATCTGCTTCGTTAGTTCAAGAAGATATCACTAAAAGAATTAGCCGCTTTGTAAAGACGACAGGGAATAGTGGGTGGGATGAGGTGTTAACATGTCAGCGGTAACAACACATTTATCCCAACAGCATTGAACTATATTTACGCATCTATCCGACGTTTAAATAAAAAAAATGTCAATCTAACTTAAAACTGAAAGTAGGTTTTGCACGTTCATCTTAATATGATTGGAACATTCAAAGTACAAATGTCTTTTCAGCAAATAATAACTATTATAGTGAATAATTGAAATGTAATATTTTAATGTATAGTTTTTAAACTCTCCATAAATTCATTCGCTATTTTCACTGTATATCACTTTCCTCTCCCTTCAGAATCCTTTCTTATTTTTTTAACATGTTTTGTTAATTGCGCTTCTTATCCACTTTACCCTGATCTCTTGTTCTTCATTACAATGTTCATTGTCATTTGAATAAACTTCAGGTTATCTTCCTCAAGCTGATCAACAACCGTCAATATGTCATTTTTTGGTGATACTGCGCCACCAAATTGTTCATTTAGTGCTAACAGTGAATCTCGTAAGACTTGTGTATAAGAGTTTACTCTTTACTAATTTAAAGAATAAGTTCATCAATGCCATTTGTGTCATTTAATATTTACCCCCCCCCCAACCAACCTGGCAGTAATCCGGTCGGTTTAAAAAAGCCAGGTATTTCTTTCCCAGTGCGGCATACTATCAAGCGATATTTATGTGGGGTTCCCTCCCCAAACAACAAACGGGGGAGTGGTCACATTCACTTTCTCTGTTGACCTGTTGTGACCCTTCACCCCACAGTTCGCCAACTGTTTCGCTGCTGGCAGGAGACATCTGAAGTACATCTGTGTTGTTTACTGTTACCTGAATCACAAGGGACAGTTTTATTGGATTACTTTTTTAACACAGTTGGGTCTGACCTGTTGTTTATTTCTGTGTGCTGAACACTGTGTGAGTTCAAAGGTCAAGAGTCTGGACTATTTCGAATCGACACACGCAGTTAAATGTGGAAGTTGTGATGTAAGTGGATGACTGTTGGTTTAACAAAAATATGGACTTGTTTTCACATCTTAACGGGTTTTTTATGTCCGCCCCCCCCCTTACTTTAAGTGGTGTTCCGTTCCATGTTGCTGATAAACTTTGAGATTTCTACAGGCATCTTTAATTTTTAAGATGAATTTCTCAATGTAAATAAATTGTGAAGGAGTTAGATCCGAGTCGTTGTCCTGTAAAAAACGAGGACTAATGGCGAGACAACAGTGGTTACATAGTTAATCCCTATGTACATCTCACTTCTAGTCTTACCAGATCTGCTCATTTAAGATTAAAAGAAATATAAATGTAATAATAGTTTCCAATGCCTGGCCTTACCAGGACGTGCACATTCTTCTAGTCTATTGTAACCGCCAAGTGGTATTATTTACACACGACGGCGGGGCCTGAGCGAGTTCTATTATTGGCTCAGTTTCATTGATATTTGCTCAAGCACAAAACCCAAATCCACACATTTATCTCAGCTTTCACATCACACAAGGATGGAGTAGCAGAGGCGTAATTAGGATAGTTTGCGCCAGGGCTAAAAAAAATTGACGCCCCGACCCTGTCAAATTAATGCGTTATTGTACTGTAACGTTTTAAGCCTTATTCTGCACCCACCTCGCTACGCCTCTGCGTAGGAAACATTGTCGCGGAGACAAGACTTGAGGCATGTTTGGTTTTCAAGTCATCTGGGATGTCTGAATGAGTACATTCACCATGCAGTGAAACCTAGATGACATACCACAAGGCAGTAATTAGTAGATTGTTGGCATGTAAACAGGGTATGGGTGAGCCTGGCAGAACGAAACAAAACAGCGATAAAAAATTAAAACTTAGCTGGTGAAATCCAAGGAGAGCTCTTTTTTATTTCCTCATATTTGTTTTATTTATGTACTATTAGTTCGTTGATGATGGCTCTTTGCTGAAACGTTGGCTGTTTATTACGTCCTGTCAGGCCCACTCATACCCTGTTTACATGTTATCCATCGACTAATCTATAAGCCTGATTGCAGTCTGACCCACATTTTTTCAACAATGCAGTAAGTAGTGGCTTACTAAATGTATATTTGTAGCATTTATTGAAAACCTTTGCCCAGCCCATCCTTGTACTTCATTTTCACCAAGCTACCCATTCCTGGTTCTTTCCTATTTGCATCATACCAACCTTTTTCCCAACAGAGTAAAGTATCTGTTGTGACTATTGGTTAATTGATTTTGAAGTGAGAAATGTGTCAGTGATTTGAAAGTGGCAGTGGTGTTATTTCACTATTAAATAGAATTGTTGGAGAGATTTTTTTTGGTGTTGGTTGGGGGATATTAGAGTAGAAACACTTGTGAGCCAAGTGCAGAGGAAATTCATATTTACAAGGCCTGTTGTGAAGATGACAGGTTTTATTTAATGCTAAATCTTGACTTATTATTATTAACCTTGACAGTGTCATCAAAATAATGTATCCTTGTGGCAATCATCTCTTTACTCATGGATTCATCAGATGAAGTATTTTTCTTTATGAAAATAAGTGTTATAAATTCTTTCACAGACAAATAAACCAATCTGTCCTCTTATGCTTGTGATATATGTGTCATGACATGAGTATGTGATGTTATGTCATAACAACTGCTAACTAATGGCTTTAGTTGACAAGCACCGTGGTCATTCTCCATGGATACTGTGTCAAAGAATGATCACCATGTCTTGTAGCTGAGCTACAGTTTCCTCTGTACCATTCCAATGTTATAACTGGCTTGCTCCAGATTTTTAAAAATAATTTTCTTATAAATCAAATTTTGAACAGTTTGCTCAGCAAATAGTTCATGTGTTCTGTTCATTTTTGTGATGTATGTTCAATGAAGCTGAAATCTACTTAGAGTTTTTTTTTGTCATTTCTTTTCAAATGAAAAATGGTTTCATTTACCAAATTTCAATCTGCACTTGAAATAACCGATGTCTGATTTCATCAACCAGGTCAACGCAGCCAAAAGGGATGCATTTTTCCGCGCAGGGGGTGACGGGCCAACCACAAAGTTTGACCCCACAGGGCGTTACGGCGGAGGCATCGACAGAGATCGTGTAATAAAGAAAGAAGATCCACACACAGAGATGGACAAGGAGAGAGAGCGAAAGTACGGAGCAGAAACACGTAAAGAACTTGAGGGATATGTCGGGTTCGCCAACCTCCCGAACCAGGTGTACCGGAAGTCTGTCAAGCGGGGGTTTGAATTTACTTTAATGGTTGTGGGTAAGTTGTTGTTTTGTTGTAGTAGAAATATTACTAATGATTTAGAGAATCTGAAGAAGACATTCCATTAAGAATATTTGAAGTAGACTTAGAATTAGTTTTGTTTTAAAGATATTTGATAATGAATTTATGATGAGTTAATGTAATCAATTTATAATGATGGCATATACCTGCAAGAAACAGGTGTAGTTTTTATATTAAATATTGTTAAAAATGTAAGTGAAACAGAATCATCTGGACTATCATTGGAGCTCAGGCTTTAAAATGACGATAGCTTTGGTAAGTTCAACAGCTGAAATGTTTTGAAATATACATGGTAAGCAAACTCAACTTTTGTCAACCTCATTAATTTTAACCCCAGAGTCATTTCCCAGTTATTAGTATGATGCTGCCAATTTGAAATAAATTTCTTGTTTTTTCCAAAGTGTTTTTTTTTCTTTCAAAATAATAGCCATATTTAAAAGCTGATCAAACCAACACGCATACTGGTAAATTTATGGGCAAAATACCATCTAATGCTTGGAATTGTCATGTGTCAGTCTTGTAGCAAACAATTGAAATTGTTTAGTCAACTAATTTTGGTATGAATTCATTGTTTTTGCAGGAGAGTCTGGTCTCGGCAAATCCACTTTGATTAACTCCCTGTTTCTGACAGACTTGTATAGCGCAGAATACCCCGGACCATCACACAGGATACAAAAAACTGTCAAGGTAACAGCATTATGTCAAACCTTCTTTTATAATAACATCATTGAATAATCCCCAAATTAAATTGTCTCTATTTGGTAGTAGCAATTAGAATAAACTACAAACTGGGTACAAGTAAAAATGAAACAAGCCGTAGGATAATTACTTTTTTATTTTAATGAAGTACTGAGTAAGTTATGAAACTATTTAAGTATGCTGTATTTAAACAAATATTCTCAACTTTTTTGAAATTTTAAATTAATTGTTTAGAGGGTAAATGTAAATAGAAACTTGAAAGTTTCCCAATCTGTGATTGGGAATAATCATGAAAAATAACGAAGCTAAAGAATGAAAAGTTATAGAAATGACACCTGGTTTTTCCTACTAAATAGATTTAAAATCTTTCACGTGAATTCCAAATGTTTATACTAATCTGAATTAGGCTATAACTGAACATCTTGACAACATTCCATGGAGAAATTATCTCAGCAATAAACATTTTGGGGGTGGGGGTGGTGGGAGGAAGGATTCATGTTTCCATGAAACTCCAATTATAAAAGATGATATAGTTCTACTGATGGCTGGGGTAGGGGAGAAAGAGAAGAGGATAGGTCACAAGAAGAAATGAAATAAGTCTGTCTTCAAACAATTTGGTCATGAACAAGGAAGATGTTTACAATTCAATGATGTTAAATGTTAAGGGAGAGGATGCCGGGTTCTGGGGGAGTTTCTGGGAAGGAAATGCAAAAATGGAACAGAGACGCACCAGGTGATGTAAACATGGGACCTGATGATAGATGTAAGAGGTAGATGATACAGTTGTTTTGGGGGAAAGTCTGGGGGTGGGGGTGCTAGTTTTTTTTTCCCCACCAGATAAATTTAGCCTGTCTTTTTTTTTTGTAGAGGAGTTGAACCAGGTAAAATGTGCCATGAGATGTGGGAGCTTAATGAGGTGCTGAGATATAACAAGTTGAAATATGGAAGCAAGGGCTCCCCCTGCATCAACATGGCTGTTAGTTATAGTGATGTGGACAACATTTGATACAAATAAATAAAACACTATAGTGATGTGGACAACATTTGATACAAATAAATAAAACATATAGTAATGTGGACAGTAAACAAAATTTAAATAAATAAGAATAAAACATAGTAATGTGGACAAAATTTAATACATATAAATAAAACATTGTAATGTGGACATCTAATACATATAAATAAAACATTGTAATGTGGACATCTAATACATATAAATAAAACATTGTAATATGGGCAACATTCAATACATATAAATGGGGGCACAATGATCGAGCCACATCCCTGCTTGGCTGGCATACTTAAAGTCACAGGTTCAAGCCACTGTGAAGATAGTGATATGTTCCCGTGACTAAGGGTGTCCCCGAGTCCACTCATCTCCAAATGGATCTGACATTAGTTAAGGGTAAATAGAGGCGGTTGGGCATTGTGCAACACAATCCCTTCATAACCAAACACTACTTCACTTGCCAAACTTGCCGCAATGGTCTGTTGTGTGTTCTAATCAAAAGTCGAAGGCAGTAATTTTCTAAATAGAAAAGGAGAAATGTACAAGAAAAAGTAAGCAAACGCTAACTAAAACATAGTAATTGGAGTACAACATTTAATGCTTGTAAATATGGGTACACCAGTTGATGAGGAATTTGAATTTTGTAATTTGTAGCATTTTTGTCATTAATTTAACACTTACCCTTGGCATTGAATAGCATGCACATACACACAACCACAGACCAGGCTCACAGATTCACAAACATACACACACACTCACAAACAGCATGCCCATAACACAACTGCTGGACAGACTCACATATACATACACATTTACAAACATACACACACACTCACAAACAGTATGCCCATAACACAACTGCTGGACAGCCTCACATATACATACACATTCACAAACATACACACACACTCACAAACAGCATGCCCATAACACAACTGCTGGACAGACTCACATATACATACACATTTACAAACATACGCACACGCTCACAAACAGCATGCCCATAACACAACTGCTGGACAGACTCACATATATACACACACATTCAGCAAAGAGTAAGTAGCTCATTAAAGAGCCAGTTTAAATGAATGCTGACAGATGGCACTGACAACTCTCCTGACCTTGATAAATGAGCTCAGTGAAGGTAGAAACTATCTCATATTAGCTTGGAGCATTAAAGAGAGGGATATTTATCTTCTGTGTAGCAAGTGAATCAAAATTGATCTTTTTTAAAACAAAAAAATTGGAGGGGTGTGGGTAGGGGGTTATGGTGCATCAGATGTGAACTGGGGATTTGCATCAGATGTGAACTGGGGAGTTGCATCAGATGTGAACTGGGGAGTTGCATCAGATGTGAACTGGGGATTTGCATCAGATGTGAACTGGGGATTTGCATCAGATGTGAACTGGGGATTTGCATCAGATGTGAACTGGGGATTTGCATCAGATGCACATGTATCACATTTCATTCAAAGTAGAAGTTGTTGAGTTGATAAGATCTGGGCTATTTATAGCTCAATTTCCTGGTGAGGTTTTAAAGGGGAAACTTGAATCATGAGAGAATAAAGCCTCTGTTATACTTGTCTATGGTTTCAGAGGGGGGTCATTTAATATGTTAGATCAGTTGGTTAAACTACTGTTAATAGGAGAACATTAATATGTTAGATGAGTTGGTTAAACTACTGTTTATAGGAGGGGCATTAAGATGGTAGATCAGTTGGTTAAACTACTGTTTATAGGAGGGGCATTAAGATGGTAGATCTGTTGGTTAAACTACTGTTTATAGGAGGGACATTAATATGCTAGATCAGTTGGTTAAACTACTGTTTATAGGAGGGACATTAATATGTTAGATCAGTTGGTTAAACTACTGTTTATAGGAGGGGCATTAAGGTGGCAGATCTGTTCTTTTAACTACTGTTTATAGGAGGGACATTAAGATGGTAATTATGTTCTTAAAAATAAAATTTATAGTAGTTATTTGCAGTAAAGGGAATCAGTGGTTGGAAAATTTTCATGGGAGATAATTACAAGCTTTATTGCGTTATTAAATGCCAACAACCTAGACTCCCTAATCTGTTGCTTGGTTTTCTCCACCATTTGTCAAATTAGCTCAATCCACAACTGACTTGCATTTAGGACAATAAAAAACCTATTCCACCATTCTGGGCTTTCAAAAATGCTCTCAAAACACATCTTTTCAAACTCTACTATCCTGATTGACAATCTGAACTTTCTTTTAAGTATTTTATGTGCGCCATCCATGTCATTATATTATATGTTTTGTTAAGCTATGAACGTTGTGTATTTAAGATATATTAATCTTTATTATTTTATTTATATAAGCGTGGTGAGAACTGTTCTGTATAAGTAGTCATATTATTATTACTATCACCATTGTTAAATCTATCTTTAGTAAACAGTTTGATTCACAAGAAACCTTCAAAGAGTTGGCCGACAATCTTTCACTGTCACACATTTCGTGAGACATTCAGATTTTTAAATTCCTTAAATTAGCTTCACCATTGTCTCTTGGTCCATCCTTCGGGAGGAAAAATAGAAGTAAAAAATGACCCACTTCCTGTGATGCTATTGAGCTGAAATTTTGCACATAGACTTGTGTCATCTAACAATGCATTGTATCAAAATTTCAAATCAATCAAATGTACCTTAATTAGATTAATGCACTTTTACTTTATCTCTATATAACTGTATAGTAGCCGTCTGTTGTTGACATTCACGTGCTTGCTGGGGTTCAGTCTAACCATCAGTGACCACAACTCACACCTACCCATCCCCTTTTTACACCTAGAGAGCTCAGTCAAGTTCAGTCTGTAAATGTTTGTTTGTAGCGCGGTGCATATTATTTTGAATATAATCAATACTTTTTGTTATATTTCATATATAAAGGATTTATAGCCAAAAACTTTGTTTTTACGGGTTGTTTTTATTTATTTAATTAAATCTAGGTTGACACAACACAAGTAACATTGAAAGAAAATGGTGTGCAGCTGAGGTTGACCATTGTTGACACGCCAGGTTTTGGTGATGCTGTGGACAACAGCAATTGGTGAGTCTTGTGGCATTGGCCAGAGATTTTAAGGAGTAGAAGTTTGAAAAGATAATTTAATTTATTAAACTCCAGGAAAGGACAGCGGGAGCTGAAGTAGGCAAGGATAATTAAATTCAATCTTTTGAGTGCTGAAAAAAAAAGGTATTACTTTAGCATTCTTGAAAAAGATTCGATAATTCTATGTTACTTGTGCCAGAAGTAGGCAGTGATAAGTTAATTTAATTTAATTAATTTGTACTACAAGTGAGCAGAGATATGTACATATAATCGTATAATCCTGGGATTGACAGAATTTGACAAGAATATGTTGAGTTTTTTTTTTGGTGTCTTTTAAGAATGCAATAAGTTGCCAGTTAAAACTAAATTAATCTTTAGAATTAGATACGGCGTAGCATACGCCGCAAACTTGCTCATAAACATAAAAATAGTGCAAAGAAATTAAGGGGGGGGGGAGAACAGACAAAAACTACATCACGAAGAAATCAGAACAACGCAAATGGACAGCCATGTTGCGAAGTCATGTTCGAAAAGAAAGTGGGAAATGAACTGGCACGAACACAAACATTTTTAAAAATTAAAAAAGTAATGTCTTAGCTGGGGCTTGAACCTACGACCTTCCGCATGTTAGGGGAATGTAATAACCACTACACTACGAAATACATGCTATTCTGTTGTTCTGAAAGAACAAAGTAATTGACCTCAATTGAACGAATTGTTGGGTTGGTCTTGATGACCTCACACCCTCTGCACTAACTTTTCTTGCAAGCTGATTGGTTGGTGGGGCAGGAAGACAGCTCGGTGTCCGGCATGGTTAAACCATGTTGAGAATTATATATATAGATAGTTAATGCTTTGTTTGAAATATTTGGGTAATGTTGAAATTTTTTTTAATGGCATCCACCTAGTATAAATAAATAAACAAGCTTCATTGGCTATCTTATTTGTGAAATTAAGAAAAGTTTCCAACAACGTTGGAAGTAAAGGAAGATGATTATCTCTTTCAGTTGGTCCCCAGTAACAGACTTTATTGACAGCAAGTACGAAGAGTATCTGAATTCTGAGTCCAGGGTCAACAGGTCAACCAGTGCAGATACAAGAGTCCATTGCTGTTTGTACTTCATTGCACCTACCGGCCATGGGTAAGACACGGGGACAAATATAAATGGCAAATGACATCTACAGATGCCTAAAAACAAATTATGACTTAATCCCTTAAAAACATGGCTCCAGGGACTTTCTGGACCTGTGGGTTAAAAAATTTATTGAAGCTTCTTTGCTTAAATAAAGTAAAACTTCATGAAAGAAAATTTATATTTTTTTTAAAAGACAGTGGCTCGTTATCATGGCAAGATCACACAGGAGGCGATCATTTTCAAATACCTGATTGTCATAATAAACAAGGACTATAGACAAACACTTATGTTTGTAACTATAGATAAACACTTTTTTTGTTAACTATAGACCAACACTTGTGTTTGTAACTATAGACAAACACTTTTGTTTATAACTATAGACAAACACTTGTGTTTGTAACTATAGACAAACACTTGTGTTTGTAACTATAGATAAACACTTGTGTTTGTAACTATAGATAAACACTTGTGTTTGTAAATATAGACAAACACTTGTGTTTGTAACTATAGATAAACACTTTTGTTTGTAACTATAGACAAACACTTGTGTTTGTAACTATAGACAAACACTTTTGTTTATAACTATAGACAAACACTTGTGTTTGTAACTATAGATAAACACTTGTGTTTGTAAATATAGATAAACACTTTTGCTGCTAACTATAATCTGAAGCACACATTTACATCGCTGGCAAAATTTGAGATCAAGAAATATTTTTTATAGGGCTGTCATAATTGGTCTGCCTGGCCAAGGGTTGTCATAATTGGTCTGCCTGTCCAAGGGTTGTCATAATTGGTCTGCCTGGCCAAGGGTTGTCATAATTGGTCTGCCTGGCCAAGGGTTGTCATAATTGGTCTGCCTGGCCAAGGGTTGTGAACACACAGAGAAATGAAGTTATTCTCAGACTCAAAGGATTCTGTACAGATGAGGACAAGTAGTGTCTGGGCAGGTTGTCATGAATGTAAAGATGAGGACAAGTAGTGTCTGGGCAGGTTGTCATGAATGTAAAGATGAGGACAAAGTAGTGTCTGGGCAGGTTGTCATGAGGTTGTCATGAATGTAAAGATGAGGACAAAGTAGTGTCTGGGCAGGTTGTCATGAATGTAAAGATGAGGACAAAGTAGTGTCTGGGCTTACTCCAAAGCGACCATTTGTCCCCCTCAATAAACTAGCAACGCTATTGAGCGGTGCCAGTTTAGGGCCAGGAGCGCCAGTACGGAATAGCAAAAGGTACCGCTAGGAAATGCTTTTGGACGCAGGCTCTGAGGAAACCTTCCAGTGGGGGTTAAACCCTAGGTAGGTCAGTGATGATCCCCCGCTCCTAACCATTGAGACTCGTAAGCTTTGCTGGGGTGGCGCCAAAGTGATACTATGTTGATAGCGAGTCATAGTAAGGAATTCCACCCCTCCCTCGGGAGGCTCACTTAGTGGGAGGCGTTTTTGACCTAGTGTCCTGGACGCCCAGGCGGCCGCTTGTAGCAGCGACCGCTCCGGGGGGCTTCTCAGCCTTTACGTCCCTTAAGGGGCCAGACGGCTGAGGGGGTTTTCCGGGAAGCCCCATGAAGAGCGCAAGCTCGGGACTGCTGATTTTCTTCCACGTGTAGGATTTTCAGTGTCTGGGCAGGTTGTCATGAATGAAAAGATGAGGACAAAGTAGTGTCTGTGCAGGTTGTCATGAAGGAAAAGATGAGGACAAAGTAGTGTCTGTGCAGGTTGTCATGAAGGAAAAGATGAGGACAAAGTAATGTCTGTGAAGGTTGTCATGAAGGAAAAGATGAGGACAAAGTAATGTCTGTGCAGGTTGTCATGAAGGAAAAGATGAGGACAAAGTAGTGTCTGTGCAGGTTGTCATGAAGGAAAAGATTGTTGCATTTATGGAAATGTTGAATCCAGCGCTGTGTCCTTAATAAAACTAGTCAGGTTGATGCTACCAAAAAATGTTAGTCTCGATTTTGAAAATTAGGTTCAAGCACAGAAATGTGATACAAGAAAATGTATTCAGTTACTTGATGAAATTGTAAAAGAAAGAAATAAAACTACTTTTTTTTTTATTGCTACAACCTCGATTGTTTGTCTTCAAGATTAAAATTTTCATTTTAAAATGAAATCCTTTCTATTTGTGTTGTGAATAAGCTTACTACTTCCCACCGACACACTAGTGTCTGCACTGCTGGAGTTAAATTGTTCTCTGCCTCTCTATTGCAAGCAGCTTCCTATTTGGGCCAAACATAACCTGTTAGAGCTGTGAGGCACTCAGTTCCATAATTAGATTTTTGTATCTTTTTCATAAATTTGGGGGATTTCTTATCAGGTGTTATATATAGCACTAGTATAAATGTTTAAAATAGGACTCATTGGTTTGAAAATGGATAATATTAATTAAGTGAGGGGTCCAGGCAGTTCCACATTACCAGTACCAGAGCCACCACTGGTTAGATCACTTTTAGATGTTAAGATACATTGACACCTTGCATTGAATGTTCATTCCCTGATGTCCACAGCCTCAAGCCATTGGATGTTGAGTTCATGAAGAGGTTACATGACAAAGTCAACATCATCCCCCTCATCGCCAAAGCTGACACACTTACCCCAGACGAATGTCGGGAGTTTAAGAAAACAGTAAGTTCATCTCTCATTGCAGTTTTCTTCTACAGTTGTTGCATGTCAGCCATGTTGATTGATGTTGGTCATGTTGATTGATGTTGGCCATGTTGATTGATGTCGGCCATGTTGATTGATGTTGGTCATGTTGATTGATGTTGGCCATGTTGATTGATGTCGGCCATGTTGATTGATGTGGGCCATGTTGATTGATGTCGGCCATGTTGATTGATGTCGGCCATGTTGATTGATGTCGGCCATGTTGATTGATGTCGGCCATGTTTATTGATGTCGGCCATGTTTATTGATGTCGGCCATGTTTATTGATGTCGGCCATGTTGATTGATGTCAGCCATGTTGATTGATGTGGGCCATGTTGATTGATGTCGGCCATGTTGATTGATGTCAGCCATGTTGATTGATGTCGGCCACGTTTATTGATGTCGGCCATGTTTATTGATGTCGGCAGTGTTATTGTGACAGAATTAGAATTTCTGACAATAATATATAGTATTGTATACATATGTATAAAAAGGTGCATTGAATCATTTAAAGACCTATAACTTTGTCTGTCTTTGTCCTGCTATTTTGTGTAAACAAGACATTTCCTCATGCTGCCATCACTGTAACACTACAGGTTTTAAATGAAATAGCTCAGCACAAGATTAGGATCTATGAGTTCCCAGATTGTGAAGATGAGGAGGAAATGAAAGTACAGAAAAGACTGCGGGTGAGAATAACTTTGGCATCATGTTCAGTCCTTTGATAAGTTTAGTAACTGGCCAAACTTTAAGTCAATTATTATTAACTTAGTTTTAGCCGGATTTTTCATTACTTTTTTTTTCATCTAAATCTAAACTTTTAATAACTTAAGATTCCAACTGTTTAATAATGCCTTTAGTTTTATCACAACTTTAAAATTCTGACTTCATTTTATCCTAACTCATGTGATTAAAATCTACCAAGAATCATGACATTACATTTCCAACTATATTACTGACCTGTTTCTCAAAGCTACATCAGCTGTCTATAGTTTACACTGTGTTCTTGTTTGCAGGACCGAGTACCGTTTGCAGTTGTGGGCAGCAATAGGGTTATAGAGGTGGGCGGCAAGAAGGTCAGAGGTCGTCAGTATCCATGGGGCATTGTGGAGGTGGAGAACCTGGAACACAACGATTTTATTGCACTCAGGAACATGGTCATCAGGTCAGTGGCCAAAAGCAAGGTCTTAGATTCAATGACATGATGACCTTGTCAATTGACCTAGTTTAACCAGTTTTGTTTATATTAAGTGATAGATCCCCAGCATGTTGATTGACTCTGTGACCTAGGACGTAGCTAATTTTACTCTAAATGACATCAATATAAAGTGTTAGCTAATGTCTTGATCCCATGTAATGGCCTCCTCAGAACCCATATGCAAGATCTTAAAGATGTCACCAACAATGTTCACTATGAGAACTTCCGCTACAACAAGCTGGCGCCATCAACGGCCGAGGGCAACAAGGTCAAGCCTGGATCTCTGACCAAGTAAGAAGTCAACTCTTAAGTTAAACCAAGAGTTAAACCAAGAGTTAAACCAAGAGTTAAACTAAGAGTTAAACCAAGAGTTAAACTAACATGAAAATAATCAGTGGTCTTCCCTGTATGGCACTAAAAATTCCTTTCTGTTCCCTTATTTTTTACCCCCTCTTCGTGTTTGTAAGAGAACTGTGATTGCACTTCCTTTGTTGTAATACCTGTTAACTGAGGGAATTCCACACACACAAAAATCATGAACCGAATTAAACAGGGATGATAAGGGAATTTTTTAAACTATATTTTTTTCCTCCAGCTTTACGGAATTATATTTAATTTGAAATCTAATTGATTTTTCAAAAGATTTAATTCATTAGGCACTTAAACAAAATTAAATTCAAGTAATGCACTAATAAGGTTAACCATTAAAAACCTTATAAAATACCTCCATGTATCATCTGCAGACTGGTTGTTATTGGCAACCATTTATTTGGCATCATTATGACTCTGCTTCAACTAGTTTTATTCATAAAAGATAGTTGTGTAGGCGAAAAAATTAAACATTTCAGATCGATGCATCATACGAGTCTGAGCAATATGTTAACAAAAATTTTTTTAAATTAAAGAACACGCATGTTTATTCTCATTTATTAGCACTTACCAGGGTACATAAGAAACTTCAAGTACATGTTAATTTATCAGAGCTACATTGGTTTTCATTTATCTCATTCCTCGGCTATCTCAACCCTTTATTTGGTCAGCAAAATAACTAAGTTTGTATATTAACTCTAAGATATATATATATATGAAAAAATAAGTTTTTAAAAATAATAGAGCAATTACTATCAATATTTATCTACCTAGTATTAGCATTTGGTATATAGCCTCTATAGTTGTTCTATGGCTGTTTCCACATTGGTCACTTCTACTGTGGTTAAGGACCCACGACAGGCTTAATCTGACCCCGCAAGCGTTAGTTTGAGGACCCCTGAGTGATGAAGAATGTCTAAATATTATTTGTTATTGTGTTCAGAGATCCACTGAGCCAGATGGCAGAGGAGAGAGCCGAGCACAACGCCAAGATGAAGAAGATGGAGGCTGAGATGGAGCAGGTCTTTGAGATGAAGGTCAAGGAGAAGAGGCAGAAACTCAAGGACTCAGAGGCAGATGTGAGTAAACTTGTAAAAAATTAAATTAATAAATGTTTTTAAATCAGCTTGGCACAGGATATTTCATGTCATATGTGTCTTAACCAAACAAACACACTACATTTGTCAAATTACTAGTAATTACTCAGATTTTTTAATAACTTAACCATTTTATTTTATTTTTATAACCCAAAGAAATATTTTCAGTTTTTCCCAACCTTGTTTCACTAATTCTTTCTTTATACCTTGCCAACTCCCTCATCAGCATGGATTAAACCAATCTCCAAAATTCAAAGAAGTAATCAAGCTTCTTTGCCTCTGACTTTTTGTTTTACACAAATTATAAACATTTATTTTTACCCACCTGTTGAGAAAATTACAGGCTCTAATCAAGGAATTATTTCTTTGAGAGGAAATATTGTGTCTGTTTTAATGTGTAATAAAATACTGTATTTTACTTGAAGTTTTCTGTGTTCAATTCCCAGCTTCAAAAGCGATCTGAACAAATGAAGAAGAGCTTAGAGCAGCAGCAGAAAGAGCTGGACGATAAGTGGAAGGAGTTTGAAAAAGAAAAGTCTGCCTGGGAGGAGCAATGGGGAGAGAGGCGGCGCTCACTAGAGAACCAGAAAGAGTAAGTATATAGGGATAGAGTAAGTCCATGGGCATAGAGTAAGTCATGGGCGTAGAGTAAGTCATGTGCAAAGAGTAAGTCATGGGCAAAGAGTAAGTCATGGGCATAGAGTAAGTCATGGGCAAAGAGTAAGTCATGGGCACAGACTAAGTCATGGGCATAGAGTAAGTCATGGGCAAAGAGTAAGTCATGGGCACAGACTAAGTCATGGGCACAGACTAAGTCATGGGCACAGACTAAGTCATGGGCATAGAGTAAGTCATGGGCACAGAGTAAGTCATGGGCACAGACTAAGTCATGGGCACAGACTAAGTCATGGGCGTAGAGTAAGTCATGGGCATAGAGTAAGTCATGGGCATAGAGTAAGTCATGGGCACAGAGTAAGTCATCGGTGTAGAGTAAGTCATCGGTGTAGAGTAAGTCATCGGTGTAGAGTAAGTCATGGGCAAAGAGTAAGTCTATGGGCGTAGAGTAAGTCATGGGCATAGAGTAAGTCATGGGCATAGAGTAAGTCATGGGCATAGAGTAAGTCATGGGCATAGAGTAAGTCCGTGGGCACAGAGTAAGTCATGGGCATAGAGTAAGTCATGGGCATAGAGTAAGTCATTGGCGTAGAGTAAGTCATCGGTGTAGAGTAAGTCATCGGTGTAGAGTTAGTCATCGGTGTAGAGTAAGTCATCGGCATAGTGTAAGTCATCGGCATAGAGTAAGTCATCGGCATAGAGTAAGTCATGGGCTTAGAGTATGTCATCGGTGTAGAGTAAGTCATCGGCATAGAGTAAGTCATGGGCTTAGAGTATGTCATGGGCTTAGAGTAAGTCCATGGGCGTAGAGTAAGTCCATGGGCGTAGAGTAAGTCATGGGCAAAGAGTAAGTCATGGGCAAAGAGTAAGTCATGGGCAAAGAGTAAGTCATGGGCAAAGAGTAAGTCATGGGAAAAGAGTAAGTCATGGGCACAGACTAAGACATGGGCACAGTGTAAGTCATGGGCACAGAGTAAGTCATGGGCAAAGAGTAAGTCATGGGCACAGACTAAGTCATGGGCACAGAGTAAGTCATGGGCAAAGAGTAAGTCATGGGCACAGACTAAGTCATGGGCACAGACTAAGTCATGGGCATAGAGTAAGTCATGGGCACAGACTAAGTCATGGGCGTAGAGTAAGTCATGGGCATAGAGTAAGTCATGGGCGTAGAGTAAGTCATGGGCATAGAGTAAGTCATGGGCATAGAGTAAGTCATCGGTGTAGAGTAAGTCATCGGTGTAGAGTTAGTCATGGGCAAAGAGTAAGTCTATGGGCGTAGAGTAAGTCATGGGCATAGAGTAAGTCATGGGCATAGAGTAAGTCATGGGCATAGAGTAAGTCATGGGCATAGAGTAAGTCATGGGCACAGAGTAAGTCATGGGCACAGAGTAAGTCATGGGCACAGAGTAAGTCATGGGCGTAGAGTAAGTCATCGGTGTAGAGTTAGTCATGGGCATAGAGTAAGTCATCGGTGTAGAGTAAGTCATCGGCATAGAGTAAGTCATCGGCATAGAGTAAGTCATGGGCTTAGAGTATGTCATGGGCGTAGAGTAAGTCCATGGGCGTAGAGTAAGTCATGGGCGTAGAGTAAGTCATGGGCAAAGAGTAAGTCCATGGGCGTAGAGTAAGTCCATGGGCGTAGAGTAAGTCATGGGCAAAGAGTAAGTCCATGGGCGTAGAGTAAGTCATCGGCATAGAGTAAGTCCATGGGCATAGAGTAAGTCCGTGGGCATGAGATGCGATCTCAAGTTGAGTTCTGCACTTTAATTTGATTAGTTAAGTTCATAACCCTGGACAGTTAGACATGTGCTCTTGGTAAGTTTCCTCCTGTAAACACACATTTCTATCTTTGATTTCTATGGTGCTGAGTCTGAAAACTTTTCTCTAAATGTTAAAGAGATGTTCACTTTCTTCTGTCCATATTACTCCTATTTGTTAAGTATTTAACTCTTAGAGCCCCAAAGTGTGGTAATCCGTGCCTCTATAGCGGAAGCACGGTAATGTGCGCCTCAATGGAACTCTCTTTAAAAACGAAATCACAGAAAATAAAAATTCTTCAATGCGTGAAAGATGACGTATTTGAAGTCCGGCAATGGCGGCTATTGCCCGCACTTGCGTGATCACTCGATTCGTGAAGTTTTTGATATTTTGAAGATGTGATTTTGCTATCCTTTATTACAAAATAATAGTGCTAAACTACAGGTATAAATAGTATTAAACTCAAGACGGACCTTTGGATACCTAAAATAACCATTCTTATCCTGAAAGATGAAGTCAGTATGACAATAATTATATAAATGCATTTTATGCAATTTTTAAATTTCATAACCAGTTGATTGGAATATGGCAAATCCTTACAGGACTGAGGCGGAAGTTTATTGAAAATGCTCTGGGACTTTGAGAGTTAAATCCTAGATCACTTCACTTTATTAAAATTGGGTCACCACTAATGAAAAGTTTGAGAACCTGTGAAGTAGAGGCTCCAGATTGTTGGATAGAGAGTATTGTGATTGGCCAAATGTCTTGTAGCAGAATTATTGAGTGAATTCCCTTGTATATTTTCTCCTAACCTGAAACACTGTCCTTCAGCTCCCCCAATAAAGGCAAGAAGTGGTTGACCATGGTGACCATGACCAAGGTATCCTCTCAACAACAAACACTTTTTGGTCTTTTATTTAATGACCTTGTTCAAGTTAACACTAGTGCTTCTTAAAATCAACTTTCCACAAAATTTCTTTGATTACATATAAGGATTGTTGCATCTTGTTTTTAACTCATCAGCTTATTGATGTAAAAGAAAATGTCTTGAAGTAAATCTTTTTTTTATTTGTATAATGCATTTCTTAATGTTGTCATTGAATTGGTAAGGATCACAAAAATAGTTCCCATTAGTTACAAGCTATTGCTGACATTGTATCTGAAATGTTAGGAAAATTATTTTAAGAATTTCCATAAGAAATACATGTATTTGTTTTAAGAAGCACTGAATTAACCACCATGTTACTATATCTTGTTTGGCTCTCTAATTTGTTCTATTGTTTCATCAAACTTGTTGCATTTCATGTGTTGTCATTGTAACAGTCAAGAAAATATGGTGGAAATATTCCATCCTTGTAACTCAATGAAGGGAGACACTAGAGCCGTGTAACATTACAACTGAATTGTGTTTGAAGGCAGGGGTGAATTTGAATGCATTTGTATTCTGTTGCTGGTTAATCTTTACATCCATTTTATTAATTTATTTTACTGTTATGTTGACAAAGTTTATTAACTATTAACATTCATTGTTGTTACCATGTAGCATCTAGATAATATTTAGTAAAAACAAAAAATAATCTTTATTATCTTATTGATGGATCTATTTTTAAATGTTTGTTACCAGTGAATGAATTAATTTAATATAAATACATCCCCTTTAATGAGACACTTGTAGGTTAAGTAATTCCTTGATAAAAGCTCAATCTGTCATGGGTCATTAGAGTCTGTACAGGACCTTTTTATAGGACAGCTCTGGTTACATTAGATTGAAAATGGCTGAGAAAGAATCTTATAGGACACGTCATGGTTACGATAGATTGAAAGTGGCTGAGAAACATGTAATAGAATTTCTGAGATATCCAACCACATAACACTATTTTAATTATTTTTCATTTAAATGGTAAATTACACCCAAAAAATTTTTTTCTTTATTAATGGTCTTTATCAAGATACACATTCCTGCAATAAATTAAAATAAATACATGCATTGGTTTCTAATATAGATTGTATACTCCATCCAAAAATGTTAGCAATTAGAAGTTTTTTTTTATAAGATATAAATATATACTAGTTAAGATATATAAGTTTCAACCAGCTGTACTATAACTAATGGCTTTGTTTGATCTTGTCCAATTGCAGTAAGAAACCCAAGAAGGGCCTCTTTTAAGCCTTTCTGTCAGCAGCGTAAGCCTGGGGCCAGCCATCAAAAGGACCACCATCCTCATTGTGTCAGCTCACACCAAACTCATCCCTGCAGCACCGTGGACGGCATCAGCAGATGCTGGATTACTTTGTACTTATTATATAGTCAGTGTTTGTAGCTCTGTTATCTACAGTTTTTAAGTCTTATTATTACTTTGTTTCAAATAGGTTATGATGTTCATTAGAGAACCAATTCTTTGATGGACCACATGTAGGTGGTACAAGGAAGCTTGGATCTCTGTATGACAACAATGGCAACTGATATTAAATTATTTTTTAAAAGGGTTAAGTGAGAAATGATATATTGATATATAAGCCACTGAAATATGTGGATCAGTGGTTTTCAAACTTTGTGTGTATGGCTTATTTCATTTTTTTCTGTTGGTGATAAAAATAAGTGATACTTATTTGCTTTTTTGTTTTTTAAAAGATAATTTTTAATTCTCCCTTCACTATTTGACTCTCTACACCAGCAGTTCAGAGTTTGGGAACCACTGATTTTAAAGATTGGTGCCGCCCTGTTGGCCAAATGTATCAAAGTAATTGCAGAGAAATTTTTAATTAGTCTCAATATGATTCAGCTAATCTTGTAAAATCTTGTAATGTTATGTCACTTTGTTTCTTTTTGCATTGCATTGCTATTATTAATTTAATTGAAAAAGTTATAAATTTAGTTGAAATGAATGTAATGGTCTAGAACAGAGGTTTCAAAACATGACCACCCAATTTTTATTTGAGTTTAGCTTTCATAGTTTGGGAACCTCTGATTTAGATTGATTGTTTTAATTTTGTTGTTCTGACCTATGTCATCAATCTGCTCATACACAATTGTTGAAGTAAACTAAAAAATGAGAGATTCATTTGGGGCATTTCCTCTTAAAGTCTGCCTTGTTGCTCTATTGACACCATTGTGCATGTGGTTGACCCTCCTGAAATAACTTCACCAACAGCACTGAGACGATGTCACCAATAGGATGATAACTCATGGTCCTCCTGTCAAAAAGCTTTGTTTAAGATAATTGCCATTATGTAAATATTGATTTAGATTACAAATAAACACCGAAGCCATGTCCTTGCTAAAGGACACGTTGGTTGGCTAAAGTATTAGCTATTGTCACACAATGTCAGACAGATGTTTTTCCGGCTATTAGCTCCGAAATTGTGATCAAGCAAGCAGCTGGCATGAAATACATAAATCAAAGAAATGTTTTGTTTTGTGTAGCTGAGCTAATTTTGCATTGTCAACCTCTTGGGCAACAGCTGAGGACAGACTTAGCACCCTGAGTTCAACCCCTCCCTCTTCTGTCATTTGTACTTATCCAGCCTTCACACCAGGTACATGTGTTCATGCCACACACACTGTGGACATTTTATGTAGACTGTTTGAACTATTGTTTGTTTGTTGACACTGGATAAAAGTTATTAGGATGTTTGCTTAATTTTTTAAAACACAAATTTTGATCATTTCTAACAAATTTATTTTCATTTTTTAAAACAATTATCTTTTCAATTTTGCTACAAAACTCGTAATATTTGTGTTCAACATTATGAACATAACACTTGTTGACATGACTTCCAACTCATCGGCCTACTGCCAACTATACATCTAAACTTGAAATCCCAAACTCCTGAGAGAAAGAGTTGAATTGAGCTCTTATATTATTTGCATATGAACTTTTTTAAAGAGATAAAGGAAGGATATTGCCTTGGCTATAGATTTTTACCAAGCAGGTTAAAAGATTGTTTAAAATTCATATCTTATTACTAAAGAGAAAAGTGTAAATATATTAAATACTAACAGTGGTATTAAATTACACAACTCACCAGAGCTCTTACGTGTTTGTATGAACAAAATATTTTTTACAGGCATCTTATTTTTAAGCCTTAAATTTTTTATTTTTTTTAATCATAAATTTTGCCATAAGGAAAAACAATATTTTTTTTTACTAAGCTCCCTTAAACTATTTGTTTTTCTTTATATCCTTGTGTACCTTACAATCAAACAAATAGATAAGTGTAGTATGCAATAATCTTCTGTATAGAAGGAGAATCAACAGATGAGATAAGTCTCTATGTAATAGAGTTATTTAAACGCAAATTTTAAACTGATAGTGTCTGAGAAAAATTCTTTCACCGGTGTGAGGAACTGATAAGACTAACAATAATTTTCAAATTATTTATTATTTGAAACTATCAGATTTCACGCTTGCTGAAATGGAACTTTTTATAATTCAATTCTATACAATGAGCAGACACATCTTTTTTTTTTTCTTTTAAATTGTATTAAAATGTTGCTCTAAAAAAATATTTCCCACTTCTATGGCTTTTTGTGTGGACTTACAAAGTTTGATGAATTTCTTTAAGCTTTTTGTTTTGTAAAAATTTCAGAATTTTTGTTAAGTTTAGTGGTCTACAAAATAAAATAACCCTTGACTAGGATGCACCATATCTAAAGTCTGGAACAAGCTCTAAGAGGATTGCTATTATTTTTTTAATAACTTATTTTGACCTGTCCAGCAACTGTGTACTGTTTATTTATCTATACTAAAATGTTCTGCTTATGTTCAAGCCAGTAGTCCTGATGAGACTATTAGATTGCATGCAAGCTTTGACAGTTTTTTTTTTCTATTAGTAAGACTTGGTCATTGTAAAAATAAATTTATTTGGAGTTGTTTGTAAATTAAAAATGTCCAACCCCACAACATTGGAAAATGTTTCACAAGAGAGGTAACTCATTTAGTGTATAGCGCAGTGATATTGCATGGCTTTTTTAATCTTTATTTTCATTACCTAAAAGCTGTATGTATAATATTGGCCAATGTATTTAGTGTGAACATATGAAAGAAGTGTAAAACTTACTCTCAGCTAGAGATTTGGTCAAATATGCTAGTGTCACGGGACCTATTTAAATGCTGCTTTCATTGTGCTTAAGATTGTTATTAAAATTTAATGTGGAGAATTTGTACTTAATGTAAAAAATAAACAATTTAAAAACTGTCCAAATTACTCCATTAAATGTTATTCCTTGGTACTCACAAGATTTAATCACCAGAGCTAACTATACTAGGAACTAACAATGAATATATTACTATTTTAATCATTTTTTTTTTCACTTCATTCATTAATTATTAATGCCCCTACAACAAATTGTGATAGGTGTTAGTTGTAATGATAAAGAATTGAAACTCCAGTTAAGAACTTTCATATTGAAAGTTTAAGAGGTACATTGAAGGGTACTTAAAAAATAACTGCTCAGGCCACCGTTGCATTGAGTTCAAACACTTTTTGAAATGTCATCTTGAAATTCATATTAACTCGCAAATAATGTTTTTAAGATTGTGAATTGAAAGAACACAAAAAAATGAAAATTCCACATTGTTCTCGCCTTTATATTATTTATTTTTAGGTTCTATAGAATTCAAACCAGCAGCCATTTTTTGGTGTGTGATTGTTTTGTTGTATTTTTAACTCCTGAAATAAGCAGTTATTCACAGTTGACACCGATTTAGTTGAATGAAAGCTCGGCTGCCTGATTGATTCATAGAGGGGTGGGGGATTATTTATTTTTTTTAAATGTTAGTTTATACTAAGATCATGGCATACACTCCATTGGTAGTGTAGAATTTTTAAAATTTAATTGGAGGTAGCCCGGCAAAATAAATAATGCATGCCTGTATAAATGTGTTTATTTTCTTCAAGCTTTGTTGTTCTTTTTAACTGTAATTTAAGAGCATTTTTATTTCTTTAGGGGGGTGGGGTGGATAAAGAGAATTCTTAATTAGAAGAAATATGTTCTCATTGATCAGGCTTCCGATTCTCTGATGTTTACCTTAAACTGTACACAAATCAAACAAAAAAGATGTTCTACCCACTGCATTCATTGTTGTGTTGTAACTAGAGTGTCATTTTGTACGCTTTTATCATATTTACTTCAAATGATCATCACCGTTTATGTAATAAACATTTCAATACTGAAATTACTGTCAGTGTTTGTTTCATAATTTTGATTAGAAAATCTCAGAAGTAAGAGATCGGATTCTCTTCAAAATGGACATATGCAACTGGGATTTTTACTTCCCTTTAAACCCAGTTATTGAACTTACTTTAGAAGTGCAAAGACCCACAAAATTTGTTACTATTACACATTTCAAGCCATTTTCTTCTGCAGGGCTACATGCTGCAATCCATTTAGGATCTGTCATCTCTCGGGGTTCGAGTCTTGGAACTGGTAAGGTCTCCAAGTTCATCCAGCTTTGAATGGGTAACTGACATTGGTTGGGGAAAGTAAAGGTGGCTGGGTATTGTGCTAGCCACACAATCCCTCGTTTGTCGTAGTTTGAAAAAATCTGTAAACGCTACTTCATTTGCCATATAGGCCATCGTTGTCTGAGAAAGGGATTTTTCTTACTATCACATCAGGACATTTCTAAATATATTTCAGGGTTTCCTCTATGGAAAAAGTATGTGCTTTCTTTTCTTTCGACAAGACTCTTTGGGTGCTGTGTCATCTCTAGGTCAAAATTAACTAATCCTCTCTAACATCTCAAGAAAGGTTTATCTAGTTATTGATGATTCATTTTCTTAAAATGACATATTTTGCTTAGCAAGAAATATTGTGATTTTTAGCAACCCATGAAAGATATCCCCTCACTTTTCCTACCCCATTTTCCATCACAATTACTTCTGGTTCAAGTTAAAATAGATTATTTTTGTTTAATTTTCTACAAATTGCAGAATGTTAGGCAACTTGAGTATGTTTTTAAATTAAATTTGAATGATTATTTTTATTGTGGGACAAAGATCTACACATTGAAAGGGAAACATCATAAAATATTTGCCTTATTAACATTAAATTTGTTAGATGCTAAACACCTCTTGATATTAACAAATGACCAGTAATTAATTTGCTTATTAAAAAATTATTTTAATTGTTCTGGAAATATGAATATAGTTAAGTAATTACACAAGTAATTTAATTGATTTAAATGTTAAATGAACATTTTATAATACTATTACAAACTATAATGAAAAAAAACCCTGTAATAAAAAACCCAGTAAAAACAAAGTTTTTTACTATAAATCCCTTATATATGAGACAGAACTAAAAGTATTGATTATATTCAAAATAATATGCACTGCGCGTCAAAAACAAACCATTACAGACTGAACGTGTCTGAACTCTCTTGGTGTAAAAAGGGGACAGGTGGGGGTGGGGGTGTGGTAACCCATGGCTGGAGTGAACTCCAGCAATCACATGAATGTCAACAACAGACGGCTATTATACATTTATATGGAGATAAACTAAAAGCGCATTAATTTAATTATGGTACATTATCTCGATCTGAAATTTTGATACAATGCATTGTTAGGTGGCACGAGTCTATGTGCAAAATTTCACCGGCAGACAAAGGTGGAGCCGTTGTTGTGTGGGATAGGGATTTATACATCAAAGAAGCCCAGAGACAACTGGACGATACCCAGTTCTACCATAAAAGAACTACGGATTCCATCTTAAAACATAACACCACTGTTAATAAAACCATTCACGAGTTGATCACTGAATGCGCTCTCCCCAAATCAGCATCTAGGATGCGCATCTTTGACAGTGGCTTGGGAAAGCCTTCTTTTTATCTGCTTCCCAAAATTCACAAGGATGGCAACCCTGGTAGACCCATTGTCTCAGCTTGTTCGTGTCCAACTGAACACATTTCTGAATTCCTTGATGGTGTCTTCCAACCCATAGTGGCATCACTCCCTACATACATTAAAGATACCAACCATGGCTTAATGACATTCGAGTCACTCACCATCACTCCAGACACAAAACATTATCTATTCCTCCTTGATGTATCTTCCCTTTATACATCTATTCCCCACAATGATGGCCTTCTGGCTGTGCAATATTTTTTGGACAGGCAACCCCACCCCAGTATACCCACACACGCTTTACTACGGCTGGCTGAATTAGTTCTAACCCTCAACTCGTTTGAGTTCAATGGCCAGTTCTTTGACCAAATCAGTGGGGTCGCTATGGGGACAAAATGGGACCAAGCTATGCTTATTTGTTTATGGGCCACTTTGAACACAGAGTGGAACAGGAATACACTGGTCGCCTCAGTGGCGTAGCTAGGGGGGGCGGTGGGGGCGGTCCGCCCCGGGCGGCACTCATTCAAAGGGCGGCATTTGTGGGGACATGATAACTAAAGTCACTTCCGAAAACCGCCCTATTCTTTTGAAGGGGAAAAACCATGTTGAGACAAAACGAATCTAATTTTGAGTTTTAATCAACGGATTCATGCAACTCTTGTTTTATTACATAATGGTTGTTATAACTAACTCAAAACGGTTTTAAAATTTAAAAATCACTCGTAAAAGTAAACTATTTGTTTGGAAAATTAAACGGTATAGTCTACGTCACAGATGGACCTTTTATAAGGAAACTGCACACAAAAAACAACACATCACCACTGATCCGAAAATATGTACTATTATATCGCCACGGCAGTTTTAGCTTGGAATTTCGACATTCTCAGAATGATGCTCTAACAAGTACCTACATGACATGGTGGTTCAAATATTGTGTTTAACTTGCAAGTAGTAAATTATATTAATCTTTCAGGTTTCATAAAATTATTGTCAGGTAACTTATTAAAAATTAAATGTACTTTTCCTTGCATTAAAGTAGCACATGTAGCTTGTGTTTTTCATTAAAATACGGTTATTCATTAATAATGAACGATTATTCATTTCTCCGTTAATAAATGCCTCAATAACATAAATAATTCCGAAAATAGAATACTTAAAAATTCCAAGCGTCTTGGAAAAATTGAAATCTGAAGTAACTAGTAAAATGAGATCAGATGCTGGAATTTTACTCAGTTCAATGCAATCATTTTCTTTTCTATGGCATCTCAATTATGGGGATCCGTTTTTTTTTATAATTAATGCAAACTATGCAAACCCATTTCGTGGAGCAAATATATGTTCCAATACTTAACGCTGTTACAGAGAGTTGGAGGTAACAGGTGAACATTGTCTTAGAAGGAGAAAAATATGAGTAAGGAAAATTCAGAAGAGCAAGAAATGCAACGAGAAATGTTTTTATCTATAGATGTAATTATAGAAGAAAATAAAAGAACGCTATGATGAGTTATATGTCCTTGCAAGAAAATATTCGTGTAGGCCTATAATACCATCTCATCTGCTAAATGAAGAATTCAAACATCAAATACATTTCTTTATTTACATTGAATTGTTCAAAGAGAAATGATCCAGATTTTTATGGCAGTACACGGGGCCGGTCTTAGCAATTGCGGGGCCCTATGCAGCTTAGAACTTAGAATGCGAAAACAATTTATGGGGCCCCAGTTTAGGGAGTGATAAAGTTTTAATAAGGATAATAAGTGAAAATTAAGATAAGGTAGGCTTATGAAATATGAAAGCACGGTGCCCACTGCGACCGTATAGTTTGCAGTAGCCTAAGACCAGCCCTACAAGGAGAGGCATTATTTTTAAAAAAACGGTGGGAAATGCCCCATTGATCTATTAAAATATATTCAACAGTAAATATTGTAAATTCTTTACCCAACTTTATAATTTTGAAAATAACTTTTTCAACAGTTATCAGTGTATCTAGATGTGAAAGTTGCCTCTCCAAATTGAAGTTCAAAACGGAATTATATTCGCTCCACAACTAGTGATTTAAGACTACAAAATCTTGCAATATTGTCCGTAGAACAAGGTATTACAAATAATTATAATTTTGATAACACAATACGCGATTTTTCTACCATGAAATTTAGGTAAGTGTGTAAATATATAAACAATAAAAATATGTTTACATACTGATGTATAGACTATAATTTCTTTATTATATTTTAAAAAATCATATATTTATAAATGAAAAAAATGAAAGCCTATTAATCGTTAATGTTTTTGGGCTTTAAATGTGTAAATTTTGATTATCTTTGGTCTCATTTTTT